>BGKB01000078.1:0-302555 GCA_003116975.1 Aurantiochytrium sp. KH105
GCCGCGGCACGCGCGCGCGTTGCTCCGAGGCTTTCTTTCGGTCGATCGCTCGATCGATTCCGGCGCCGAGGCGAGGACGATCTCGAAAGCGCGACGCGACGTTGCGATGCGGATGCGGATGCGGAAGCGGAGCGGAGGCCGCCGCGTACCTCCTGGCGCTGCGCGCGCGCGGCTCGCCGCCGGGGTCTCGGAAAGGCGCACGCGCGGGCCGGCCGTGCCGGGCCCGGCGAGGCGAGGCTCGTCCTGGAATTCCCGCGAGAGTCGCCTTTGCCGGCCACACCACGCTTGCTATGCGTGCCGCGGCGATCTTGGAGTTCATGTTGAACAAGGACTCGCAGAAGACGATGGACTTGGAGACGGAAGACCGTCTTGAGGACGGCCACATGGCGTGCTGTACTATTTGCTGAAGCGCAAGATCGAGGTCAAGACCGAAGACGAGGAGTTCGACGGCGACGAAGGCAAGATCGAGACCTGCTGCTGCGGCGGCGGCGGCGGCGCGGCCAATGAAGACCGGATCAAGGCCGCGATCCGAAACGAGGAAGCTAGCTTGTTTCAAGTTGTGCTAGACTAAAGCGCGGCAAGGCGAGGCGAGGCGCGGCGCTCCACGACGGCGCACCTCGTTCTTGACGTGACGCAAGCGAGGCCGGGCGGCTGGCCGTGTCCGCGCCGCCGCACCGCTTGTGCGTGGCCCGAACACGAGCCGCGATCGAGCCGCGAGCGTGCGTGCGTGCGTCGCGTGCGTGGCGTGGCGTGGCGTTGCAGTGCGTGCCGCGACGACGGCTTGGCATGGCGCGGCACGCGCATGCGCATGCGCATGCCGGGCCTGACTGTGAATGAGCGAGCGTGCGCGCGAACTCGAGGCCCGCCGCCGAGAGGCGACGAGCGGCAGGTCGTCGCTCCTCCCTGCCGCCGCCGAGAGGCGACGAGCGGCAGGTCGTCGCTCCTCCCTGCCGCCGCCGAGCGCCGTCCGTCCAAGGCCGTGGTCATGGCCGCTCGACAACCTTCTTCATCATCATCATCATCATCATCTCCGTCCATCCATCTTCTCCATCGCCGGGACGCGACGCGACGCGACGCAAGACCGCGCGGCCTGCCTGGCTGCCTTGTTGCCTGCCTGCCTGCCTGCCTGCCTAGCGTAGCGCAGGGCGCAGGAGCCAAGGTCTTGCTTGCTTGCTTGCTCGCTTGGCGGTTTCTGCGCGGCGTCTGTATCTCGCTCGCTCGCTGGATAGAAAGAAACAAAGAAAGAAAGAGTTTAGAACGAACGCTAGGTGTGCGAAAAAAGGACAGAACCGGGGTTTACTGATACCGAAGTAGGTAGCAGGGGCCTAGGGCTGGTCACAGGCAGGGAGGGGCAAGAAACGCCTGGGACGAATTTGGAGGCGCGGCAGGGACGAGGGTTGCTCGGTCTGTCATCGGAGAGAAAGCTGCCGCGCGAGGAGCTCGGCGGTGGACGCGCGCTGGGATCCTCGAGGCGAGGTGCCGGCGGGCCGCCGCGGTCGCTCGCTCGCTCGCTCGCTCGCTCGCTCGCTCGAGCAGCAGTTTGCAGAGCGGGCGAGGGACTCTGACCGTGAAGGCGCGGGGTGTGGGTGCTTGTTTTATGGATGGATCTGGGCTTTATGTGGGGCGCGGCGGCGGTAGGAGGGCGTAGTGGGTAGGTAGGCGAAAAGGGCGACCGGCGGGCGGGCGAGGAGCAAAAGTAGATTGCACGACACGCCGCGCCGCGCCAAGCCACGCCACGCCACGCCACGCCAAGCCGAGCCACGCCACGAGGGAGACGAGACCCGCGCGGAGGACGCGAGCTCAGACGCGGCGAGCGAGCACGTCCCGGCTGCAGAAGGCTGCGCGAGGGCGAGGGCAGGCGAGGCAGAACCGCCGAGCCCTGGAAAGGCAGGCAGAGTCACTGTCATTCATTCCCTCATCCATTCGTCCGGGACCTGGACAGCCGCCAGAGCTCCCGCGCGTCGCGACCTGCACCGCGCGCAGCAGAGCCCGCGGAGGCGCGCGCTGCCCCTCGAGGCAACGGCGCAGCGCGCGTCGCGTCGCAGCGCGCCGCAGCGCAGCGCAGCGGCAGCGCCGAGACGCGCGAGGTCGAGCAACAAAGCGCGCCGCCAGTCCCGTTTTCAGAGGCCAGATCCGATCGGCCTTGCTCGCTCGCTCGCTCGAGCCAAGCCGAGCCGAGCCAAGCCGAGCCGAGCCGAGCCGAGCCGAGCCGCGCGCCGCGGCCTCGCCGGCGAGGTCGGCCCCGCGAGCGTCTGCTGTGTCGCCCTCGCCCTCTGTGCTCGCGCCGCGGGTGCAGGCGGAGCAGGAGCAGCCGGAGAAAGCCGCCTCCGTGCACAACTAGTCGAACTGTACTGGAGAGAGCAGGTCGAAGGCAACCAACTCGTGGCCGCAGAGCAGGAAAGCGCCGCGCAGGACGAGGACGAGGACGAGGACGAGGACGAGGACGGGGAGAGAGGCCCCGAGCGCAGGTCTGTGCGACGGACTGTCCGCCTGTCTGTCTGTCTGTCTGTCGCCCGCCGCCGGTCCGGGCGGGCCTCCTGCGAGCGCGGCGCGGCGAGGAGCGAGGAGCACTTGTGCACGCACGCACAAAAGGCCATGCAGCATGGCGAGAGCGGCTTCGAGTCGCTCCTGCAGGGGAGGAACACGAGGAGCTTGCTGAGCGGGAATGCCAGCGGAGACGGAGGCTTCGTGTTCGTGGAGCTCGTCGAAAACGAGGAAGGTGAGCTTGAGGCCAAAGAGGAGCAGCAGCACAGCGAGCAGCAAGAGAGGCTTCATCGACCATCGACGCAGGAAAAAGACAGCACCCGCGAAGCCGCCAAACCCAAGCGCGCTGCTGGGCTCATGACCTACATGCGAGATGTGTGGGGTAGTCGTGCCAACAGCAATCAATGCAGCGCCGGCCGGAACGCCAAGATGGACAACGTCGAAGAACCCGAACCATTGGAAGACACGGATTTCTCCGACGACGAGGCCTCCGGATACGAAGACCACGATGTCGAGTCCGACGATCAGTCTATGGATCCTGACTGTAATAAAAGGAAACCGAGGTCTAGCTCCGTGCGGACCTCGTCCTCGGCGCCCTCATTCACCGTCTCGCCACCGCCTCCGCGATCAGCATCGTCGCCAACGAGCACAACGACACTCCCGCGAGCTTCCATGCCCTCGTCGCCTTCATCGCCATCGTCTTCCTTTTTGCAGGGGTTCCGCCCCTCTCTTAAAAGGCCCACTACTGCGCCAAATACAGTCGCACAAGGCCGTCGACCGTCCAGTCGACGCTTTTTGCCCACTTTTTCTAGCTCAAACACGGCACGAACAAATGCAGAGACCCAGGACACATTATCCGGCGGGGCCGCCGCTTCAGCAAAGCACGTCATGATCCACCAAAGGCGCGTACCCAAGACGCGTAGTGAATGCAACCGCATCCCACTTGGCTGGTTTGAGCAAATGGAACCCCGGGGCTCGACCTGGGCTCGCCTTATTCAACAAAAATGTGACGAGAGCCTCGCGGTCTCGGCAGTGCCGCTGGCTTTCGAAGATACTGACTGCGAAAGCAAAGACCTCGATGAGTGCAGCGAGAGCACCCCTTGGAGCATCGGGCCCGAAGCCAATGATGAGCTCGCACTCGACAAGGAACCTGCAGACGGCGGTAGCCCGCTCCAACTTGCGATCAACCAGGGCGAAGAAGGAACATTTCTGGGAGAGACACAGTCTGCAGCCAGTTCGCTGAGCCCGAGATCGCTGTCGAGCAAATCGAGCAAGGCCGCCTCGCAATCGTTGGCCAGCTTTGTCGTTGAGCAAAAAGAGGCCGCCTCGATTGACGGCTGGAGCACTGTGCAAAGCTCACCGAAACGTATCTATTCCAAGTTCTCCTTTGACGCCGGTCACGAAGACGACGTCAATAACCTCGATGACGATGATGACGTATCCACCGACACAGAGCGCAGTGCCAGTCCGCGCAACCAAGGGCATCCTCCATTGCAAGAAGGTGAAATTGAACGCGATGTACCCCGCACCTACCCAACACTCTCGCTCTTTCAAAACGCGCGCGTGCAGCGCAGGCTTGTGAATGCACTGGGCAACATTGCTCTTGACAATCCCGACATGGGCTATGTACAGGGCATGAATTACGTCATGGCGCAGCTTTTACTGCATTTCCCGCAACCCGCGCATGCCGCCGAGGAGACCTTCAAGGCTCTCATTGATGCGCCCGCGTACAATCTCCGTGGCCTCTACTCTCCTGGTCTCCACATGCTGCGGTCCATGGTCGATCGTCTTCGTCAGCTCGTGCGTAAGCTACGACCTGGCCTTTTTGCGCGCCTTCAGGCGCTGGACCTTGATTCGCTGCACTTCACCTTCAACTGGTTTATTACACTCTTCTCGTACACAATGCCGTTTGAAGTCCTCGCCGATGTGTGGGAGCTTTTCTTTGAGCAGAGCTGGGCAGCCATCTTTCGCGTCAGTCTCGTGCTCTTGGCGACTGTCGAAGTCGACCTGCTTCGGGCCGACTTTGAGACCGCCACGCTCATTCTCCGCGCAGCACCCACGTTTCCTCGCAAGGATCTCATCAACCAAGCAAGACGCGTTCCATTGACGCCCCACGATGAGCGTGACATTCGTGATCTTGTATTCATGGACTGTGTGTAGCCTCTTACCCGAAATTTGTATTCTGTTTATCAAATGATGTGTCTTTGCTCATTTTTGCTGCGTCAGGTCACACTTTCTCGTTTCGCTTGATACTTTGATTCATTCGGGCACGCACGATCGCACGAGTCTTATGCGCGCTAGCTTCAAAAACAAAACAAGTGTTGCCATGTTGCATCGCAGCCAAAACGACTGAAGCGCGTTACCTTGGAAAAGAGAAGATGATTGAAGAAATGCAAGACTAAAGCTGGCCTCTAAAGCTGGCCTCGAAGTTCGAGGTCGACGTGAAGACCACTAGCAATTTACCAGTGTACCTTGGTTGCGGATTCGTGCTTCCTTTCCGAAAAAGGTATAATTAAAAAGGGGTGGGGGGGGGGGGGGAGGAAAGGGAGTCTGGAAAACTCTCGCGTGTAGTCCAAATTTAACAGAAAGCCTGATGGCTTTTGAGCAAGAATCAAGAAACTTTCGCTTGGTCATCTATCTCCTCAAGAGCATTAGCGATAAAGAAATGTTCCATGAGATCCTGGGCTAGGTTTTAAAGGGGCCTGCTATGCCTTAGGTGTTTCGGATACGTTAACAATGGAATACTCCAAGTGACGGGTCTGCGGGCGACTTTGTGTTGACAGTGAGTCTGATCTGCCGCCACGATCTACTGTATCCGTGGAATTGAGACGAGAGCATGAGACTGCCGTGTCTTGTAATTGCGAGCTAGCCACATAAGTAACTACTCAAGATGAACGCAAACGTGGAATAGCCTTTCTTCCTCTTGAATTCATGGACCCGTCTTGTAGTTATCGGGGAACTTTTGGGCCAGCTTCCATTTGATCGCTCAAGATTGACACAAAACTCTATAGATGACCACTTTTTTCAGATGGATCCTTGTTGCGTGCCTCTGCGACAACGAGAGCTTTCTGCATTTGCTCGTATCGCCACTCTCGAGGAAATACTCCCGCAAAGTGAACCACGAACAAACCGTCAGCATAGTGCCATGGGCGGCAGCGATCCACCGGTGAATGGCCCGACTTCCCGAAGCAAATGTTCGTGTTCAAAGCGCACGCCTCGACCAGACCAGTTTTGGCACGGACCTCCGAGACCTTGGGATATGGAGGTCTTTGATTTTTGCGAGCGTCGTTGGTCAGCTCACGCGTTCCGTATAGATACTGCATCGCACGCTGCTCATAGAGAAACGGATGGCGACCCGTGACCAGCCACGTCTGGTCCCAGCACTCCTTGAGCCACCACAGCGACCACTCCGAATTGTGGATGATGAAAACGCCCGAGTTGATACTCGCTCCGTCTTCTGCAAAGAACAGCTCGTGCGATCCGTCCACGAGGTCCTCGATGGCGATCGACATGTTCATAAAGATGGCGTCCGCATCAGACCACACCATGTAGTCATAGTCTGGCAAGTGCTTTTGCAGGATCGTCAGCTTCGACCAGGGTGCCGGTCGGCTCGGGTCGATCTCTGCATCTCCAATGAGCAGATCATAGCCGTGGTGACTCGCGTACGCTTTCTTATTTGTGAGCGTAGCATTTCGGAGCTCGGGGCTGAGATTTGATGCAAACGTTAGCAGACAGATGCGGGGCTTGCCGTCACGAAACGTGGGCAGTGTGGCGCGTCGCGCAGCGATTGCCTCTGGAGAGATGAACTTGCATTCTCGAGCTGGCATGACAGGGTCAAACTTTGGCAGCAAATCAACAGGATTCGTTTTGCCGTTTGCTACCACGGAGGTGTCGCCGGTCTTTAGTGGTGTTTCTGCTGGTTGCTGCCCTGGGACGTGCACGATGGCGTCCTCGTTCGGCAACACCTTGGTCTTGCTCTCCTCTGGCATCGGCAAAGCCTTGTTGCGCGCCTCTGCGACAACTAGAGCTTTCTGCATTTGCTCGTATCGCCACTCTTTGGGACCTACTCCTGCAAAGTGAACCACAAACAGACCATCAGCATAGTGCCACGGACCACAGTCCTCCACGGGTCTACGGCCCGACTTCCCGAAGCAAATGTTCGTGTTCAGAGCGCACGCCTCGACCAGACCAGTCTTGGCACGGACTTCCGAGACCTTGGGATACGGAGGTTTCCGGTACCTGCGAGCGTCCTTGGTCAGTTCGGGCGTTCCGTATAGATACTGCATCGCACGCTGCTCATAGGAAAACGGATGGCCACCCCTGACCAGCCATGTCTGGGCCCAGCACTCCTTGAGCCACCATAGCGACCACTCCGAGTTGCGGATGATGAAAACGCCCGAGTTGATACTATTCTGGTCTTCTGCAAAGAACAGCTCGTGCGATCCGTCCACGAGGTCCTCGATGGCGATCGACATGTTCATAAAGATGGCATCCGCATCAGACCACACCATGTAGTCATAGTCTGGCAAGTGCTTTTGCAGGATCGTCAGCTTCGACCAGGGTGCCGGTCGGCTCGGGTCGATCTCTGCATCTCCAATGAGCAGGTCATAGCCGTGGTGACTCGCGTACGCTTTCTTATTTGTGAGCGAGGTGGTGCGAAGCTCGGGGCTGAGATTTGATGCAAACGTTAGCAGACAGATGCGGGGCTTGCCGTCACGAAACGTGGGCAGTGTGGCGCGTCGCGCAGCAATTGCCTCTGGAGAGATGAACCTGCATTCTCGAGCTGGCATGACAGGGTCAAACTTTGGCAGCAAATCAACAGGATTCGTTTTGCCGTTTGCTGCCACGGAGGTGTCGCCGGTCTTTGGTGGTGTTTCTGCTGGTTGCTGCTTTGGGAAGTGTACGATGGCATCCTCGTTCGGCAACACCTTGGTCTTGCTCTCCTCTGGCATCGGTAAAGCCTTGTTGCGCGCCTCTGCGACAACGAGAGCTTTCTGCATTTGCTCGTATCGCCACTCTCGAGGAAATACTCCCGCAAAGTGAACCACGAACAAACCATCAGCATAGTGCCACGGGCGGCAGCGATCCACCGGTGAATGGCCCGACTTCCCGAAGCAAATGTTCGTGTTCAAAGCGCACGCCTCGACCAGACCAGTTTTGGCACGGACCTCCGAGACCTTGGAATACGGAGGTCTCTGATTCTTGCGTGCGTCGTTGGTCAGCTCACGCGTTCCGTATAGATACTGCATCGCACGCTGCTCATAGAGAAACGGATGGCGACCCGTGACTAGCCACGTCTGGTCCCAGCACTCCTTGAGCCACCACAGCGACCACTCCGAATTGTGGATGATGAAAACGCCCGAGTTGATACTCGCTCCGTCTTCCGCAAAGAACAGCTCGTGCGATCCGTCCACGAGGTCCTCGATGGCGATCGACATGTTCATAAAGATGGCGTCCGCATCAGACCACACCATGTAGTCATAGTCTGGCAAGTGCTTTTGCAGGATCGTCAGCTTCGACCAGGGTGCCGGTCGGCTCGGGTCGATCTCTGCATCTCCAATGAGCAGATCATAGCCGTGGTGACTGGCATACGTTTTCTTATTTGTGAGCGAGGTGGTGCGAAGCTCGGGGCTGAGATTTGATGCAAACGTTAGCAGACAGATGCGGGGCTTGCCGTCACGAAACGTGGGCAGTGTGGCGCGTCGCGCAGCGATTGCCTCTGGAGAGATGAACTTGCATTCTCGAGCTGGCATCACAGGGTCAAACTTTGGCAGAGAGGTCAATTGTACATTGTCTTTTTCTTGAAACACCGCTTCGTCCATGTTGATTCCATAGCTCGGCAAGTCATAACCAGCATTTGATAGCGAGGTGTTTCCAAAGAAGAAATTGCTGGCGTCCAAAGCCGGCACGAAAGTCGCAAGTACCCTCCAAGCGATGAATGCAAGGAGTGGTACGCTAACAACGGCAGCAAACTTGTACGTCCGAGATACAGTGACGCTCCTCTCCTCCTCATCGCCAACAAAGTCCCCGCGCTGACGTCGTTCGTCTCGCACGTCCCCCTCAGTCTCGCCAGGCTGTGCGTTTGTCTCTTTCGCTGTCATTCTCCTCTACACACCGATAGCTGCGGCTACACACGCCGTTCTTTGCCGCGCAACCGAGGCCGCGGCGGCAAGCCTGCTCCCTGGCCGCGCCGCAGGAAACGCGCGCCCGACCGTCTGCCCGCCCGCCGCGTCCGCCCGCCCACCCCGCGTTACCTGTCTTCGTTCTGCTTGCACGTGCGACTTCAATTTGGCAACTAACTGCCTGTCGCTCGTTCAGGGGCTCGGCTCGAATCGGGGGCCTCCGCGGTGTGCGCGTCATTGCGCGCGGCACCGCAGCGAGGTTCAAGAGGCACCCGCACGAAGAGCGAACGTCTTCGAAGGGGGCGACAAGGCTTTGGCGTGGTCGTTCACCGCTGTCGCGGCTCGACGTGGGAAAGTTGCTGTGTTCATGATGATTGCATGCGTGGCTTGCGTGCGAGAGGGCGCAAAAATGGGATATTTGGAATTTTAAGAAAGTAGTAAGGTGCTTTCTGTGTTTCCCGCAAAAACTTGAGACATTTGGGCCAACGAAATTCCACTGACCTTTCGAGATTGCCAAGAATAGACAGATATAGACATCAAGCTCGTAGTTCATGAACAACATAAGCTATGGCGCAATCTGATTACGCAGCTCCGCAATTCTCGCTGCCCCGAGCATTTGGACACTGCGCCAAGTATGTATTTTGCCAGCAAAGTGCACCAAAAGGAACCCGTCCGAATATTCCCAAGGGTGACATTCCGGGTATCGCTTGTATTCGTCATAGCACGTGTTGGTGTTCAGCGCGCATGGCTCTACAATCTTCGTTTTGGCCCGAACTTCCTTCCAGGCCGGGTATCTCGGTCTGCCGTACTCTAATGCATTCGCAGTCAATGCTTCAGTGTTATAGAGGTACTGAATCGCGCGCTGCTCAAATTGAAACGGGTGATGACCATCGACCAGCCAGGTCTGGTTCCAGCATTCGGACAGCCACCATAGGGACCATTCTGAATTGTGAACGATGAATACGCCCGAATTGATACTGGCAGCGTCCGCTGAAAAAAAGAGTTCATGCTCGCTGTCCACCAAATCTTCGATGGCGATCGACATATTCATGAAAATGGCGTCCACGTCAGACCACATAATATAGTCGTAATCTGGCAGATACTTTCTCATAATCAACAGCTTCGACCATGCCGGTTGACGGCTTGGATCAATCTCGCTGTCCCCGATAATTAGATCGTACCCATGGCGACTCGCATACGCTTCCTTGTTGGCCAGCGACGCATTTCGGGCGGGTGGATCAATATTCAATGCAAAGGTCAGGAGCCCAACACGGGCTTTTGCACCATTCCTATACGACTGCGACGCCCGCCGCGCTGCAACAGCGTCCGCAGCGAGGTACTCACATTCCCTCGAGGGTGCAAGTGGATCGAACATCGGGAGTTCTTCGAGCGATTTCGTCTCTTGCTGAGGAGCACTAGCTTGACCCCTATTTTTATGTTTCCTTCTGTGACCCACTAGCCACTTCGAGGAACCAGGTTTGTTGTCGGACTCCTTGCTCCCTGTGAAGAGGTCCTCTCCTGATGAACCTGCTGACGATGTAATCGAGTTCAAGTCATGATTTCCGTCGGGAACGACAACGTCGCCAAAGGCGCCATTTCCGAAATCGACGCTTGGGGCGGTCACGAGGGAGCTATTTATTTGCCATCCGATAAACACAATGAGCGGCAGCCCCAGAATCGCGAGTGCGCGAATTAGCCCGGGGCCTGTTGTTGCTCGTTTTCGGTCCCCGCTGCTTTCCTCCGGGGCCAGCACGTCTTGTATCCGCTCGCTACCTCGCCTCGGCCGCGAGTGGGTCGAACCCGCGACTTGAGCACGCTCAACGTCCACGGCCGTCATGGTGTCGCTTTTCGATCGCTCAAGCGAACGTCGCCGCGGTGGGCGCTCTTTGCCCCACAAGCGCCGCAACGCAACGCCGGGCCTCTCCCCTCGCGCGGCTCCGGCCCTGGCCCTCGCCCTGTTCACCTCCCGTGCGCACGCGCGAGGGCGCGCGAGGCTCGGCCACGGCAATAAGTAAGTGCCTACGTGGCACGTGCGTTAGAAATTTGGGATAGGCCTAGGCCTCTTCTACGTGTGCATCGATTATTCATTCTTTCATTCATTTTCATTCACTGTCAATCCATAGGCCTACCTCCTATTCTCCAGGACGACGCGTGGCTCGACCGCGAGCGAGGGAATATTCACGAGCATCCGGAAGGTCTGCACTGGACGTGGGATTTATGTGTGCGGGTCGAGGCTGCGTGAAACAAGAATGGGCGGGAGCGCAGCTCGAGCTGCTCGTTGAGGAGGGTTCACTTACTTAGCTACTTGCTCACAGGACGCATGAGGCACGGAGACTTGTCGCTGAGCTGATAAGTGTGGCGCTAATCGCAGCAGAACAAAAAGACTGACACGGACGCCAAATCTACAAGGAGAGTTGTACCGCGGCGTGCCAGCCTTTGAGGATACACCTAGAGTACAAGGAGGTGAATTCTGATCATTCTCGAGACTTGAAGCATGGTGGGTCTATAATGATCAAACTGCCCGTGCAAGTAACTTGTTCGGCATTGCTGAATTCTGTGTAGGGCACACTGGCTAGTCTTTGTACTGCGCAATCTAGGGTCGAACGAGACTGGGGTTGTCGTGTCAAAGCTATGCGTAAAAGCATGCGGCAAGCGTGTTGTCAAGATTATTCGGCGATTTCTTTGGGCTATAAATTGGGCGGTGAACGACACAAATCCGCCAAGCCAAAAGTTAATGCAGAAAGTCTCATGGGGCTGGTTTGGTGATTGTAGGCCTCAAAGCTGTGCTCAGTATGTCAGCAAACAAGGAAGAAAAGTTTGGGGAAATGAATATATTTTCGTAGCGAGCTCGCTCGCGCATGAATTTTAGGTGAAATTCTTGGGGAAATGATTTTTTTTTTAAATGCGGTGGGTTGAAACCAAAGAGCTTCAATGTTTTTCGATAGTGCCTCAAAAAGTTTCGCAAGCAGCTTTCATTTCATTTCACGCTCTGAAACTCTTGCTCATCTTGGCATCGCATCTTTGGTTCTTGAAAACAACTCTTTTGCCACGACGCGATCGATCACTTCCGGAGAAATAAGTCTTTTCGCTCAAGAGTCGACCGCATGGGGGGGCAAGCGATGCAATAAACTGTCGACCCACTGTCAGGAGGCCACTTCGTTTGCCGTCGCCTCTCTCCCTTTTTCTCCCTCTCTCTCTCTCTCTCTCTCTTACACACATATCATCTCGCGACTCTTAATCATTTCTGAACTTGCGTTGCGCTCAACCGACATTTTCCTCTTCTCAGTTTCGATTTCGGGAGGCAAAACGAGGAACTCGCGAGCCCAAAAAACCTTGCCCGCGTACGCGACCATGGGCAGCGGGCTGACGAAGCCAGCCGGTGAGGCAGGGGCACTCGCACGGCTGCAAGAGATCAGAAGTGAGAACCTGCAACCAGGCGACACCGACAATGACCAGAACAAGGATGCCGAAACTCTACGCGCAGAACTCTGTGAGATTAAAACAGCCCTTTGCAAAGTAAACCTCGAGGACCTTATCAAGGAGGCAAGGCTCGCCGACGCCAAGGCAAAGCTCGAGCGCCTGAGGACTATCGACCCCTTTGTCCTCGACAACTCCATGCGCGAGACGACAGTTGCACAGGTCAAAGGCCACTCACTTCGAGATAAGCTGGAAATTCTACAGCATGTTCGCAAAACTGGCCTTGAACACATTATCGTGGGCGCACTCGGTCGCCTCAAACGAGTCGACAATGAACTTCTCGAGTACTTTCAAGATCAAAATGAGGATCGCAGCAAATTCTATCTTTTCACCGAGCTTTTTGAAAAGGTTGACCCGGATACAAGATTGCCAGATGCCACGCTTCCAGCGTCACTGCAGATTGCAAAGGACTGCGGCATTCCCAATGTCATTGTAGAGATCGATCTTTCGCATCCGGACATTGACTGGGACGCCGCACTGCCTCGCGAGTCAGATGCGCCCTACTTTGCCCTCCTCGCGGACCGAGTTGCTTGGATCCGTGCTCATCTTTGTGCTGATGCAAGAATTTTCTTCAACTTTCGCGATTGGCTCGTCACATGGCACAACCACCCAACGCGTGTCGAGCGCGTCGCAAGCTTTTTTGCCAATGCCGCACCCGAGGAACGTATCATGGGCTTTTGCGTCGAAGATCCATCCGGCGCCTTTCTCCCCTTTCAGTACGCAGATCCCGTGCAAAGGCTACGCGAAGCCATGGATCAGCACGATTGGGCGGACGGCCATATTCTCGTCCATATACATAAAAACTATGGGCTTGCCGAAGCTTCGGCACTTGAAGTCCTCGCGCTCGGCGCGACCGGCGTGTGGTGTGGCATCCCTGACGAGGGTGCCGCTGTAGGCCACGCTTGCTCGTGTGTTCTTCTTACAAATCTTGCACGACTTGGTAACACGCGCGTGCTCGAGCGCTACAACTTTCCAGCACTCCGCGAAGCCGCCATCGAAATCACGCGGCTAATCACCGACGAGCCCCCACATCCACGAACTGAAGTCTATGGTGCGCGAGCACTTGACGTCATCTTTGAGGGCATCAACACAGCCAACGACCCGTTAGCAAAGAATTTCGATGTCAATACCCTTTTCCAAGTTCCGGTTCAGACGCGGATCAGCACCATGGCCACGGCCTCCATGATGGCGGATCGCCTTGCCGAAGTGTTTGGCCCCGAGGCGCGCCAGACAGCCTCTGTAGCTGTCTGCGAGCAAATGGTGGTAAGTTTACGATACATCTCGCTTTGTCTCGACGCCAGGCGCATACTCACAATGTTTGGAATCTTATCTTTTCACACAGGAAACTCTACACGATGACTTGCGCCAAGGCCGAGAGGAAGAGTACCAATCGACTGTGGGCATCTTTTCTCTCTTTGAACGGAGTGGTGGCGTCCCGACAGAGGCCATGATCAGCGTGATCAACCACGATGCGTCTCTCGATAAACATCCAGTACTTGTGGCGCTCAGAGCTTATTTTGATGTTTGGGACTACAAGGACCACGCCAAGGACGACTGCATTTCGTTTGACAACTTTTATGACGCATTCATGGCGCGATTTCTCACATGTTACTCTTGCGAAAAGGCCCGAAAGCTGTTTGCGGCCGCTGATCTCAGCCACGACGGCGCCATACAGTGGCGTGAAATTGCTTTGCGCGCAAAATGGGCTCTTACTGAGTACCCCAAGCTAGTCACCAATGTTCAGGATCTCATTAACGTCATCATGGAGCGATACTTTCTGCCTGAAATGCTACGGACTTGCCAAACGTAAGGTAAACACTTTCCTGAGCCTGCCCACATTCGCTGCAGACCCGTAAAAACGAACGAATGAACGAATGTACGTACGTATATCTATTTGGCGTGCGTAGATAGAAGCTTCTTTGTGGTCTGTCGAGAGCAACCTTACAGCAGCAAGCGCCGTCCGCCGCGCATCGAGCAACCTACTTTTGCTCAAAGCCCATATGCAGGGGCCACTCGAGCCCTTGTGTTGGGAAATGGAAATGACGCGAAGATTTGTGATCATCCAACTCTTCACTACATCCTCGAGACGACATTTAAGGTGGGGAGAAACATCGATCTTCACAACCAGACAAATTCGTCTCGACAGAAACGAAACTCCCCAGGCACTCCTAGCGTACTTAGGCATACTAGCAATCCATTTGACTCTACTTATTTCAATACCTTGCTAGAATAAGGGGGCCTGCACCCGCCATTCGAATAGGAGAGCGCGAGGATCACGAGTTCTAAAAATCCTGGTCCCCTATCGCAACCATAGTCTAGCATGCTCGCTGTACTGTCGTCAGCCAAGTCAATCAACTAAATTCTCTCAACTGCAAACAGACCCATGTCTGCATCGCCTTGACCTTGTGTCGGTCGCCTCTGCGCTACGCGCTCCACGAGTTTTCTCTTTCCTCTGCGGGACCAATACGCGCCAAAGCTCAGGCTTGTGGCTCTGCTCGAGCTCCTGGGTCGGTCTCCTCGAAAGCCCAGCCCGAAAGGGTCCACAGGGCACAGTAGGCCTACTAGCCCTAGTATCCCATGCGGTAGTACTGAGGAATTACGCAAAGAGCGGACTTGGTCGCCCGCTTCAGCCGGTCCGGGCAGAATCAGAAAAGCTTGGCTTGGGTCCGACATCCGACATTGGCGCCGCCGTCGTTGCGCAGTCGCCGCCGTCAGACCGAGGGTGCTTGCTGCTGGAGGCAACGCCCTCGCGAGCGTCCTCGGAGCAACAAGGCTGAGCGCCCGACCGCTCGACGTCGCGCGATCGCGGACCACGCGAGGTCGCAGAGGGTCCAGGCAAACCTGAATCTCCGGGCGCAGCGCAAGCACGGCCGGACCGGGAGGCATTCAGGCCACACCTCTGAGTAGACTATAGAGCGGGCACAGACTTTCGAGTCGAGGCTTCGCTTTGAGACAACATCTCCGTTTCGAGAGACAAGACTTTAGTTTGAGACAAGAATTCCGTCTCGGAAACCACTTTTTTCCGTCGAAAAGAAAAAATGGCAACTCGTCTCGACGAAGCGATCGCTCTTGACCTCGTCAAAGGCGACGCCGAGGGGTCCACGTGGCGCGGCCTTATCACCGACAAATACAATGTTTTCATCGTGCCGAATGGTGGTCTGCTGATGGCTCTCATCTTGCGCGCGATGCGAAATGAGCAGAAGCGCCATGGACTCGACAAGGAATCCAATCTTGACTGTCTCCACATGCAGCACTCCTTCCTTGCAGCCACCGTGGGCAACGCCCCGTGCGACATCACAGTGCGTGTCATCAAACGCGGCAGAACCCTTTCCTGGGTCTCTGCAGAGCTCCAGCAGGCTGGCAAGGTCCGCATTATGGCCATTGCGGGCTTTGGCAAATACGATCCATGCCCAGCAACCAACTACATCCCCGTGGAAGATGTCAGGCTCATCAACACTCAAAGCGAAAGGTTCAAATCTTCCTCTATCCCCAAAAGCAACGGTGAGACGCGCGAGCTTTTCAGACGCTGGGTCTGGAACTTTCCCCCCGGTGACAAAGACGTCTATCTCCGCATGACCTCGCAGCAGGAGCACCCGGACCCGTGTCCCACCAAGTTCAACGTTTATATGCGCCATGAAGATCGCAGCGAGCCCATTACTGTAGAATCCTTGGTTGCCATATCTGACGCAGCGATTCCTACGATCAAGGCGCTTCTGCCCTTTGGGAACATGGGTTGGGTTCCTACTCTCTCCTTCAATTCGTATCTCTTTGCCGAGCCGCGTCCTGACCTCGAGTGGGTCTACTGTGAGTTCAACCTCGAGGCTGCGAGCGAAGGCCGTAGCATCCAGGGTGTCTCGATCTTTGACCCGGAGACCGGCGCTCTTTTGTGCAGAGCCTCGCAAGGCGCTCTCAACGTAGCCGAGCAAAAGGATCAGTCCAGTAAGATATAGTAATTGATAAAGTCTTTACATCAGTCGCTGTCTTTCACTTTCTCTTGAATTTGGGATCCATTGCTTCAATCTCGCTCTGAATGCGTACACGCATGCGCTGCAAGACACGCGGCGGAATGTGTTGGTGTATCTCAATCAGCTTCGAGTCCGGCAAGTTGTATGATGATGCCTGTAAGAGTACTCGCGAGGCTTGATAGGCGTGTATAACAGCCCGTGCATCTTCTGGAGCCGATGGCATCAGATCCGACGGATCGATCTGTTCAAGAATTCCCATGAGCTTCCGCGTTCGTTTCGATTTGCGTACGGTCCGCTTTGTCTTTGCCCGGGCCGCCTCCGCCTTTTTCCGTTGCTCTTTCTTTGCGGCCTCGTCCAAAAGCCGTGTTAGATCCTCCACTTTGGTCGCAACATTATCCGGTTCCTGGATGCCCTCCACCCTCCAGTCGACATCTTGCGCAATTTGCAAAAGGTCGAGGTAGCTATCTTCCGGTGTGAGCAGCGCACGAGGTACAGGAAGTCTTGTGCTGCTTACAGCCAGCGCGACGACCCATTCCTGAGCCGACGTTGGTTTATGGCCGAGTTTCCTACCGGGAATACCGAGCAAGTCCAGCCATGCCTCATCGGGCTGCTGTACGTTTGTAGCAAGAGACGATATGATTTCATGATGCTCGAGTCGAAAAGCATCTCCGGCGCGATCGCCAGAAAAGACCACATGCGTGGCATGCTTCACCTCTCCTTGTGCGCAAATGTGAACCTCATCGTGAAGTACTTGTCCTGTCAAAGGGTCAAGCATGGGATGGCAAATGCGTGCTTCTGGTGTTCGGTCAGGTGGGTTAGGGCAAATGCGCAAGCTTGGCACGAATCTTGTATCGAGGCGTTCTTCCAACGCTTCAAGATCGAAACCTGGCGAAGTTGATGGTCGATCATCCTCCAAATCGAGTGTGTCAATGGCATCCGACGGATCGGGACGCCGCGCAGAAGGAATGTAATGTTCGACTTGGGGCTCTGCGTCGACAAAGAGGTGAAAGCGAACCCCATCTGGACCTTGGTATACGGGTAACTCTTGCAACACCCCATTTGTTTGCGGAAACATCCACAAGCGCGCGTTGGCGCGTTCCATAGGGCCCAGTACACGTGCTCGCGCATTTTTCTCAAACACGAACCGTTTGCTCTTGCCTTTGACAATCGAACTCTTGTTTATTTGCAAAGAACGAGATTGATCATCCAAAGAGTTTTCCTCGTTCATTTGCACAGGCGCCGCGTCCGCATTGGCCTGCGCCAGTTGTCTCTCCTCAGCATCACAATCGTGATCCTCGATTTTTGCTTCGTTCTCGCAAAGAGGGACAGCCCTGCCATCGCTGGTGGTCTCTGGTTCCGCAGAAGCCGTCTTCGTTGTTCCTGCAGAGCGCGTAAAGATGAGCGGGTCCAAGTGTACACGCATAGCACCCGCTTTGGTCACATCCACGCCCATAACCACGGGTGCAAAGGATTTGCGTCTTGTGTAGCGCGGAAGCTCGTGCGCATAGACGTTGGTTGCATTGTACGGATGCTGCGAGATCACGCGAACAATGTCCTTGATGAGCTTGCCTGCTAGCTCATGACTGCCCAACGACAAGAGAGCATCGAAACCTCCATCCATGCTCATGAGCTGTGCGTTGAGTGGGTCCACCGCCAGCTGGCGTAGCGTAAGCGCAGCCAGCGTTACATTTTGCTGATGCGCCTCTGTGGGCGTTGCTTCGCGCAGGCACGTCATTAGAATAGGAATGCCATCCATCTTGGCAATCGTCTGCTTCGTACTGGGCTGGGAAGCAATCCGTACAAGATGCTCCAGGGCAATTTGCCGCATGTCTGATGCAGCCGAAGTTCGCAGCAGGGTGCACAACACAGCCGTAAAGCGCACCTCAAAAAACATTCTTGGTTTCCCGAAGAGAAGCTCGTCCATCTTTTGATTCCAAATCTTGCGGATGGACGGACCATTGACTTTGGGCCCGAGGCCAAGAACCCCGGGACCACGAGAACCTTCGTCACCGTCGTCAGAGCCGATATCCTCATCGGACTCTTCATCAAGCTCCAGCTCAGGCTCTGGATCCTCTTGCAACTCCTCGTCTTCGTCTTCGTCATCGAACTCGTCTTCGTCCTCTTGCGCGGCCTTTTCTGGATCGTCAAATAGCACATAGGATAATAAATCAACGGCGCGAGCTTTGGCTTGAGCGTGGAATGCGGATGAGAAGCCAATGTAAAACAAGTCCGCGATAAAGTCCGGATTTCGCAAGACGCCATACACTTGACATCGCTGGTGCCGATGGGACCGTACAAGGGATCGTCTTCGCTCGCGATCTGCTTTGGCCTGCAGCTTCTCCAAAGCCTGGAAGCGAACGCGCGACGCAGGAATGTCCTCAAGCTCGAGTGATTCTTCGAAAAGCTCCTGCGCCGCTGCGCGCTCCTTGATGTGCTCTACCACCTCCGCATCGAATTCAACGAGCTGTTTGGCATGATCCGCCTCTAGTTCCACTTTACTTAGCGCGTGTAGTTCGCTCAAGAGACCCAAGATTACCTGGACACGGGAGCACACAGCTCCGCGGACCCGGACAAGCTCTTCGTCCTCTTGAGCGGGCGCCGGGGGCAGAGGACGCTTCCCGTTACACGCAAGTGTATATGCGTGGTATGCATCCTTTTCCGTCTCGAAGAAACCAAATATGCGAGATCCTCGTCTCAGGTCCTGCGGTGTGGCCTTGGTCGTCTCGAGAAGGGAGCGCTTGTATGAGATGGCTTTCCACATGTGAATCTCTGGCTCGTACGAGACCTCCATCAAAGGTCCACGCTGGGAGAAGTCGCAATGTTTCCGGATCGTTTTGCGCAAATACGCGCAATTGCCTCCGAGGTGCCCCGCGAGGCGGTCTGCATAATCAACGATGCCAGCTTGGAACTTGGCCGTGGACGCCCCGCCGTCTTTCGGAGCTAATGCGCGCCATATGAGAACCACAGTCATCTCAAAGTTGCTCGAGCTAAAGTCCTTTGACGAAAGTCGCAGCAACCGGAAGAGTTCGTCGATTTGAGATACGGTGCCCCGACCGTCAAAGAGGACTCGGATCAGACGAGGCTGTTCTGCACACAATGGCACGACACGCTCTGCTTCGGGGGCGCGCTCCGTGTGAGCATTAAAGGGTGCCATGCGCGCGGCCGCCTCACAAGCAAGAGCCCGGGAACACTTGATGCCACCCGTGCGACGCATCATGCTGAGAACAATGGCAAGTCCTCCCGCAGACGCATAGGGCGCAGGTCGTTTGGCCATTGCTTGCAAAACACGCTCTTGTACTGCCTGGACCTTGGTAAGACGAAGGCGCGAAACAAGAACCTGTTCGGCACTGTCGTCAAATGCCGCAGCGGTGCTGTGTTGTGGCGCAACCTGCGTCACGAGAAGATCCACGCAAAGGTCTTCGTTCCATCCTATGAAATTCTTGAGCAACCTGATGAGACCAAGATCTCCCGTGCACTTTGCTAATGTCCGCAGCGCGCACTCCAGACCTACCGCGAAACGTGCTGGGACATCATGACCAAATTCGAGAAAGACATGAGTGCTAAACAGTTTGAGACAGTCAAGGAGCTCTGGATACAATACCTTCTCACCGGCTACCTCGGCCATTTGCGCAATTGCACAAACATAACGAATTGCTGAGCGCAGGTCCTTTGCAGAAGCCAAGTGCTTGCACATAACCTTGCAGTCGAGCCTTGCCTCCACGGACCGCAGGGCAATGTATGATTTGGGCCACCACGAGCAAAATAGCGCGCATGCGAGATTAGCATGTTTCTCAAGGCCCGACAATGCATACTGTACCATGGGCACAGTAATCTCCTTTGGTCGAATCCAAGCAAACGTCTCAAGCACCATGGGCACTTCTCGTACGCACGAAGACGCTAATGCGCTTGCGAGAGCTTCTACACGAGCGTCACTCAGCCGCACCCCGCGACTTAGCATGGTCCACCATGCCCCAACCGCTGTCCATTCGGTACGTACGGCATCCATAAGACGGTCCATGACTTCCTCTGGCATATTTTCTCGCCAGTGCATAAAACTTGAGCCAGCCGCAAATTGCCATGCTGCAAGCGCAAACGTTTCTGCCGACGGCACACGCACGATGCTTTGCAGTACTCGTTGCTGACTATACTTTGGATCAGGTATTTGCGTGCGTAGGTACTCGACTGTTCGAAAACGGGCTGCACGAAAATTGAGTCGCTTGTAGCAAACATACAATTCCTCGGGCTTCAACACTGTCCCGAAGCGAGCGGCCCACGCAAGCTGGATTTCATGCAAGAGCTCATCAATGTTTGATGGCACCGCGAACTTTCCAATTTCCTGCACATTTTCAGCATTCGTCAGGTTGGTACTCCCCTCCTGGGGCGAGAGAGAGCTATACGAAGAGCTACGTCGAGACGCTCTTCTCCCCGTATCTCCGCTTTCGCTGCCACCGCCGCCAGCAGGGTCGTCATCTTCGACTTCGTTGTCCCAGGTTGGCTTTCGTCGCGGCAGAATTTCAAGTGCAGCTGCACGCATCGATGTCAAGCGTTCCTGTTTCCTACGTTGTCTCCTTTTCCATGGTCGCAGTCGAGAATAGTTGGTTGCCTTGGGAGCTACGGGCGTTGGCGCCGTCACGAGGATCACTTGTCTGCCCCGTGTGGTCGTCGTCATGTCCACCGCCGACGGTCTCGGCTCGTCGCGTCGCACCTCCATGTTGCGAACGCGGCACTACCTCGTTCCAAGCTTTGCCGCGCTGCCTCCTCCGCAAGGCCGCGCGCCTGCGCCCACAAGCGCTCCCCGTCAGTCTGTCTACAGCTAGCCTAGCCACTTTCCGCCAGTACACACCGTCTTGCTTGCTCAGTGCCTGAGAGCGCCAAGCCGTGAACGGTTCCACCGGACACATTTGCAGGCAGGCAGGCGGGCAGACAGCGAGGCAGACTCCGCGGGGCATCGCGCGTGCGGGGGCACGCTTCGACGTGGCGAAAGAAGGCGAGCGCGAGAGAAAGAGGTTGTCTTTCTTGCGCGAGCGCGTGTCTGGAGGATGGCTGCGCCTGCCGTGCGCCGCGAGGTGAACCGCAAAGGCGCAAGGCGTGTCCCCGGGACGCCCTCACCTCGCGCTCGTGCAGCAGCAGCTGCCATTCCTGCGCGAGGCCAGATGGAGGTCCTCAGCCCCGAGCCGTCGACCCCGAAGCTGCAAGCGGGCACGAGGAGGCCAAGGAGCAGCGGTCTACGCGAGCAAAAGCGGACGGCAGAGGATATGCGCGCAGAACTTGAGTCATACATGGATCATGTGCGCACGGTCGCGACCTTGGGCGATGACTTTGAGGAAAAAGTCTCTTTCGCGCTGAAGTCTGACCAGGCTGCGCAAGCTCTCGTCGAACAAGACAAAATGGATAAAAAGCTCGCAGCAGGAAAGGAGAAGATCGCCAAGCTTGACGAGAAACTTCTCGCGCTCGAAAAGAGAGCAGCCGAAGTTGCGGCATCCTCGAGTATCTCGCACTCTCAGCCTTCTTCTCCTTTTCATCATCATCATCATCATCAGCAGCAGCAGCAGCAGCAGCAGTTGCAGCTATCCTCGAGCGAACAACCGGAGAGCCAACAGCTTGTGCTGCCACCTTTGCCAGGTACGCAATCAGCGACTGCGGGCAAAAAGAAGCGACGAAGGAGGAGACGGAGCCGACGACAAAGAGAGGCCGAGGGTATGTCTGACGATGAAGATGACGAGGGAGACGATGTCAGTCGAAGCAAGGCTGGGCCAAGAGCTCTTGAACTGCATTTCGAATCCTCTCTCGCAGCGCGAGATATCCCTGCAAGCAACAGGAACAACAATGATTATGTAGAAAGTGACGATTACGTGACTCGCAATATTCAGCTCGCTCGAACTTCGAGCCGGCTCATGACACCTCAGGACGAGGCTCGTGTGGAAGAACTTCTTCTTCTCGCAGACTACGATGACGACCATGACCATGAGGAAGAAAAAGTTGATCTTAATGAAGAAGGCAAAAGCGCGTCTACTCAAGACTTCGCGCAGGTTCTCGAAGAGCAAGGTGATGGCGAAAAGCCACATTTAGGGACACTCGCGCGATATGGCGAGCTACCCGATGCCAAAATGCAGAGTGAGAGCATCAGAAGCCGCCTCCGCCTGCTGGTTGGACCAACAGAATGGGAGACCAAGTCCTTTTTTCTCACAGGAGATGACGAACCCCCCACCGATCAAGCAGACGATTGTAGGGCGTCTGTGAGGTCAGATTCAGCACTAAGCCGCGTGGCAGACTCGCAAAAGGAAGCAAAACAGCGTCTTAAAGAAATCGACGAAGCCTTGCAGTACGCCGCGCAGACGGATGCAGATATGGCGCTGCAGGTGCAATGCGATCTCCATGTGCTTTTGTCTGATGCAGAACGCTCTGTCCAGGAGCACGGACTCGCATCCAAGGACGCGATCACGAAACTTTTGTGTACTCTCGGGGCACGCAGTCCCACATTTGCCCTCTCGAATTCTCCGGCAACTGTCGATACTAACTCCTGATGTATTTGTGTATTCTTCGATACTATTTCGGCAAGAGACAAGTGAGCGCTCACTTACTTCTTTCCAGCTTCTTGTAAAAGATTTTATCACGTCCCGAAGGAAGATTGAGGGGATCAAAGAAGCCAAGAGGAGAAAACAGAAGAGGTACTCTTTGGCACCTTCCACAGACTTGATCGCATTGTAACAAACGGATATCAGGTGCTTTGCAGAATCTGCTTGATGATGCTCGGAAGTTGCTGCGGCTTGGTGCACTGATGGGCAGTGCCCTGCGGCAGATTGTCTTGCAAAAACTTGGCTGCATGCGGTTCCGCGATAAAGATGGCGTGCGCTTCGACGTCATCTTCGCCGTCACCAGAGAGCGCGCTTTGCAGTTGTGATGGGTGGATGTTGTAGCGGCCGAGATTTGCGTCGGAAATGAGAATCAAAAAGTTTTCATCAGCCGGGTCGCGGCGATCGAGCGATTCAAGAAGCTCGTGCGCGCGAATGGTGGCGGCCAGAGTGTTGTCTCCCGCAACAGCGCCCTTGGCAAGGGCCTGAATCTTGTTGGGAAGCTGTTTGCGCTGCGATAGCGTCGGCCATTTTCCCATCTCGACAACAGGAATTTCGGCGGCTGTGCCCGAATGTGCATGAATAGCATACTGATACTTTTCGCGAAAGGGGTCCACAGCTTCAGTAAACATGACGACTGCCTGAATAAGATGACTTAATCGGTCATCGTCGGCGCGGGCCATACTCGCAGAAGTGTCAATGACCAAAACGATCCGCTTAGGCTTGCGCTGCTGCGGCCCGGCAGGCAGATCTGGCTCTCCGCGCTGCCGATAGACGAGATGGTCGCCAGTGACGGCGTCGACGAGTTTCTCCTCGTGCAGTTCTCCTTGCGCTTTGTTGGGGATCCAGGCCCTTTCCTTTTCCTTTGCCTTGGCAGACTCAAGAACAAGTCGAAGCTCCTTGATGTGCTTCTCCACCTTTGCAAAGGCCTCCTTGTAAAGGTCTACGCCCTCGGGGTTGGCAACCATGTCCTGAAGCGCCTGTCTCCGCGTCTGCTCCGCCACAAGGTCGTCAACCATTTCGTCAACATTGATCTCCAAACTCTCGGCCGAGGCTGAATCAGCGGCGAAGGAGGCGTACCCACCCTTGCCATCGGAACGGTCAATTTTGCGTCCTTGACCCGTTCCTCCGCCTCCGCCACCGCTACCGCTATCACTGCCGCCACCTCCTCCGCTGCCGCCTCCACTTCCAGGACCACTTGCATCATGCCCGTCGAGAGGTTCATTCGTGCCGGTGCTGCCTTGCAACAAGGCACCAAGCTCGCGGTCGATATCGTCTGCTCCAAGTGCGCTGGGTGGCAATGCTTCATCTTGCTGTGCGCCGTGGTGCAATCGCTTCCAGTGTTCGAGCGCTTTCTCCGTCTCGGCACGGTCTAGCTCCAGAACAATGACAGACTTGTCAGACAGCAAGACTGCGGCCGTGCGGGACTGCTCGTCCAAAACATGCGCCTTGACCACCTTTTCGTCGAAAGAAATAGTGCGAAGCGTGCGCTCCGAATGGTCAATTACACGCAATTGACGAGGGTTCTCGGCCGCAACTTCAAAGGCGATACGCTGAGGAAGCTCCGGTTCTGGGCCCAATTGACGAGCCTGTGCTCCCGGCTCAACGCGCAGGCGCTGACCGCTATCATTTTCGAGGTCGCCATCGTCACGCACACGAAAAAGAGGTTTGGTGTCCCGGCGAGGCACGCGCACTTGCCTCGAGGGTGCTTGGCCTGTAAACGACTCGGGAAGCTCCATGCGCACAGCCAGGCCATCTTCCTGGACGGTCCATACGATGCCCTGCTGTGGTGCCGCTAGAAGAACGCCTGCAAAATTTGGCGTCGGCACAAGCTCCACCTGCACGCCAGTTCCGGCCAAACGATCCGTGTCAATGAGGGTTGTCTCGCTCACGCCTTCGTTGATGCGCGTCATGGAGAGAAGTCCAGGCCTCCGCAAAAGAACGTTGACCTGGGTGCCTCTACACGACCCCGTGACGGCGGTTGGTGACGCCTCCTGACCGCGTTTCGCCCCGGCCGTTGCTTTGAAGCGAACAATCTCTTCAGAAAAGGTGGCGACGCGTCCGGCTTGCCGCGAGGTCGATTGGTCCTGGGCCACAACATCGGGGTCCACAAGATAACTCACATCACGCTTGGCAAGCTGGATGAGTTCTCCTTTGGCGGCCTCGGCGTTGGTGATGGATGGATCAGCGGGCGGACCCGTTGGAGGCATTCCGTCATACTTCTCGACTTGGGCAAGTGAGACCACGACGGGCGCGTCAACGCCGCTCACGGAAATTCCATTCTTGGAGAACGCTTCGGAAATAAGTTCCATGGCGTCGGGGTCAAGGCGGTCAAAGTCAAATACATTGTCCAGTGCGCGCGCGAGGCCTTCCTTTGGAAACGCTTCGACGTGCCGCGCTACAGCAGCGGCCTCACGGGTCGAATAGGGATACTTGAGTTGGCCATCCTCGCAGTACGACCGAAGCTCGTCAAAGCTTTGCGCAAGTGCACGAGCCTGTGCATCCGGTAAAGACGGGGCGAGCGCTTGCAAGAGCACAATTTGGTCGCTGAGCGTTCCGTTGCCAACAATGTGCGGCGCAAAGCAGTCGCCAAGCTCAGCATAAAAGTCGTTGCCGAGAAAGGGGAATCCTGGTCGGTTGGCGAGACATATAACGCGAAAATCATCGTGCAAATCGATATCTCCGCCCTTGGCAATGAGACGGCCATCTGCGAGACGCATCTCGCCGTCCGTAAGGAGACCCTTGAGCACGCTGACAACCTCGACGGCAGCCTTGTCTGCCTCATCGAGCACGAGAACGTGACCAGCGCGGGCGGCTCGTACCAAGGGCGAGTCAATGTAAACGACCCGGCCTTGCTCGAGCGAAGCAGTGACGGTGAGCGCCTGCACGGAAGAATCGCGACTCAATTGAAGGTACTCGCGCGGGCGCTGCATGCGTTCGAGCATACGATCCGTGAGTTTGTTTTTGCCCGTACCCTGATTTCCAATGAGAAGCACATGGTGCCCACATACAAGATCGTCTCTGACGCGGCGCATAGTCACCATTTGATGGGGCATGTCGACAAAGCCATCGACACTGGGGATCAGGCTCGACGCCTCTGCAGACGGTCCCGCGCTATCCAGGGCCCACGAAGCTGTGTCGTGTTCGGCCTCATGAGGCCTGTGAGGGGAGCTCGCTGCGTGTCCTTCGCTGGAAGATGCCGATGCGAAGGCCTCTCGCACGGCGTGTGATTGGAAAGGTATCATGAGAAAACGTTCGAGAGCATTCGTGAGCCGAAACTCGCGACTGCCTTCGCGCAAGTAAAGATCACTCAACTGAACGGTTTGGCGCAACGAGAGCTTAAGCTCGGCGCTTGCGGTTGATTCCGTGCCTTTACAAAAGTTGAACTGCACTCGGTGTCTCTCAAGATCCGCGAGAAGAGACTCAATCTCGGCCACCTTTTCCGAGGCGCCACTTGCGCGAGCGACGAGAGTAGCAGCCTGAGCGCGGTCCTGTAGTGCAGGCACCTCGAAAAAGGAGAACATAGTAAGGACCTCGGCACTGAGCCAGTCATTGCCTTGGGCGCCAGAAGTGGGAGGGTTGCCAAGTGCAAGGACGCGGAACTTGGGGTCGACGCGAAGAAAACCCTCCTCTTCAGCTTCGGGCGTAAAGCGCGAGGCATGCAGCAGGCGGCGGCCGTCCGGAAGGGCAAGGTCACCTTCGTGGAGAAGATGCTGAATGCTTGCCAGGGTGTCGGCCTGCAGACGGTCGACGCCGTCGAGCACAAGCAAATCTCCTCGGATTGCCGCTTCGACGAGAGGTGACAATACCCATTCTGTGCTGCCGTCCTCTCGCGTGGAGCGTTTCTGAATGAGATCGCGAGACGACATGTCTTTGTAGCAGTGAACGGTGGTTACGGAGCGTTTTACTGCGAGATCATCATCACCGTGGTTTTCGAGAAGACGAGATGCGACCTCGCGGGCCAGGACCGTTTTGCCTGACCCCCCTGGGCCAATCAGACATAGGTGCCGGCCATTATGTTGAGCCTCGGCCAGCATATCTTCAACGACGATGGCATGTTCCGGAGTAAAGAGCATTTTATCTCGGACGAATCCCAGGTCGTGGGAAGGTTCACGAGGCGAAAAAGGAACGTCGACCTTGCGAAAGGTCTCTTCGAAGAGCTTAGCTTGATCTTGGTCGTCACGGAGGACATGTCGCGCGGGAAAACAGCGAGCCACGGCTTCGTAGAGCGTCGCGCCCGTCGCTTGCATACTCGCAGTCACACGCGCATGCGCGTCTTCGGGTACATAGTGAAATTTCCGATTTCCCGTGTCCCCTGTTCGAGCGAGCGCGCGCAAAGTGTCGACAAGAGCTCGTGGCGCGTCGACAGTGTCGGAAGGCGCAGAGGGCGGGTTCACGTAGCGGCATTGAAAACGCGAGCGAAGTGGCGGATCGAGTGGAAATCCTGGGAAAATGTGAGGCACAGGCATGCCAAGCGCGATCACGGCAAAGTCCTGATGGGCACGTTCGAGACCGAGAGAATCTTTCGCCTGCTCGGCAGAAAGACCTGTGCGCTCAAGGGTGGCATCAAAGAATCTGCTTGAAACGAGTCGTCTGCCATCGAGCAAGGTCATTTCGCGATTCTCCAAGAGGTTGTTGAGTGTGGGAAGCACATTGCGCTCAGCCTTTTCCACGCCATCGAGGATGAGGATGCGGCCATGAAGCGCCGCCGCAAGGGGAGGCATGTCGACAAAGGCCATCTGGCCGCCCGGCAAGATCTCCCGGCGCTGTTTGAGGTCGCTCTCTGTGACGTCTCTCGACAGCGTGACGATCTCCGCTTCTTTGCCGAGCATCTCGCAAAAGCTGAGCGCCAGCGCCCTGCGCGTCGGCCCCGGGGCGCCCATGAGGAAGACGTCCTGCCCCAGCTGCCGCTTCTCCAGCAGGAACCGGAGCTGCCTCACGAACCACGCGCTCTGCTTCCGCGCCCGCGTCAGGTACCCGCGCGGGACCCTGCCGCCCGCCATCCTGGCCTCGCGCGCGCCCGCGCCTCGCTGTTCAAGCTCTGCTGCGTGCTCCAAGAAGTCGCGCCAAACCAAAACCAAAAGAGCGGACAACAAGAAACAAACGCAACCTTCGGCAACAAATCGCAACAAACAAACAAACAAACAAGCAAGCAAACCTCGTGCAAAGGCAGAGGCAGGCAGGCTTGCTTGCCGTGCCAAACTTGGCCCAGCGCCGGTGCGTCATCCATACCTTGGACCTGGATCCGCGCCAGCCTCCACCGCGAGTCGCCGGAGACGACTTGAAGAAAGCGAGCTAAGCGAGCACGCGAGGCCGGTCGTTAGGCGCTCTCGAAGGGCCGCAATGGCGGCGCAGGCCGGCGCCAGGCCGCGCAAGGAGCTCACCAATGCTTTCGTGGTGGCCGGAGGCCGCGTGCTGCTGGGCATGAAGAAACGCGGCTTCGGGGAAGGCAAGTGGAACGGCTTTGGCGGCAAGCTGCAGCAGGGCGAGACCGCGCTCGAGGCCGCGCAGCGCGAATTGCTCGAAGAGGCCTCTGTGCAAATGCTCGACCCGCAATTGGTCGGCCGCGTCACGTACACGTACGAGGATATGCAGGAGGAGCTTCTCGTGCACGTTTTTCGAGCGACGCGGTGGACGCCCGAAGAACCTCGGGAGTCCGAGGAGATGAAGCCTTGCTGGTTTGCCCTCGAGGACATCCCCTTTGCGAACATGTGGGCTGACGACGAGCATTGGTACGAGCACATGCTTGGAGGGTCATCATTTTTCACCGCGAATTTCGCCTTTGCCAAGGATCATAAGACAATTCTCCAGCATGACGTGAAGCTTGACCCACTTTCCCAGACTTCCCAGTGACCTCATTATCTATCACACATGAAACGAGACGAACAGGAGCTTGATGCGAATCACCAAAACAAATTTTCAGGCTGTACACATAGCCCGGATTATGATTATAAACTCCTTTGTTTGCCATTTGCTGCTGGTGGTGAAAGCTTAATTTCCCCTTTAAAGATAGGGTGACCTCGACGCAACCAAATCCAAATCAGTACGTTCGCTGCGAACGTATACCTTTTTGAACCACCTCAACTGGGAGTTACGAAATAATCGTCAAGAGGATTAGTGGTAATAGAAGTCGCGATCTTGTCGCGTTGAAAAAGCTGTAGGCCCTGTTCTACTCTCAAGTGACCAAAAAAATTATTCACTACGGCTCGCTCACTGACAGAGAACGCTCGCTCGCGGACAACGGTCATTTTTTTTTCGTGCTCTTTTTTCCGCGAGTCGTCAAAAGGCAATGAGGGGCCACTTTCCTGACTTTGGAGTTCGTTCGAAGCGAGTATGCGCGCGAAAGCACGTCTGTCGGTCGTGGCGACAACTGCGCTGATCCTTGTCGTCGTGGCACTCGTTGTACCTTTGTCGCAGGCGTCGAGTTGTTACCCGATACAAAGCGGAGCCGCTGTAGATTATGCCGAAGGCATTGCGCTACAAATTTGTCTGCCAGGTGGCTCAACACTGAACTGTGACCATTGCACGCATGCGGGGAGCCGAACATCGTGCTGGAAACTTAACTCACGGTGCCTAAGTCACTCGACGCAGTCCTCTTACAAGATTGAAAATTGGGGCTACGATGCGACAAACGCATGGGTGCAAAATCATGATGAAAATGGCAACTCCATCAACGTCCCTGTGGTTTGTCGCGACCAATATGGTGGCACGTGTTTCGCCGAGGTGACCTCTGCCACATCCATTGCAGCTTCTTTCAAACCCGCGAGAGGGTGGTCAGGTCTCATGATCACAAGCTTCTTCGTCTCTTTCCTTTTCGCAAATATGTGACATACTCTTTGGGGTTGTAACGCACTATAGCATACATGTAGCACTCCTGGAATTATCACGCAATGAGCTAGAGGTAATGAGGCCCAAAGGGTTTGTAACTTTTTTGTAAATTTATATGATTTCGTCTCCAAGGGAAAAACCTCGTGTCGTGCTTCGGAACTACCTGTGAAGCCCATGACTTTCTTTTTGGACGAAACCCAGCGACGATGCACCGCGACACCTAAGCCCTAGGCTTAATTTTGCACTCATGTCTCGGGCAAGAAGGGCTGGGTTGACTCAGAATGAACCCCCAAAACGATTTTATAAAAAAAAAAATCAATTTTTCCTGTTCGATGTGGAGAAATCCAGAACTAGAGGTTCTGGTCCTCGGTGCTATCGCTTGGGTGAAGCAAAGGCGTTCTGTGCGATGCTTCCGCAGATACAGGCGGTGGATTCGAATAAGAAAAGGAGCCTCCCGTAGAAGAGGAGGCCCCAGCGCTCGAGCGATGTTGGATTGAAGAACCCGTGCGGACAGCTCCATATGAGGCATTGGCAGTCTTGTTGCGGGACTTGGCGCCCATGAGGGCGGCAACGCCGGATAGGGCAAGTTTGCGCTGCTTCTTTTGATTGAGGGCGAGCTGGCGCAAGCGCTGAATACGCTGCTGCGTAAAGAGAGCCTGCTTGACGCTGACGGCATAGTCCGTTTCGTCGCTAATATCCTCACGAATGAGAGCCTCCATGATGTCCTCGAGCGTGCAAATGCCAAAAACGTGAACGGAGTCGTCAATGGGTTCGTCGGCGCGAAGGTTCTTCTCCATGATGTCGGGCTGATCGGTGACAATGGCCATGTGGCTGTGGCCCTTCTGAAACTCGTTGAGTAGCACAAGCAAGGTCGTGTCCGGCTTGACAAAGATAGGCATGCGCAAAAAGAGGGTGTCAACGCGGCGAGAGTCGTTGGGGTCGACAACAATTAGCTTTTTCACGAGCAAAAGACCCCGAATGTTGGTTCGGTCCTTGTCGTAGACGGGAATGCGGCTGTGGCCCTGGGCCACCAAGTCGGCCAGCTTGGACATGGTGAGAGAGTCTTCAGTGCTGAGCATGTACACGTGCATAAGGGGAATCATAATGTCTTCTGCGGTGGTCTCTTTGAGGTCAAGAGCACCGTTCATGATGAGAATCTCGTCAACCTCGAGGCCACCCTCGGTATGCGCAGTAGCCATGCTGCCTGCATGCGAGAGAGGAGAGCGAGGGGGCGTTGGCTGGTCTTCGACGTCAATGTTGGCAGAGGACGAGGCTGCGTGCATGACTCCGATGGCTGCATTCATGGTTTCACCGTGACCAGGGTCGTTGTTCCAAAAGTCAGACTCTTCCTCTTCGATCGCCTGCTGGGCAGCAGCCGTAGCCATGGCTGCCATGGAAGCGGTCCGTTCGTCAACACCAAGCTCGGTGAGCTTGGACCTGATCTCTGCCGACGACACGCGACTGCCCAGGCGTGGCCGGCCGTCATCGCTTTGTACGAGGGAGGCTGCCATGGCGGCCGCGGCGGCGTTGGGGTCGCTGTTTTGACTTCGCGCCCGATCGCGCTGCGCGTCGGATCGCGAGGGTTTGCGCGTTCTCGGGTTGCGGTTTTGCGCATGGAGCTTGACAAGCGCACGGAGCTCGGCCTTGTTGAACTTATCTTCGTGCTCCTCGCCGAGGCAATAGTCGAGAATGCGGCTGATCGGGTAGGCGATGGGCCAGAGCAAGAGCATGACGCCCTTGACGAGAGGCACGAAGCGCGCAGCCACAAACAGCTGGTTCGGGCCAGTGAAGATTGCACTGGGGATGATCTCGCCACAAAGCAAAACGAGCGTGACCGAGAGGATGATGGCGATCCAGGAAGGCACGATCTCGTCGAGGAAAAGTGGCAGACACTCGTTGGCCAACGAGTTAAGCAAGAGCAGCGTCACGAGCAGAAGATGATGGCGCGAGACCACGGGGAGGATGGACCGCGCTGCCTTTTGCTCGTCGCGGAGCTCCTGTCTCTGCCGTCTGCTCGTGCAGTGCTCCTCCTTGGTTTCCAGGAGAATCTGCAGGCGAAAGGGCTCGATGGCCACCAGGCCCATCGTCAAGCCGGCGGCCAGGGCGGCCAGGCACACGCATCCCAGCGCGAGCCCGGCGTTCACGAAGAACTCCCAGCTCCCCACGGGCTCGAGGCCCACATTATCCTCCATGCTGGCGTTCTTCCCCGCGTCGAGCGCGCGTGAGGCGTGAGACCTGAGACCTGCGATCTGCGCCTCGAAAAGGGTCTCTCGCCTTGGTCAAGTCCGGGCCCCTCCGCCGCGTACGCCCAAGCCTCGATGCTATGCTCGCTCCCCGCGCGCTCGCGCAAGCTCCGGAAGGGTACTGCTCGCCAGTGGCTGCCGCCCGCCTCTGCCTGGGCGTCAGTCGATTTTTGCCGCAAAGAGCAGCGAACTCGAGCCGCGGCAGAATATCTTCTTCCTCTCCGAGCTCGTCCTCGAGCCGCCGCTCCAGACTCACGCGACGCGACGCGACGCTTTGCGGCGCCTGACCCTCGATCTGGGCAACGTGGCGCGGATCGGATCGGATCGGATCGGATCGGATCGGACGAGCGCAGCGGAGCCGTCTCGACAGGCCGACTTGGCCCGGTCCAGCCTGAGCCTTTGCGCTGCGCTTTTGCACGCAGCCGTACGGGGTCGCCTTGGACGACGGCGGGCTCCTGCACGAGGGGTTTGCGCAAGACTTCGTCGTGAATTTCGAGACCATGGCGGAGAGATTCAAGGGTCCTACCGAGCCAGATGCGCGCCAAAAGGAAATCCTGGACGAGATTGCGCGCACAAGAACGACGGGGACGCGCGGGCCCTTTGGCCCGTGGCTGGCGAACCCGGATCTCGCACAAACGGCCCAGGGGCTGGGACGCATCTGTCGCTATGAGACGGACCTGCCGCTACGCGAGTCTGAAATTGTCATCTTAACCACGGCGAAGGCGTGCAACTGCAAGCTGGAATGGGATATTCATGTGGAGGAAGCGCGAAAAGCTGGCGTTCCCGAGGATGTCATTGGAGTTCTTGATGCTGGAAAGCAAATTGAAGGGGACTCTCGCGAGGCTGCCCTGCAGAGGTTTGCTCACGAGGTCGCCAGCACCAAGCATGCCTCTGATGCGGCCTACGCTGACATGAAGAAATACTTTACTGACAAGGAGATCGTTGAGACTGTTGCTGTCTCGGGGTACTATTCATTCGTTGCAATGACGCTCAATGTTTTCCAGATCTAGGAATCTTCCCTTGGGCGTCAGATCCTATGTCTGAGCAGAAATATGAGAGCAGTAAGTTTAGTGCCCATCGCCGGCAAGCCGAGGACTTTCCGAGTCTTCATCTCAAGACAAGCAACAGCAAAGATAACTCGTAATTATTCGTTTTTGTAAACATACCTGCACATGCTCCTTCGAGGCTTTTTCAAGTACAATGCACCAAATAAGTAAAAAGATTGGGTTTTGAAGAAGTGGTGGTGGTGGTATACGAAAAAGAAAAGAAGAGAAAAGTAAGAGAGAGAGAAAGAGAGACTGTTCTGTACGTAGTCCAGCCCAGCCCAGCCCAGCCCAGTCCAGCTCTATTTCTTTACTCGACGACGCAGAGCACGTGGCCATCATTGACAAAGTCACCGGCGGAAACATTGACCTCCTGAACAGTACCATCGACGGGGGCCTTGAGCTGAGTCTCCATCTTCATGGACTCGGCGATGATGAGCGTCTGGTCCTTGGTGACCTCGTCGCCGGGCGACACAAGAACCTTGATGATTTTACCGGGCATGGGCGCCTTGACGGCGCCGCCAAGGCCCGCAGCCTCGGGCCCAAGCGCCTGAGGGACAGTAGCAACGCGGTACAAGAGACGAGGCAGCGCACCAACGCCCGAAGAAGCGTCAAAGAGGCAAAGGTCGCCCGTCTTGGGATCAATCACCGGGGCAATGCGCGTGGGGCGTCCGTCGACAGTAACGGAGAGCACCTCGCGACCCGCTTGGCGCGGATCCGCCAGAACCTCGACGACGCGGGGTTCCTCTGCCTCTGCAGGGTTAGCGTCGGCCTCGAGTGTCGGCGAAACAGAAACGCTAAAAGCGATCTCCGAGGCGTCTGGGCGCGGATCGGTCTCGACTGAGGTCGCCAGGACATCCACGCGGCGCGCGGCGCTTCCATCATCCGTGATGAGATCAAGGGCAATGCGCTGCTGCATGGGACCCGAAAGACGAAAGCCATAGGGAAGAGGAACGGGGGATGCCGTTGGCGCAGCCATGAGTGCGCGAGCCGCGACGGCAAGTGCGGCCGCCCGCGCGTCTGCTTCGACGCCAGGAGGCTGGCCGAGAAGCTCATCCTGGTACTTGGCGATAAAATCCGTGCCAACACCGCCATCCTGAAAAGCCTGGTGACGCAGGCAGGAAAGAAGAAATTCAATGTTGGTGGGCACACCGACGACACGGTACTGGTTGAGGGCAAAGTCGAGCTGGCGAAGCGCAGCACGGCGATCCGGACCGTGGACAACGACCTTGCTGATCATTGGATCGTAAAAGACAGAGACAGTGTCGCCCTCGCTCACTCCGGTCTCGATGCGGAGCTGGCGCGGGTCTGTGAGCTGCGGCTCGCGGAGGTGGCGGATTTTTCCCGATCCCGGCAAGAACCCAGCGCCAGGGCTCTCGGCATAGACGCGAGCCTCAATAGAGTGGCCGCCGAGACGAACCTCGGACTGGTCCTTGACGGGCAAGGGCTGGCCGCTGGCGACACGAAGCTGCCACTCAACGAGATCGACATTGGTGACCATTTCCGTGACGGGGTGCTCAACTTGAAGACGCGTGTTCATTTCCATAAAGTAAAATGGCGAGTCGGCGGTCATCTCACCCTGATCGGCGTCGACCATAAACTCGACGGTGCCAGCGCCCACGTAGCCCACGGCCTTGGCTGCGGCGACGGCGGCTGAACCCATCTTCTCGCGAAGGGCCTCGGGCATTCCGGGAGCTGGGGCCTCCTCGAGCACCTTTTGATGACGCCGCTGAACGGAGCAGTCGCGCTCATACAGATGGACAGTGTTGCCAAAGGTGTCGGCGAACACCTGAAGCTCAATGTGACGGGGTTTGCGCAGAAACTTTTCAATGAGAATACGCTCGTCGCCAAAGGATGCGAGCGCTTCGCGCTGACAGGCCTCAATGTTCTCGGCGAGGTCCTCTTCACGCTCGACGACGCGCATGCCCTTGCCACCGCCGCCCATGACGGCCTTGAGCATGACAGGAAATCCGATCTTCTTGGCAGCTTCCACGAGGGTTTCGAGCGTCTGGTCCTCACCATGGTAACCCGGCGTGCAGGGGACCTTGGCGGCTTCCATGATGTTTTTCGACTCGGACTTGGAGCCCATGCTCACGATGGCGCTTGCGGGAGGGCCGATAAAGGTGAGTCCATTCGAGGCGCAGAGCTCGGCAAAACCAGAATTCTCGGAAAGGAAGCCATATCCCGGGTGGATGCCCTGAGCGCCACAAGCTTTGGCAATCTCGCAGATTTTCTCGCCCACGAGGTAGCTTTCGGACGCGGCCGCGCCACCAAGACGGTACGCCTCGTCGGCCTGCTTGACGTGCTCCGCGTTCGCGTCGGCATCGCTGTAAACTGCCACGGTGCGCACACCGAGACGCTTGGCCGTACGAAAGACGCGGCACGCGATTTCTCCGCGATTCGCGACGAGAATCTTGTCAAACATGGGCGCTGACTCGCTAGCGGTTGCGCCGCCATTCGCGGTCGCCGTCGCCGCCGTCGAGAGCTGACGCTGTAAGAACCGCCTCATCGTGCCTGCCTGCGACGCACGGGGCAATTTCCCTCGCGTGGGACGCGCCGTCTCGTGGCTTGCCGCCTCGACACAAGGCTTCCCCAGGCTCTGCGCGCGGCCGGAGCGGAGCGAGCTGCGACCTGCCGCCTCCTGCGCAGTCGCGCCGCGCCGTCGACCCGAGCTCCCGCGCGCTCGCTCGCTGTTTGCTTGCTTGCTTTGCGCGAGCAAGCCGCCTTTTTCGGACTGGCGAGAGCTTGGATTCGCATCCTGCCGGGGCGCTCTGGGTCCTACCGTAGACGCTAGTCGCTGCCTACGCGTGCGGTAGGGCGGATGGATACTAGCCCGCCTACTAGGCGGATAGATAGATAGATCGTGTCGGCGGTTGATGAAACGGCGCGACGAGGCGGTTACCCTCGATTTGGGCCCCGGCATGATGAGAATGCAGGCAGCGTCGGACATCCGCGTTGTCACGAAGAAGGGCGAAGACGATGAGCGCGCGACGTGGAGCGAGGGCGTCCGGGTCGAGGCGACGCGCGTCGAGGCGAGACGAGGTGTGTCGGTGCGGGACGAATCGCAGGCGAGGTAGTTCTGAACTTTACGCGATTTCATTTTCATTTTAAGATGAGGATTGCGGAGCATCATGCACGTTTTTCTTTTGGGGCCAGCCTGAGGAGGGAGAAGGAGAGACAAAGGGCGACGATGTGCTTGCCTGTTTCTTTTTCACGGCACGAAATTGGATCGTGAAATGGAAGAAAAGCAGAAAGATCTCGTTGATCGAAAAAAAGAAAAGAAAGAGAAAGAGACTTGTGAAGCTCTTTTCTTTGCCCATGGGCACATGAAACGTGGCAAAAAGACAAACCCTGAACTTGCGAATTTAGGCTATACATTGGATAAAGTTGCAGGGTTTTGATGTTAGGTCTGAGCACCGTAGCAGGAGGATTCCCTCCAACCGAGTGGAGTGGCGTTTAGTTTGCTCATTATTTACATGTAGACCTCGCGGCGAGAAAAAAACATGATGAGGCAAATAGAAGACCCATGACTAGGTCTCCTAGTCTGCACATAGATTCAAAAGCGCAGTAGCCGCAAGAACTTCGTCCTCGCGCTTGCTCGATTTTTGCGGCACAGGTGCAGGCCGCGCAAACGAGCTTCGTGGCGAGGCCAAGGGAGACACGCCCATTGCGTAATAAGGCATGGGTCCGTAGCCGCAAGGCCCCCACATGACACGCGGATCGACTGGCGAAGGGTACAGTGTCGAAAGTGCTTGCGCGCCATGTTGAGGCGGCAAAACCGCAGCAGGTGCAAGGGAAGATTGCAACAAAGCAGCCGCTGCAGAGGGCAATGGAGCCGGAGCAGCTACAGGAGGCGGCCGAGAGATGAGCTCTTTGTAGCGCATTTTCACTCCATTCTTTGAGCGTTTTGGCAAGGCTGCCGCGATTGTGTCCCAACGACAGCCACGCTGCGTGCGCATCTCGAGCAGTACACAATCCTCTTCGTAGGACCACTTTCTTCGCGCCGCGCGCTGCAAACTTCGGAATCGAGTTTTGATGGCGTTCTCGGTGCGCCCATCAAAGGATCGCGCGATGAAAGCCCAGCGATTCCCCGCGGTCTGCTGCAGACGAACCAGCAGCGCGTCCTCCTCAGTGGTCCAGCTCGCTTTATTGATGTCGGGGCTCAGGTTGAACTTCCATCGCTCGCGGCATTGCTTGGCGCTGCGGCCAGGCAGGCGCGTAGCCACCTCGCTCCAGCTGCCCTCCACGTAGCGGTCCACGAGCTCGCGCAAGGTCTCGTCCTCGTCCTCGCTCCAGGCATCGCGGCGGGTGCGTTTGCCCAGCACCGAGGGCGTCGAGCACCTCGACCCGCCGCCCGTCAGCGCTTCGAACGCCCACGACCCGCCGCTGTCCGTCGAGTCCCCGCGCTCGCGCGGCTCCGCCATCGTCTCGGCCAAGCCTCGCCGCGCTCGCCCGCTCGCGCGCGCGCCGCTCTCGAGCCCGGCTCCGACGGCACGGACCCAGGGGTTCTGTTCCTTCGCTCCGCGCTCGCCGTCGCCTCGCCTGCACAGAGAAGGCCGCGGGTTCCTGGGCGGGCGGGCGACCGACCGACCGACCGACCGGGCGCGCCTGCCGCGCCGCGCCGCTCTTCGGGCTTCGATGCGCGTCTGTTTGCTCGTGCCTGCGCGTCTGTCTGCGCGTCTGTCTGTCGGGCGGGCGGGCGGGCGGCGCAGCGAGGATTCTTCGCGATCGAGCCCGAGTCCCGGCGAAATCGAGCGTGGACCGGATCTGCAGAAGGACGTATACAAGTTCCGGGGGCGTCCCGGTTCCCAACACCCGGAATGGGGAGGCGAGCCCGCGTAGCTCAGTGGTAGAGTGTTCGTTTAGTAAGCGAATGGTCGGTGGTTCAATTCCGCCCGCGAGCAAGCTTTTTTTTTTTTTTTTTTCTCTCTCTTCCCATCTGGCTGGATTTCATGAATGAGATCAGTAGGTGCGCCGCGGAAAAGAACGTCTACGCGGTTCAAACAAAACCTACCGCGGTAGATGGCAGACCAGATGCTTCAGCTTTTGCTTTTGCTTTTGCTTTTGCTTTTGCTTCTTTTTGCTTCTTTTTGCTTCTTTTTGCTTCTTTTTGCTTCTTTTTGCTTCTTTTTGCTTCTACTTTTGCTTTTGCTCTTGTATACACGGCAAGGGAACTAACACAGGGAAACAAGAAGAAGATTAAACCCTGTCTTAGCTTTTCATTCATCCATGAAATGGCCAGATCGGGATTGGAAAGCACACGAATTATCCTGCTAGAGGCAGGATTGATCATCGAGCATCTCTTGGGCCATCATTGATTAACTGTAAAGCCCTAACATGAATGCTCGTCATCGATCGCTATATTAGGATTTAGCAAGTGGGTTCATTTTATAGATGTCGCGGAGAAGTGGACTATCAACAAGCGCAAAAGCGCCTGCCCGCGTAGCTCAGTGGTAGAGTGTTCGTTTAGTAAGCGAATGGTCGGTGGTTCAATTCCGCCCGCGAGCATCCTTTTTTGGCCTATTTTCTAATTTTTTCCTACTGCATCCACCGATGGTCTTCCTTTCCGGTCACCGCAGAAATACGCATGTTGGGCGACAACGTCTACAATGCTGATTCAACGACTCGCAAATCAAGCGTCCGCTCGAGCTGCCATGGCTAGCTGACTGCCGTCTCTCGCGTATCGTCAAGCTCCCGATTCACCTTTTCCATTTTTTTTCCTCGTTCTTCTCCAATTCGATGCGTAGGCTTCTCTTGTATGACCATTCCCATGCTGAGTTACAACAAAATCAAATAGCCCGCGTAGCTCAGTGGCAGAGTGTTCGTTTAGTAAGCGAATGGTCGGTGGTTCAATTCCGCCCGCGAGCAGTTCTTTTTTGTCTTTCTGCTTCCTATTTTTTTTTTCATTCTCTCTGCGCGTGGCTCTGACGTAGTCGCGAGACAACTTCCCATCACCAGCAAGGAAATAGCCCGCGTAGCTCAGTGGCAGAGTGTTCGTTTAGTAAGCGAATGGTCGGTGGTTCAATTCCGCCCGCGAGCAGTTCTTTTTTTTTCTTTCTTTTTTTGTGTGGCTGCTTTTCATTGGTGGCGCGGGTCTTAGAATTTTTCCGTGGAGAAGAGGAATTGTGCCAATGGTAAAGAGGTTGGCTGATGGATTGATTGATTGATGGATAGATGGATGGATGGATTGATTGAGATCAGAATAACAACATGAGTTTCCTATCTTTTCTTTGGGTAGGCTATTTCTTATAAAATGACGGTCGCTCTAGGCTGCCTTGGCTTGATCTTCAGCTTCGCTCTGGGCCTTGCGCGCCAAATAGAGTTCGCGTCTACGCTGCTTCTCCTCTTCTGTTCGCTTGTTGCCCGTCGTGAACTCAGCAGCGATCTTAATATGGTCCGAGGGCTCGTTGGCTGTCGGAAATGAGATGATGTCCGCGACATCGGATCGAGACGGCAGTGGGTCCACAGACTCGGCGCGAAGGCCGGTACCTGAATAAAAGAGATAATCAAGGGTCTCTACAAAGCTGGATTCTGGCTGCGACCGTGTGCATGCAAGGTTGGTGAACTCGGGTTCTTCGCCCAGGACATCGGCATAGGCGCTCTTCAGTTTGGGCATGCCAGAGTCCATCGTCCAGGCATCGCCAGGGTATGCGGGCGCAGGCATGTCACCCTCAGCGCGTGAGGCGTCGCTCATAAACTTGCCCTGCGTGAGAAGCTCGTACATTGGGGAGTCCGGTTTGAGGTTGAAGTCTCCGGCAAGCACAAACGGGTCCGTCTGCGCAAGCTTGTTGATCCGCTTCGCCAGCAGCGAACAGTGCGCAGAAATCACGGGTGGCGTGCGAAACGCGCATGGCATGTGGTACGTTGCCACACAAAGCTTTTGGTTCGTAGCGCGATCCCGGAGTCGCACAAAAACAGCCGTGTTGCTGCGACGTTCCACTTCGAACCAAAGATTCTTCTCCGGGGGCCAAATCAGCTCGAGCAGGGAACGAAATGTCTTGGCTACGATATTGTACGCCCGAGACCACAGAGAATCATTCCTACGTCTGTTGTCTCCGTCTGGTCTGTAGCCGCCCTTTTTCGTTTCGGAAATACGGGAAATCTTGCAGTCCTCGAGCGCATACTTTTCGTTCGAGAACGCGATACCGACACCCATGTAGCCATTAAAGTAGTAGCCGTACGAGTCGTGCACATAGGTGTAATTGTTCTCTGCGCAGAGCTTGTGGATGTTACCCAACCAAGCGTGAGCTACCTCTTGCAAACACACAATACCCTGCTGCTCGATTTCATCCTTTAGCTTGACCTCTACACGCTCGTACCGCTTCGATGGCTCGCAGTCTTCCGCCTTGCAGTTGATAAAGTACCCAGGCGAGCACAAGTTTGGTGACAGCAAGTTGTACGTGGCCACGCGCCACCGCGGTGGCCCTGCGACGCCAGCTTTTGCAGCGGGTGTCGCCGCCGTCGCTTGCGAGTTCGTCCTTGCCGGCGCATCCGAGGCCGCCGCCCCAGCTACCGGCTGCTCCGCCGCCTTTGGCGAGCTCGCTTCTGTGGATGCCATTTGCGCCCACGCTCTCCTCGTCGCTGGCACTTGCCTTGCGAGCGTCGCGGTCCTGCGCAGACCACAAAGCATCACGCTGGTCTGCCTCGCAAGCAAAGAGAGCGAGCGAGTGACCACTGGTCCTGCTTACTCAGGGCCTAATAGCAAGAACAGAATCCCACTGCACGATGATGGAGCTACCGGGCGATCAATCGCATGAGATCTCACGGCCCGTGCGATGGCGAACCATGGGTGGATGAGGATCGCGTCGCATTGCTTGAGTAAAAGAAACCCGGTCGCCACACAGAAAGCACGAAATGGTTTTTGACCATGAATCGATGCGAGCGATTCTCTTCATGTCCATGTGATTGTGTCTTACGCGGCTCGTCAGCGGAATCTCTCTGTGACCAACGCTCCTTTCTTGCTCAATCCAGAGTATAGGCGCTCATCCGCATAGTATACCACCATGTCACGAGCACATTATGCTCGATATGATGAAAGAAAGCGCGTGGCGGAATGGCTCAGAGGGAGTCAGGTTGCCAGTGGTGACTGCTGTGCTCGAGCCAGAACTCCAACGCCGCCGTGCCAGGGCAACGCAGGGTGTAACGAGCGACCCAAGACGTGGCAAATGATCAGTGAACGCGGCGCTACGGTGAAGATGTTCGGACTTGACCATGCACCTCCTCTTCGTACTTTCGTACAAGATCCAACGATCATCTTTACAGCCTTGGTCTTGCTGGCGCCTCTTGCATTCCTGCATTCAATCAAGGCTGCTTTGACATACCTGACGACGCCAATGATGCTCAGTTCATTCGGGTTTCTATATATTGTGCTTCGACTCACGCATTCGAGCAAGTGTCTTTTACTGAGTACCAGAGACCAGCGTGTGGCCAATTGGTTTTTGATGAACGGAGTCTACTTTAATCTCTTTCTCGATGTGGTGTCGGGGCAACTTCAGATGATGGACGCAATGAGTCATCAATACGGCAAGATTGAGCCACGCTATCTTCTTGGTGTCAAGCACGACGGGGGTCAAATTGTCTTCATGACGACCCTGCTTGAGCTTTTCTTTCAGAGCCCGCTTTGCCTAGTAGTGTATTACGGATATCACAAAGGTTTAGCCAATCGACGGCTTTGCGAGATCGTAGTCTGCACGCTGCACGTGACTGGCGTGTGGTACTTTTATGTTCCCGAGATTGCAGTAAACTTTCGTCATCTTGGGGGGCCACCAATCTCGCTGCAGGATGCCTTGACCTTGGAACGAATTGTGCAGTTTTGGTTTGCCTTTTGGATCTGCGGTATCACATGGATAGTAGTTCCTCTTTGCATCGGTCGAACGGCTTGGAAGCAAGTATGCATGGCCATTGCCATCAGCAAAAGCCCTTCTCCGTCATCATATTCCAAAATTGACTGATTAAACTCTTCCCTTGTCGTTTTGCTCAACATTAGGCAAAGAGAATACCCTTACCCAGCTTCTGTTCAACTCTATCTCGTCAGCTAGGCGCAAACGCGAAGCTTGGTCCGCAGCGAAGACGCTCCATCCCGGGCAAGCCCTTTCCCTCAAAATAATACAAAAGAAAAAGATTTTGGAAAACAAAAAGAGAAAGAGAGAAAGAAAGATCGTCTTCAGACAAACTTTGTAGAACCCGAACGCGAGCGAGCCCCTTTACGTTGGCGCGATCTAGAGGTGGCGGCACTTGCAAAGTCAGCTGGACATCAAGCGGCCTTTTGGCGATAAATAACACCTTTGCAGAGGTAGGCGCTTGGCTCGGGCGGCCGAACGGAGAAGAAAAGATGACGGGAGTCTTGGGTCTCAATTATGCTCCCCCCCTGCGGAAGTTTGCGCAGGACCCGACAGTAATCTTTACAAGCCTGGTCATCTTGACGCCGCTCGTGTACGCGACCTCGCTCGAAGCTGGGATACAATACATGACCTCGCCCATGATGCTGGGATCCTTTGCGTTCTTGTACGGCGTGCTGCGTGTCACACACGCGAGCAAGTGTGTAGCACTTAGCGCACGAGACGAGCGCGTGGCCAACTGGTTTTTGATGAACGGTGTATACTTTAATCTTTTCCTCGATGTCGTGTCGGGCCAATTCCAAATGATGGACGAAATGAGTCGGCAGTATCGTCTGGTGGAGCCACGATACGTAATGGGCGTCCAAGAAGACGGCGGTCAAAGCGTGTTCATGACCTCGATGCTGGAACTTTTTTTCCAAAGTCCCTTTTGTCTGCTTGCATACTATGGTTATCACAAGGGTCTGGCCAGTCGACGGATCTGCGAGTTCTTTGTCTGCGTGCTGCACATGACGGGCGTATGGTACTTTTACATTCCAGAGGTACTTGTCAGCTTTCGCCATCTTGGCGGCTGGCCTGCTTCACTGGAAGAGGCTGTTTCGTTTGACCGTGTGCTTCACTTTTGGTTTGCCTTTTGGTTCTGCGGCATTTTGTGGCTCGTCGTGCCTTCCCAGATTGCGCACACGGCATGGAAGGAAATTTGCGAGCTCATTTCGTCCGTAGAGAATGCGCCGACCGTCACTGTGCCCAAGGTAGCCTCCAAGGCCGCATGATGCGCAGCGATGGACAGGAGGCAACAAATGGTTATGCTTTTCTTTGATGTATTTCTTCGGTCCTCGCTCTCTCTCTCTCTCTCTCTTTAACTCTTCTCGCACACATTGGAAAAAAAAGATAAAGGAGATATGATGTGATTTCAAGCAAGCAAGGTCATGCAAATCTTGAGTAAGACGGCAAAAAGGAAGCATAGATTATATTTTTTTGTTCTGATCGTTTCATTTTTTCGCTACGACAGGGCGCTCCACCTTCTCGATTGCCACAATCTCCATTGATAAGTCTCTGTGTGCATGCATGCATGGAGAAAGGAGTGTCGTCGTGAATTCAGCCCGGCAGATGATGTCATTGAATCAAATGGCTAGACCAGAGTGTGTATGCGCTGGCCGCAGCGGCGCGGCACCGGGAGCAGACATGCCAATTCCCGTGAGCTCATCAGCCGATGTAGTGGTAGCCTCTACTTCGAGCACGTGGTCATCGTCGTCGCCGTCAACAGTGCCAAAATAGTCGCCTCGGCCATCGTCATCGTCATCATGGTTGCTAAGACGCGAGTAATTTCCGCCCGGCGTAGAAGGCGCTCCTGGCATGGCGGACATGAACTGCGCGCCCATGGGTGTGCAGCAGCACATGTATGCGGCCCCAGCACACGCGGCGAGCATGAATAGGGTCGCAAAGGGTCCAGCCCCAAAGAGGCCGGAAGGCGTGCAGTTTGCACCGCTGTAGCCGGATGCACAGGTCTCACACTGATCGCCGTTGCGATTCGTCGGGCATGTGCAGGTCCCCGAGGTAAAATCGCAGGTACCGTAATGACACGCTGGATCACAATCACGCTTGGGAACACAGGACGGGTAGCCGACGTAGCCTTGCGCGCAATAGTTGCACCTCGCTCCGGCAAAGCCGAGGCGGCAAGAGCACTCGCCATTTGCGCCTGGCGAGCCGTGGCCGCAGCCGCCCGAGATTCGGTTCTGGGGAACCTGGCTTGCAGACGTAACCACGCTGAGATCCACACTGTTGCATCGTGCTCCGTTTGCAATAATGGAAATCACATGCTCTGAGATCTCGGCGTGATCCGCGTTTTCAAAGCTCGAGGCGCAGGCCTCGGATGGAATGTGACCCACGTGGCAGCCCGCTTTGACAGCAGCCACACAGCCCTCATCCGTACCGCTCTTGTCCACGCACACGCACAAGTAGTGATCCACGGGCGAAACGCGGCCTGCCGGCGTGGAAATAAACTGACCCGGATGATAGCGCGGCTTCATTGGCGCATCGCAGCGGTCCCAAGACATGGAGTCGCCGACGCCAATGCAACCCTCTTCAGGAAAAGTTTCGCACCAGTCAAAGCCGCGTTCGCCGCCCGGGTCGTTGCAGTTGTTGGGCAAGGTCATGATTTCGCCATTCTGGGCTGTCCAGCTGTTTTTGCAGTGGCACCCGCGGTTTGTAAAGGTCATCGAGTCTGCCAGACCGCACTCGGCGCCATGATCGATGAGGTGCAAGACGTGTCGCGTGACACTCTGCCGGTAATCAGCCTGGTGAGCGAGCTCGCAGTCGGTCTTGGGGATGTGACCCAGTTTGCAGGCCCGCTTGACGCCCTCAATGCACAATTCGCTACGATGGTCGTCCATGCAGGGGCACAGGTAGTGGTCCGCGCGAGTCGGCTCGTGTCGCGAGTGTCTCTGCGAGGAATAGCATGGAGGCTTGGGGCAGGTGTCCGACGGGTGGACCTGAAGCTTTTGAGCACAGTTGGCGCCGCGATCGATCATGCGCATGATACGCTCCGCAATCTGCGCATGATTCTGCTCGTCAAAGGACTCAAAGCACTCCGTCTCGGGAATGTGACCCACCATGCATGCGACGCGTACAGCGTCTTCGCACTGCTTGTCGAGTTTATTGACATCGCCTCCGTTGGAGAGACACACGCAGAGGTAGTGATCTTCCGAGGTGACGACTTGCTGGCCGTGCAGCGCCTGCACAGGGAGCTTGGACTCCGCAAATTCCTCGCGGACCTCGTCTGCGGACATGGAGCTGCAGCGTTCGCCGCGCTCGATAAGACCCACAATGCTCTTGGCAATCTCGTCGTGGTCACCATCCTCGAATGACTGCTTGCAGAGCTCAGAAGGAATGTGCCCGACTGTGCATGCGGCGCTCACGGCCCGCACACATTTGTCCTCATCGGCGTCAACGACGCAAATGCAAAGGTAATGGTCTTTTTCGGAGAGTCGCGAGTTCGCAAGGTCAGCCTTGTACTGCACGACGCCCTTTTGCGTGTTGTCCACGATCTGGGGAGAGGCGAACTGAACCTGAGGAGCAGCAGGAGCGGTTTGTTGCGAAGGCACATATGGGGTAGCTACTTGAGGCACGCGCGGAGCGACGGGCACTTGTGGCGTGCTCGAAACTTGCGGCACGCTTTCCACGCGAGGAGCAGAAGGCGAAGCTCCTGCGCCGCTGCGGGGCAAGTTGGCACGCCGCAAATGCCACGTGGGCGCTGCGCCGCAGTCGGTGTATTTGAGAAACTGCGTTCCCTGCGCACCTGGGGACAGGTACCCGGGCGCCAAGCAGAGCTGGGTTTTGGCGTTCATCATCTTGCCGTTTCCGAGAAACTGGATGGTCGTGCCTGTCGTTGGCGTTGCATGCGTCTGGACCTGGACAGCGCCAGCGTTGGTCGAAGCGTCTGTGAGGTCGAGGTCCTTCACCATGAACTGGTTCGAGGTGGTGTAGTACCAAACTTGGTCCGCGCTGCTCGAGAGGCAGGGTTCTGGGCGTAGCTCGAGGTTCGTCTGGTCGGCCATGAGGCTCAAACATACATTTCCACTTGCCGCGGCGCCCTCCATGCTTACGGTGACGCCGGAGGCAAAGTCTGGTGCCACTTGTACGTTCGCGTCGGCGCGGACCGAGCCCGCGAGCAATGCTGTCGCGAGAATGGCCAGCATTTTCGGCGCCATGGTGGCTCGGTGTCTTGAGTTAGTGTCGTCGCCGCGTCGTCTTGCGGCCCTTTTCGCCGTTTGCGCGTACGCGCGCACGTCTGCTCCGCTCGTTCGTCCGTTCGCTTCCTCACGTGGCCACGCGCACGCTCGGCCAGCCCACCTTGACGGACGGCAGACTGACCAAGGCAGAAACCAAACCGACACGCGTGACTCCAAACGATCCCGACGACAGTACCGTCCCGTACGCGCACAGGGGTCGGGACGTTTGTAGCGATCGCTCCGCGGCTTCCGTCTGCCCCGCGCCGCGGGAGTCTCCGTCTCGCGTTGCCAAGATGTCCTTCCTGCCTCCGGATTTGGGTTTTTACGAGGTTCAAGTCTGCCAGAGCTGCGACAATCGAAGAGAGCTGCTCCAGCCCTGTACCAGACCCGGCGCCCGCCTCAGCCTCATCCGGTTTCTTGTCTCCGCGTCTTGTGCCACTTTACTGCCCTGTTTTCCATCCTACCGTACTACGTAACATATCAAGGTCCCCTGACTCCACATAATACGGAGTCTGGTACGCGCCAAAAGCATCGTCCGGATCTTCGACCATGGCGAGTGGCAACGTTCCCCGAGTTCTCTCTCTTCCCTCCGTTCCCTATTTCCAGCCGGGCCAGGGGTGTGCACCCGTTCTTCACCCGTTCTGTTCTTTCGTTACTTTCACTTTTTATCTATTCTTGCAAGTTCAACTCTCTCCCACGTTCGTTCTTCGTGGCGCGTCCCCCGCTCGGCTTGGCTCGGCTTGGACTCGCGGTCGCTGCGTCGCTGTCGGCTCTCCGGACCTCCGGCTCTCGCTCCCTCGCTGGCGCTGCCGCGCCGCAGCGCCGTGCCGCCGGGGCCGCGGGGCCGGCGGCGCAGGCGGACCTTCTGCTGCGGCCGAGGGAGGGAGGGAGGGAGGGAAAGCAAGAAGGAGAAAAGAAAGGAGGAACTGGGAAGCAGGAGGAGAGGAAATCTTTGACGAAAGGAGAAAGAAACGCCGGATCTTTGGGGCCGCCGAGGCTCGCCACGTGCCCCCCGGAGGGCCGCGCGACGCCGGGCCGGAGCGGGCGGCGCGGGGGCGGCCGGGGAGTCTTGGGGGTGTGCAAGGCGGCGAGACTCGGGAGGGAGAGAGAGGGAGAGAGAGGGAGAGAGAGAGGTCCAGCCTGTTCTGCCGCTGGAGATCGATCGCCTCCCGAAGTCCGTCGCGACGCAGAAGCGAAACGTGGGAGGAGCAGAAGACGCGGGAGGAGAGAAGCAGACGCAGGAGCAGGAGCAGGAGCAGGAGCAGGAGCAGGAACGATGAACGCGGCCAACATTGTGTCGATTGAGAATGAGGAGAGCGGCACCGTGGAGGTGGACTCGATGCGCAAGAGCGTCTCGGTGTACAAGTGCGGCGGCGACAAGGGAAAGTACGGCAAGGTCGAGGTCAAGGGCAAGTGCAACTCGGTGCAGGTGGACAACTGCACGCTGCTGGAGCTCTACGTGGACTCGGTGATGTCCACCGTCGAGGTCTCGAACTGCAAGCGCGTCAAGATCATCATGAAGCCCGGCGCGCGTCTCAACTCGGTCGCCATCGACAAGACGGACGGCTGCCACATCTACATGAGCAAGGAAACGCAGGAGAACACCGACTTTCAGGTCATTGCGGCCAAGAGCTCCGAGATGAACCTCAACTTTGAGAGCGCTGACGGCGAGATGTACGAGAAGCCTCTCCCGGAGCAGTTTGTCTACACGCTCGACCTCTCGGGCGATCAGCCTGCCATTACCTCCAAGGTCTCCGACCTCTACAGCAGCTAAGCTTTGGCCACCATTGTGAGCCGGACAGCCGCGTGGGCGACTGGCATACCCGTCTGCTGACAAAGGTGCTTTTTCACTTTCGAGCGAGCACGCAAGGAAAAGCGAAAGATGATGAGAAGGGATACAGGTTTCTTGATCTCCTGGTCTTGGCCTTGATCTTTTCTGGTCTCCGCCTTTGCCCTGGACGGCGATCATGTGCTGTTGACAACGATGATGACGATGATGATCACGATGCAATTCAGAAAAATACACAATTCGAAAATCAAAGTTGTTCTTACTCTAGTATATTGTGTTCCTGCGCCAAGAGAAATCGCTGTCTCTGAGCATCTGCTATCGCTAGCGCTAACGTCCATTTCCTCCTCTCTTCTTCTCGTGCACGTTTCACGTCTCTGCTGGCCGGCAATTTGCGTCATTATGTTGAACCTGCCTCCAAAAATCCGCCAATTATCAAACAAGCTCTCCGGTTAGCAATTCGAGAAGCCTGTGACCAATTCAACCGCTCTCGTGTTCGCCAAGAAACGGAGTTTCTCTTACGTATAGTCGAATCGTAGCTTTCTCTCTTCGATCAGTTCCATTTCCTCATCAAGATTCTCTCAATCAAAATGCCAAGCATGAAGTGATGAGAGCCACCAAGTTGATCGATGCTGAGAAAATTCTCGCGTCGATGGATTTTTTTTTCTGTCGAGAGCAATCGTAATGAATTGTTTTGTGTTCGCCAAGAAGCGGAGTTCCTCTTACGTATAGTCGAATCGTAGCTTTCTCTCTTCGATCAGTTCCATTTACTCATCAACATTCTCTCAATCAAAATGCCAAGCATGAGGTGATGAGAGCCACCAAGTTGATCGATGCTGAGAAATTCTCGCGTCGATGGATTTTTTTTTTCTATCGAGAGCAATCGTAGTGAATTGTTTTGGAGGGTCTTGAAACATCAGATTTGCTCCTGGACGATTGTCTCTCGGACAAGGTCCATCTCGTCCTGCGAAAGCGCAGCGCTAGTACTCTTTCCACCATCCGCGGCATGCAAGGTTGCTGCAACTCGCGCAAGAGCGGCCTGTTTGCGTGTCTGGAGTCGCTGGCGCTCGCCATGCTGTTCGATGAGCGCAGCACGGTCAGGTCGAGGATTGCTCATTTTCTCCCGCAGCTCTCGACGGCGCTCCCGCCACGCCAACCGGTCCTGCTTGGCACGCTCGCGTGCTTTCACGGCGGCATCTTGGAGACTCGTGTAGGCTGTCGAGGCGCGTCGCTGTTCCTCGGCGTCCTGGACCATTGCGCGAATGACAGATGAACGTTTTCGCTGTCGATCGGCAAGACATGCTCGTCGCTTTGCTTGTCGCTCCTGGTCGACCTTGGCTTTGGCCTTGGCCTCTGCACAGCTGCGAAGTCGCATTTCCTGCGACTTTGTCATGTTCACTGTGGTTGGTCTCCGGGCTGCTTCCGACTGCACGCGGCGGACCAAGGAAGCCATGCGCTGTTTTTCCTGGACCCGTGCGGCCTCGGCAGCTGCTTGCTTGGCCTCTGCGCGCGCCTTGCGCCGCTCCTTTCGTGCCTCAGCGTCTTTGCTGAACATGCTCCAATGGTCAACGCTGGGCTGCGTTGGTTTGTGCTTTTGTTTTGCCTGTGCCAAGGTGCGAATCCACCGCTCCTTGGACGCAGCAAAGTCGGGGACGCGCGTGTTGACCTGTGGCTGAAAGGTGCACTCAAGGGGCGCAGCGGGTTTCTCGTCTGTGCCATTCTGTGACGCTCGTGCACGCTGGCGCTCATGGAGCTCCAAGCGCTGCGGGAGCCGACTATCCCGCAGGAGCTGCTGCGCGCGACGATCGCAGCGAGCACGGCGATGACGGTCCTCTTCGATTTGGCGCTCCTTAAGGGACATGTGCTCACGAGTTGTGCGTTCAAAATCTTTGCGAGGTGACTGCTTTGAGTTGTTGGCGTCGGCGCCATGGCGACGAGCTTGCTCTTGCTTTCTGCGATTTTCGTTTTGCTCCTTTTGGCGGCTTTGCAAGGCCTTGGTGGCGCGTTCGAGCCTTGCAAAGGGCTTGACCTCGTCCTGGAGTCTGGCTTGGCGATCAAGTTTACGTGCGAGCGAGCGGGCTTCGGCTTGCTCGCGAATTTCCTCGTATTTGGGCATTAGCGTTGACACCGGGATGGGCCGAGCCTTGAAGCGAACCTTTGTGTGCGCGAGCTCCTCTTCCTCGCGCGCTCTGCGCTCCTCTTCGTACTCGCGTAGCCTGCGTTCGCGTCGCTCGCTGGACCGTCCGCTCGAAATGGTCGAGCTCGTCGAGACGGTGCGTGTCTGCCTCCATCGTTTCCTCATTGTCGTCGGTAGGACCCACGAGTCTGCATCGTCGCCGTCTCTTGCTTGCTGTTTCTCTTCGATAATGTCATGATCCTGCTTGCCTTCCTTTTCGTTCGTAGATGCCTCGCTGTCCTCGTCCTCGCTATCGATCCACGCAGGTCTTGCAAGCTTCTTTTGGCGATGAGCGCGTGCGGACCGGGCGGCCAAAAAGGCCCGGTTTTCAGCTTCGAGTTTTTCGCGTCGCAAGCGAGCAATCTCCTTGGTTTTTTCGGCAAGATCACTTTCAAGGGCCTCAATGCTCGCCATTACAACTTCCTGTCTTTGACGCGTGTCCATGCGGCTTGCTCGACGCTGTTCCGCTTGTAGTCGCCTGGCAAACGCAGTCACGGATGCCTCAGAGTCCGAGGACGCACAAGAGGCCTCGTCGTCGAAGAAGTTGGAGTCGTTCAAGGACGATACCGAGGACGACGACGATGACGACGATAACGATGATGATGAAGATCGTGGCGAAGATGGGTAATAAAGTGGGGCTGCTACGGACGCACGAAGGCTCACGCTCGGGCTCGATGCCGAAAAGGTTGCAGACGGTTGCGCTACTTGAGTGCGAAACCTTTTATTGCTGGCCTGAATAGGGTTTGCGACAACCTCGAGGGTCGTTGGCGCTGTCTTACAAGGAGTGGCGCGCGACTGCTCGATTGGTCGGGATGAGCGCCGCGAAAGGATGGCGCGCGAGGCCTTTTCACTCTCAAGGCGCGCTTGCGCGCGACCTTTTTCGTCAAGTAAATGACTGTATCCTTGATTATTCCCTTGCGAGCGCACGGTCACGAGGTCCTGAAGGTGCTGCATGCTCTGGTTGTTTTAAGCGCTTCCTTCTCTTCCGGTCTGTCTGCGCTGCGGCGGAGGGCCTTCTCAGGGTGTTTGAGCAAGCTTGCCATGCACCGATTCTTCTCGATCAGGACGCTGCTGCTAACGTTCTGGCGCGTCTGCATCAGTTGGGAGCAAGTGTGTTTGAAGAAGCAAGAGGCAACAGCATAAAATGCTGGGCCGTGTTTGGGCCTAGGCCCGGGGGCAGGAACCACCCAACGGATATGTTGTCGTCACCGGGGTGCATGCAGCAGCAGACGGAGGAAAGGGTGAGTCAAAGACGATTGGATGAGGTGGGTTCGAAACACACCTGCGAGCGAGCAAGTCTGGACAATGTGTATGAAAGGTATGCAAGATCGAAAATGAACTGGTCATGAATGTGAACTCGGCCAGGGGGGATCTGTTGATATGGTGGGCTAGGTGCCGTCGATCGCTAAAGGGGCGCAAAGATTTTGTTTTGCATTGCAGGCGTGGAAACATCGTTTCGAGAGTGTGGTAGAGTGCGAGGCAAGATCGGGACCTCGTACCAGTAAAAAAAAAAAGAAGGAGGGAGGGAAACGATGGATGCTCGCCGGACCATACAAAGTGCCGCGCAAAACAGAATAACTCGCCAGTAGATTGACAAGAAGGCTCGGGCTAAAGTGGGTCTCAAAAACCGTGAAAAAAAAACGGCGCAGACCTTTTACCCGTGAGCTCTCTCTCGTTGCAATGAACGAAACGATGCACGCCGACGGAGATGGGGAAAAGGAGGGCATGTAGAGAGAGAGAGAGAGAGAGAGAGCGAGGGAAAAGAAAGAGAGGGGAAGGCCAATTAAGATGCAGCAGTCACAGGCTCGCCCGGGGAGGCAACATTGGCGCGGACATTATCATTGTCCTCTTCGGACGCATGGGTAGCAGCAGCAGCGTCAGCATTAGCCTTGTTGTTGTTGGACTCATCCTTGATTTCCTCGATTTCGACCGTGGACTCCTTGCTCGGATCGCTGGCAGGATGATCCTGGTCAGAAAGTTTTTCGACGAGGATGCTGTGAACCTGGGAGAAGAGACCACTTTGATTCTTGTACAGGGTCTTGTCGGCGCCAACTTGCTCAAAGTCGTCCGTTTTGCCGTCCGAGTCACCGGTGACGCCAACAACGCAGCCATCGTACCCTGCCTCACGCATCTTCTTGACCGTCTCGACACCATCGAGCTCACCCATGACCTTGTCCATGGTAACAACGGCAAAGCGCTGCTTTTCCTCGACAATTTTCTTGAGTGCTTCCTCGCCATTGTGGGCGACGTGAATATTGAGGTTCTGGTAGCCCTCCTTGACGTGAAGCTTGCGAAGGGTGGCGGACATCATGACAATAAAGGTCTCGTCGTCATCGGTGACGAGGACGTCGGCGGTCATTTCGGTCATATTTGGCGCAGGGGCCTCCTCGCCGGGGCGGATAATGTTGACCTTGAGGCCGTCCTCGGTCTCGAAGGACTTGGGGAGGTCGGAACCGGGGGCGCCGGCGTCGATGTCGTCGGTGCGGGACTTCTTGGACTTCTTTCTGGAGGCGCTGTCGCTGGCGGGGTCTGCCATGCGTGCCTTTTTGGCGGGGCGCGGGGTGGCATCGAGGTCGACCTCGTCGTCCTTGGACTCATCAAAGTCGACGGTGTCGTCGGCAGAGTTGCTGGAATTGCGCTCGTTGCCCTTTTCTTCGTTGGCGGGCTGGGGCGAGGAGATCTCGTCGCCGGCGTTGCTGGCGTCGTCGTCGTCGTCCTCGTCGTCGGAGCCACGGTCACCGGCGCGGGAGTTGGTATACTCCTTCATTTCGCGCTCGAAGCGCTTTTTGTCCTCTTGAGCCATTTTATTGTATGGTTCCTTTTCCTCGGCGGTGAGAGACTTCCACTTGTCACCGAGGCTGTGGCCGATGTCGGTGAAGGCTTTCTGCACGTCAAAGTGCTCGCCGCCATAGTTTTTGTTGCGGATCTTTTTGTAGTGCTCCTTAAAGAAGAAGTTCCAGGCGTAGCGCGCGGGCTTGGGGGCGAGGGGGTCGCGTTGACGGCGCTTCTTGGACTTTTTGGCTTGCATGGGGAAGCCGCCAAAGTTGCCGGCCTGGATGAGGAAGACGTCGGCGCCCATGGACTGGTTGCGGACGACATCGACCGAGTAGATGCCGTTCTGGGCCATGTACGCCTGCTGTTGCTGTTGCTGCGCGGCAGCCATTTGTGCTGCTTGCCACTGCTGGATCTGCTGCTGAATTTGGGGAGTCATGTGATGATGCATGCCGGAGTGCTGCATGGCTTGCGGGTGCATCACCATTTGTTGCTGGGGTTGCTGCTGCTGCTGCTGCTGCTGCTGCTGCATCTGCTCCGACTGACCTTGACCCATGAACGAGGACATGTTGTTGTTATTACTGTTGCTGTTGTTGCCATTGAGTGCTTGCTGCGAAAAATTTGTTGCGCGGTTCACAAAGTTCATGGGCAGCCCGTTCCCTCCGTTGGTGTTCATGTTGTTTCTGTTGCCGTTGCCGTTGTTGTTCATGTTGTTGCCGCCGCCAAAGCCCGTGTCGTAAGAGCGCATATGAATCCTGTATTGACCGGGGCCTCGTGCACGAAGCTCCTCGAGGAGGGCAGGGTCAGGATACCATGGCTGCTGCTGCTGCTGCTGCTGATTATGTTGTTGCTGCTGCTGCTGCTGTTGAGTATGGTGCTGCTGCTGCTGCGGCTGCTGTTGCTGCTGGCCCATGCCATGATAGCCGCCGGCCCCGGGCAGGCGCATCATGTTGCCTCCGTTGCCGACCCCGTTCGACCCGTGCGCGTTGCCGTTGTTGGTCCACATGCTCGCTTGCTGGACAAGCCGATCGAAGCCGACCGAAGCGTGCGTGCAGAAAGAGAAGTAGGGAGGGGAAAAGGTGCGGCCTGCTTTTTTTGTTTTTGTTTTTTTCCCGGGCAGTCAATCAGTCAGGGGTTCCACCCGTACCGTGCTGTGTGCGTGTAATCAATCAAATGAATCAATCGAACAATCGATCCGTCGTGCGTTGGTTCGTTCGTCAGTCGCCCTGCCCTTGTCCGCGCGCGCGATATCCTTCCTCGCTCTCCTCCTCACAGGCAGGCAGGCAAAATAGGCAGGCCAGACATGCAATGCACCCCCTCTCTCTCTCTCTCTCCCGCCGCAGACCGCCCCGCCTCCCAACAACCCAGCCGGAGCCTCGCCCGCTTCCGCCTAACACGCGCAGGCCAACGGCCCCACGCTCCGCCCCGCGCGTGCACAGGCAAGCAAGCAAGGATGGCAAGGCAAAGCTACTCACAAGCAGAGCAGAGCAGAGCAGAGCAGAGCAGAGCAGAGCAGAGCAGAGCAGAGCAGAGCAAAGCAAAGCAAAGCAGGCCGAGCGAAACCGCTCTGCTCTGCTCTGCTCTGCACTCCTGCCGCCTCCCCTCTGTTGGGCTTTGCTCTGCTTCCGCTAGCTTGTCTCCCGCCAGCTGGCTAGCTCGCTTGCTCGCCCTTTTTTTCCCACGCCGCGGCCCGCCGCGAGACCGCTCGCCGCTTCTTTCCTTCCTTTCTTCCTTCCTCCTCCTCCTCCTCCCGCCGGCCGCTCCCTCCCTCCCTCCCTCCCTGCTCTCCCAGGCGCGAGCTGCAGCTTGCCGCGCCCTGCCCCTGCTGCTTCTCCGCGCCCTGCGCCGGGAAGCCCCGCCCTCCGTCCTCCCTCCCTCCCTGCCCTTCTTCGCACGCCGCGCGGGAGGCCGACGCGACGAGGGCGACGCGGCCGGGGCCGGCGCCGCTCCAGGCTCGCGGGCCGATCCAGGGCGGCGCGTGGCGGCCTTGCTTCCTTCCTCCTCCCTCCTCCCTCCCTCCCTGTTTCTTCTTTCAGCGCGGAGCGGAGCCTACGCGGCTGCGCTGGGGAGGAAGGGCAGCGGAAAGAAGCAGCCCGGGCGGCCGGGAAGCCGGGCGCCGCAGCTTCGGGCTGCCGCGCTCGAGCGAGCGAGCGAGCTCGCTCCTTGCTCGCGCCGCGGCGTGCGTGCGTGCAGGTCCGTGCGAGCTGCCTCCGCGAGGAGGCGCGAGCGCGGCGCGGGGTGGAGTTCAGGTGCGCGGAGGTTGGTTTGGGCTGGGCGGGGGGTCGAAGAAGCCGGAGGGAGGGAGGGAGGGAGGGCAGCGAGGGTGCAAGCGAGCGAGGAGGAGGGCCGGCCCAGCTGGCTGGCTGGCTGGCTCCGTTGCGAGGTTCCAGCGAGCGATCGTTTCCATCCACGCGGCCTCGCTGGATGGCTGCCTCGCTGGATGGCTGCCTCGCTGGATGGCTGCCTCGCTGGATGGTGCGGTTGGTTGCCTGCATGCCTGCCTGCCTGCCTGCCGTGCTGGCTGGCCTCCGACGCGGCTCCGAGATCGGCCGCACCAGAAGCGAGGACCACGAGCCTTGCTCACCTGCCTTTCATTCCTGCCTTCTCCCTCCGCGCACACAATCGCACAAACAGACACTCACAGGCCGCCCGGGTCCGGTACGCCCTGCGCCCCACCTGTGAGACGCGCTCTTACCGGACTCCGCGCGCCCGAAGCTCTCCGCCGCCCCGTTCGTTCTTTTCCTTTCTTTCTTTACTTTATTCTTCCCTTTCTCTCTCGCTCTCTACTCTCCACCATTTCCGCCTTCCTTGCATCTATATATATCTGCCCGCGTATTCGCCGCCTCCGGTTTATCTCTCTCTCTATGTCTCCCGCGAGTTTGCCTGCGCTGCCTGCGCAGCTGCGCGCCCTGGCCGCGGCGCCCGCGCGAGGGCGGGCGGGCCCCGGCCGAGGGCGAGTTCGCAGGCAGCTTCTCCGCAAGCAGCTACTAGCTCAAGCAGGCGGGTGCTCTTGCTTCGCCGCCGCTGCTGAGGAAGCTGCTGCAAGCATGCAAGCAAGCAAGCAAGCAAGCAAGCAAGCAAAAGTAGACATGCTGTTGCTGCTGCTGCGCCTGGCTTGCCCGGCCTCGCCCGCGCCCGCGCCGCCCGCGCGCGCCGCCCGCGCCCGCGCTGCGCGCCTGCTGGTGCACGTACCTGTGTCTGTCTCCGTCGCGGCGCCGCTCGCGCCCGCGCGTCGCGTCTCGCTCGCCTGCTCGCGTGCGTGCTTGCTTGGTCGCTCGCTAGCGCGCCTCTTTTTCGTTCTGAAGCGCCATGCCTCGCGCGGGCCCACGCCGCCCTTGCGCGGCGTGCCAGCGCAAGTGCGCCCAGGCCCCATTCTGCACTTGCGCCTGACCCTTTCTGCACTTGCGCGCAGCCCTGGCGCCCGCCGCCCGCGCGGGGAAGGGGGGGAGGGGCGGCCCGCATCTCCCCATGGCCCCTCACCACAGCCCCGTCAGCGGGGCATTGGCGTCTGCGGGGGTACGGCCTTGGCGGATCCTTTTGCTGCTTGCGCCACCGTCCGGCGAGCCGCCCCGCAGCCTTCCCACCAGCCCTCTTCCGCTCCCCCTTTGACCACGCCGACAAACGCGGCCGCTTCCCCGCAGCGAGCTGTTTTTCCCCTCCCGGCTTTTTGACGCGCGCATCTTTGAGGACCTCCTCGAGCAGCCGCAAGGAGGACGAAGTGCTTTCGTCTCCGCTACCCCGCAGCCAGTGCGCCCGCGGCGGATGCGGCCTCCCGACCAGGCCCTGATGCTGCAGCATGGCGCTAGCAACGCGCTAGCATGCTCGCGCGGAAGCGCCTGCTCCTACGGCGGGGCGCTTGTGACGTCTGCTAGGGGGGGTGCGCGGGCCCCAAGCGAGCTCGCGCCGGTCGCGTCCCCCAAGCCGACGAGGCTGCGGGGCGCTTCCCTCCCCCCAGCCCGCGCCGACGTGCTTCGCCGGCAAGCAGGGCGCCCAAGCCACCGCAGCCCGCGCGGAAGCAGCCAGCGGCGCCAGGACAAGGCGCGAGGCCGCCCACAGCGAGCTAGGCTGTGCCAACCGTGCCTTCCTACGCGCTTCCCCCGCAGTAGCTCTGCGGGGAGAGGAGAGCGCGATGGAAATGAGAGAAAATAAAGAAAGGAAAGGAGAGGAACATGCTCTTTTTACAGAGGGGAAAAAACCCAGCCAGCAGCTCGCCGCGGGTTGGGGGAGAGTGCGGTAGAGAGGGAGGCAGGAGAGCGGATAGGCGGGAGAGGCAGGCGACCCGGCCCCTCGAGTCCACCCCACTCGAGACCCGACTCGACCCGACTCGACCCGCCCCGACCCGACCCGACTCGACCCGGCGGTCAGGTTGGCTGGCCACTGCAGGGAACGGCGCAGGCAGAGGGCGACGCGACGCGAGATGAGCGCGTCGTCCCCGACGTGAGTTCTTTGTACAAAGGTAGCCAGGACGCTGCCCCGCTGGCCGGCTGCAGTGTTGTGCTAGTGGTGGCTGCACTGCACTGACGAGAGGTTGACTGTGAGAGGGCGATCGATCGATCGATCGATTCATCGCGGCGATTCCTGCTTCTCTTTGCGCCGAAAGGCCTCGCGAGAGGGAGCTCGCGAGGAAGGGACGCGGCGGCGTGAGTGAGTGAGAGTGAGTGAGAGTTCGTTATTTCTTTCTCCGTCCGCGCCATCATCTATCCACCCCACGCACGCCACCATCCAATCAACCAACCAATGGCAACTGCAACCAACAGAGAGAGTTCGTTGCTGCCCGTGGCGGCTTGCTTCGAAGTTTCTGCCCATTCTCCCTTCGCCCCGCTCGCTCGTTCGTTTGTTCGCTTCTTCGCCGCTGCTTCGTAGAGCGCTGCGAAGAGGGAGCCCGCAGTCCGAGGCGCAGCTTCGCCCAGCTTCGCGCCGCGAGCTAGCCGCGCGCGCCGCGCGAGCTAGCAGCTTCGCGCGCCGCGCGGCGGCGAGCAGGCCAGCTTCTCTCGAAGCGCCGGCCGGCCGCGCGCGCCGTCCGCGGGGGGCCGGGAGAAGCAGGCCGCGGGAGCTGCTGCTCCGCGAGCGCAAACCTACGTGCCGCTTTCGGCCGAGAACAGCAAGAAACAAAGCAAGGAAGCAAGCAAGAAACAAAGCGCGGCCTCGCGAGGCGAGGCGAAGCTTTCAACCTGGCTGGCAGACACGGGACCAGGCCTGGGCGCCTCGGGCGAGGGAGGCGTGCGCGCTTCCTCGGCCAGCAGCAGCAGGCACGGCGGCCGTCATTTTCGAGTGTATGTAATACGTACGGCGGCAGGCGGATGAGATCATTTCCCATTTCCCCGCCACCCACAAGCGCTGGCTGCAGGCAGACAATGCAAAGCGGACGGACGCCGCGACGAACGAACGAAGGGCCGGCCGGCCGGCCGCGGGCAGGTAGAAGAAAGAAACTCCCGGGACGCAAAGCGCCGCGCGTCCTCCGTGGCCGCCGGCCGGCCAGGGCTCCTCTCTGTCTCTCTCTGTCGCTGCCACGCACCAGTACATACTGGCCCGAGTAGGGGAAAACCCACCCTTGGCTTCCCTTCGAGCTTCTGCTTTCCTCTCTCATTGCACTGGATTTGTTGTAAATTCTCGCTATAGAGACTTTCGGGGCCCCAAGACCGACCTCGGGAAGGCTCGGGACGGCCGCGAGAGGCCGCATATCGACCGAGGAAGGCTCGAAAAGCGGCGCTTTGAGCTTTCTTCTGGTTAGCTGGCCATGGTGGCTGGGTGAGTGACTGACTGGGTAACTTGGCAGGCAGGCAGGCAGGCAGGCAAGCAGTTGAGGCTTCTCTTTGGCCGCTTGCGAGGCTGGCTTGCGTTTGGGCCTTGCCTGACCACCCGCCACCGGCCGCCCGCGCGGACTCCATCTTCTCTGTGCTCGAGCGCAGCGCCCTCCACTCGTCTCCCGGAAGACACAATTGTGAGGGGCCGAGGAGGCGGGAGTGGGAGAAATCCGGCCAATTGCCAGGTGCGGGTGGCCATGCATCCATGAGGAAAATCTTAAACCAAGACCCTCGCGAGTTCTTGCTGGCCGTGGTGGGTCTTCGTGGCGTCGGCGCTTCCCTTTGGCAACGGCCGGCCATGCCATTTGGCCGTGGATGGACGAAACGTAATGTGGATGAATTGCAGGCTTATGAATTAGTAGTAGTATGTTAGAATGGACGGAGGCATTGCTTTGCTTCCCTCACGGCTTCCTTCGTGCTAGACACACGCTCGATGAATGCTTCCTCGCAGTGAAGACCTTCTGACTACTAGCATGACTTCAGCGGCAGCAGCAGCAGCAGCAGCAGGTGGAGGGAGCAGCAGGAGAAGGCTTGGAAGGAGCCAGCCCTCTGGCTGGCTGATAGATAAGACGATGGAGTCAAGGTGACCATTCGTGTTCGGCGAACGCACCGACTGGGCGAGTGGGAGCAAGTCAATTTCTTGAACCCACAGCGCCGCCAGAATGCGGTATACGGCGCGCGCACAAGGGAAGCAAGAATGGATGCAATCTCTGTGAAAGTTTCTTCTGGCTGAGTCTTGTTATTTGCAAATACCACGAAGTAAAACTTCTACGACCCGAGGAAGCAAGCGAACGAACGAACGAACGAACGAACGAACGAACGAACGAGAAAAAAATCCGTGTCGAGCGCGAGACGTTGAGCGATTTTCCTTCCCGAGCCAGCCGAGCCAGTCGAGCCAGCCAGCCTGGGACAGAAAGGGCTTTGTGCTCTGCCACGGTCTCCTTTCTTTTCTTTTCTCGATATTTTAGAGCTCAACCTTCTCCTCCTCCACCTCTTCGACCGAGGCAGCGGCCTCCTCTTCCGCCTCGTCGTCCTCAGGGACCTCAATCTCCGGAAGCAAATCGAGCGAGTCGAGCTGCATGGTCACCTTGAGGATGCGCTGCATGCGCTTGGAAAAGTCCTTCTTGGCCTCAATGTCAAAGCCCGAGTTGAGCAGCGTCATGTCAAAGAGGACGCGCGCAAGGTCAGAAGTCTCCTCGGCGTCCGGGTCCGACTCAACGCGCGCCTGCAAGTCGGCGACGATCGGGCTGCGCGGGTTGAGCTCCAAAATGCGCTTCGACATCATCATCATCGGGTTCGAACCGCTGCCAAACGCCTGATGCTTCATGATCTTCTCCATGTTCGCAGAGTACCCAAACTGAGAGGAAACAAGCACGGCCGGCGTGTCCGTCACGCGGTTCGACACAACCGCCTTCTCAATCTTGTCCTCCAAAAGGTTCTGCAAGTAGTCCACCAGCGGCTTGTACGTCTTCTTGTAAAGCTTCTCGCGCTTCTTGTCGTCCTCGGTCTCATCTCCAAACTTGAGACCCTCCTTGGCCAGACTCTGCAGCTTGTGCGTCTCAAACTCTGGCACCTGCTGCACAAGGTACTCATCGAGGGCGTCGTCCATCATCAGCACCTCAACGCCCTTGGCGCGGGCCCGCTCCAAAAACGGACTCTGCACAAGCTCGTCCATGTTCGTGCCCGCCAAATAGTAAATGTCCTTTTGCCAATCCTGCATGCGCGACACATACGTCTCCAGCGAAATCAACTCGCTATCCTCCGGCATGTCGCCCGAAGGCATCAGCGACGCCGACGTCTTGAAGCGCAAGAGCTTCACCAGCTTGTTGCGGTTGGCCTGGTCCTCAATGACGCCCAGCTTGACGTTCTTGGAAAACGCCTTCCAAAACGTAGAATACGACGGCGCCTCCTCGTCGTCATCCTCGTCATCGTCGTCCTCAATGTCCTCGTCCACAACCTCCTCGTTCAGCTTGCGCTGCTCCGCCTCCGACATCTTGCGCAAAGTCTCCAGCACCTTGCGCGTCAGCTTCTTGCCAATCACCTTGAGCACCTTGCTCTGCTGCAAGCCCTCGCGGTCCACCTTGAGGGGCAAATCGTTCGAGTCAACCATGCCCTTGATGAAGTTCATGTACTTGGGCAGCAAGTCCTCGAGGTCATCTGCAATTAGAACCTTGCGCACGTAAAGCTTCACGTTCGCCTTGGTGTTGTAGTAGTCCTGCATGATGCCGGGCGGCGCCACGCTGGGTACGTACAGAATCGACGAGAACTCAACCTCGCCCTCGGCGCGGAAATGCGTCCATGTCAGCGCGTCCGCGTAGTCCTTCGAGATTGACTTGTAAAACTCCTGGTACTCCTCGTCCTTGACATCTTCCTTGGAGCGCGTCCAGATCGGGTTCTGGTTGTTCACGCGCTCCCACGACCACGTCGTCACTTCCTTGGTCTTCGGGCTGTCTTCTTCTTCTTCTTCTTCTTCGTCGTCGTCTTCTTCTTCCTCCTCCTCAACTCCATCCTCGCCATCTTCACTCTCGTCTTCTTCATCCTCCTCATCCTCTACCTCAACCATCTCCGTTTTGCTCTTGCGCAAGTAAATGGGAAATTGCGCGAATTCGCTGTACTGCTTGACAAGACCTTCAAGCTTGTCCTGGTTCGTGTACTCAATGGCATCTTCCTTGAGAAACAGCTTGATCTCCGTGCCGCGTCCAAGCGTGTTCCCACCTTCGTCCTTGACAACCGTAAAGCTAGAGTCGGCCGTTGATGTCCACACGTGCTGATCGTCGTTCTGATGCTTGCTCGTAACCTGCACCTTGTCCGCAACCAAAAAGGCGGCATAAAACCCGACGCCAAACTGCCCAATCAGGTTCAGGTCGGCGTTCGACTTTTGCGAAGCCATGGCCTCCACAAACTGCGTCGTGCCACTCTTGGCCACGGTGCCCAGGTTCATAATGAGGTCCTCCTTGGTCATACCGATACCCGAGTCCCGAATCGTCAAGGTTCGCTCTGCGTCGTCAAAGCTGATGCGCACGTCCAGGTCCTCGTTTCCTTCAAGCATCTCTGGCGCCTCCACAGAGAGGAAGCGAATCTTGTCTAGGGCGTCCACCGCGTTCGACACCAGCTCACGCAGAAAGACGTCCTTGTTTGAATACAGACTGTGAATCAGGATATCCAGCAGTCGCGACGTCTCGGACTCAAACTGGTACTTTTCCTCGCCGCCGGCTTCGCCTTGCGCACTGCCAAGCATGGCCACGCCCACGGCCACGCTCGCCAGCAACGTCCTGGCAAACTTCATCCTCGATTCCGAGCGACGCCGCCTCGGACTTCTCGCTTGCGCCCGTCAGCAAAGAGCAGAGACTTGCTCGCTCTCTTGCTTGCTGGCTTGCTGGCTGGCTGGCTGGCTGGCTGGCTTGCTCGCGCGTCCCGATCGTCGCCGCAAAAAGGGATCTGCAGCGAGTCGCCAAGCACCAAGCAAGCACCGGGAGAGAGAGAGGGAGAGATCTCCGTCGTCTACGGTTGCTTTCCACGTTGGCAACGTCCGGACCAACGTCCAGCATGCCCGCCTCGGTGAAACACACTTGCGATTTATGGTTTACGTTCATACTATTGTTTACACTTTTGAGATTTTCCCGACCAAAGAAGCACCGAGGGGGTAGCAGCCACACAGCGGTTCGGCCGAGACTTTCGCGAAAGACTGGGACACAGTCTAACAGTCGTAGCTGGTTCGTCGGAGCGCGTGCGCCCAAGACCCACCCTCTCGGCACGGGCAGCGAAAGAAGAGAGAGAGAGAGAGAGAGAGAGAGAGATGGGGGCGCCAGCTGCAGCTTCTCGAAAAAAGAAAGGCAACGCACGTGCACTGCAGCTGACGTTTGGCCCACCCCAATTCCGTTGCATACATACCCACGACGTACGGTGTGTGTCATGGAAAGATGAAGGCCGCTCGCTCCCTCGCGCACGGCGCAAGACCTGACCCGTCGCGTTAACGGACGACAAGAGTGGCGTAGACGTGCAGCTTGGACTGGCACATCAAACGAAAGAACCGCGACAGAAATAAAAAGACTCTTACTCCTGCAAGAGCTCGTAGTCGTCGAGTTTGTCGTTGTAGCGAGCCACCGCACGACGAATCTTCGAGGAGTCCACCCAGGTAATATAGTCCTCCATGTTGCGCGTGACAAGAAATGCAGGGTCTGTGATCACTTCGGGGCCGACGCGAAGCTGCCCCTGCTCCACGAAACTCGTCGCCTCCTTGACAGATTCTGCAAACTTGAGCCGTACAAGAACCACAGGCAGACGCCGTCTGCAAAATGCAGACACGGTCAATTTCTCTGCCAGCTCCAGATTCTTCTTTCGGGTGATAAGACCCATCTTGTAAAGTTTATCGAGCAGCTGCTCCGTCATCTTGATGCGAAAGGGGTCGCGTGCATCGAGCTTGCGCAGACGTGCCGCAATGCGACCCGTCTCGCCCACCAGCTTGTTGTACTTCATATAGTCGTCTCGACGCTGTACGTGATATCTGCGCATCACCTGCATTTCGCGCAGCGAGTTCTCACGCTTGTACTGCAGCAAGTCAACCTTGCGCAGGAGCTTCTTCTCGTGATACTTGAGCTCCCTCATGGTGCCTTGCTTTGCGTTTACTTTGCTTTGGCTGCCCGAGCGTCACTCTCCGCGACCCTGCTCTACGTCTCGCTTCACCTCGTCTCGTCACCCCACGCCACGCCACGCCACGCCACGCGAGCTCTCCGCGCCGCGCACTCGCTCAACAAAAGAAGCAGAACTGACGAGTGGCTTGACTTGGCTGGCTGTGGCTGGCGAGTGCCTTGCGCACTAAAGTTCAAAACAGACCTATGCAAATAGTTAGGTTGGTTTACTAAAAATCGGAAAAGCTTCTTGTCTCGATTGATCGGCCTGTGGCAGATTGGCTTTCTTCCACGACGAGACTACCCTCCGTGCGCGCGCGCGCGCTCGCCCGCCCGCCCGCTCGTGTGCTCGCGCGAGCACGCCGTGGCTTCTCCCGCTCCCTTCATATCATAGCTGTCTGCTACGTGCAAAAGGTTGGAGTTGGAGGGTAAAAGGACGGCATTGAAGGGATATCAACGACGAAAACGACGACGACAACGGCAACGACAACGACAACAACAAAGACAACGACAGCAACGACACGTAAGACCTTGGGAAACAAACGAACAGAGTGAGTCTCCAAAATAAGCTTGAGACAGCATAGGGAGGGAGCTCTCGAAATCATGGACGGCAATACCAGGAAACGCTCGCGCGGCAACGATTGGCGTGGCGGCGGACGAGGGGGCGGCCGTGGCTGGCAGGGAGGCCGTGGTCGTGGCCGCGGAGGCATGCAGCACGATGCAGGTGCACCAGGCCGTGGCCGAGGGAGGTCCATGGTCATGCCTGCTTGGATGAAGAATCAACAGTCTGGTGGGTCCCAGCCCGACGGTCCTGGTGGGCCTGGAGGGTCTCCCGGACCGGCGCCTGGAAGTGCTGGACATTATCCGCCTTCACGTGCCGACACCTCACCCTCGGCGCAAGGTTATGGAGGCGCCGCTGGTGGTGGGCCGCCGACCGGAGGACCCTATGCTGCAGCCGCTGCTGCTGCTGGTACGACTGATCGTCGAGGAGGGGATCCTCGCGCAGCAGAAGGCGGACACTATGGCCGCTCGGGCGACTATTCCCACTCAAGTGACCGCGATCGTGGTCGCGATTTCGATCGTGATCGTGACCGCGACCGCGACCGCGATTATCACCGATCGAATGACCGCCAATCATCACACCCTCAGCACCGCGAACCTTATGCGGGGTCTGCCGCTGCTGCGTCGAACGGAAACGGATACGGCGATCCAGCCGCAGGTCACAATCAGCAACCGCAAGCACCACCGCCTGTTGATCCGCCTGGGACTCGCGTGGGCCGGTGGACGGCCCAGATTGATCCCAATTCGCAAAGTATCTTTTACTGGGATCCCGTCACGCGTCAGTCTCAGTGGGAAAGACCGCGTCAACCCGCGCAGCCGCCGCCCATAAGCCAGCTCCGGCCTCTTCCCGGACCTGAATGGGTCGAAGTCCTCGATGAGAACACGGGCCGTTTCTATCTCTGGAACGAAAAGACGGATGCCGTCGCATGGCGCGTCGAGGACATCAAATAAATCAAATCCTCTACCAAACCACCCACCGAGACTACAGCTGACAACTTTGTCGCTGTCTGCCTGTCTTTCTACCTATTCGCCCACCCGCATGTGCCTGCCCGCCTGTCCAGCTTGTGTATCGTAGTAGAATTTGTTAAAATGCGTGATGCGATGTCATAAACACTTTCTTTTCACACGCGCCCGACTTGCCGCCCAAACAATTTATCACCATACTATACCTACTATACCTTCCTCGCACTCTGTTTTGCTTTGCTTTGCTTTGGCTCTTGCTCTTGCTTTGGCTTTACTTTTGGTCTGGTGTGCCTCTCACCGACAGCCAGCTCCCCCCGGTCCAAGCCAGAGTTTACGCAGCTCCTTACCGCTCCCGCCGCCGCAATCGTGCTCTTCTTGACTCCACCTTGTAATCCAACGAAGTCCTCGCCCCCAAGCAGCGGCCGCGACGATCAGGCTCGATCCGTGTGCCGCGTCGCTCTCAAATACTCAGTCAGTCGCCCTCATCCTCGTTACGGCGATCGCAGTTCACCGCGAGCGAGCGCAAACCCCCGCGCCGACGCGGACCCCGAGGCCTGCTCGTGGACGCGGCCAGCTGCCAGGGAGCCGCGCCTCTCACGCCGTGCCCGCGTCGTCGACGGCATCGTCTCGCCCTGCTTGTTCTGTTTGTCTGGCACGTGCCGCGTGGTGTGCACCCTACCGCTGCGAGAGGTAGCGAGGCGGAGCACGGTAAGGGGAGTACCTACCGGTGCCTGGGCCGCAGCCGCGCAGGGTTGGCGCGAACGAGGCGGGCAGAGAAGGTCCGGGCAAAGCGGCAACGCGGACCGCGAGGCGAGCCTGGTCGACCGCGCCTTGTGCAAAGCAGACTTCGAAAGTCAGCAAGAAAGAAAACGGAGGAGCTCGCTAGCTTGTCAAGGGTTCGGAAAAGAGCACCATGGCGACCGTGGCCGATGCCGAAGCCCTCGAGGAGAGACGCAAGTCGCTCGTCGAAGCGAAACGCAACCTTGAGCTTGCGCAGGAAGAGGCCGCCAAGTTCGCGAACATCTTTGCTCGTGAGGGCTACGACAAAATTAAGGCTGCAGCCCAGCAAGCGCAACTCGTCTCGAGCCGTCGCTGGTATAACTTTTGGGAAAAGGCCTCCCGCGTCCCCTCGACTCTGACCCTCTCGGACGGCTCGAAGCTTGACTGGACCGAGGTTCTCAACGACGCCCTCGCCGAGGTTCGCGCCGCCGTTGAGGCCCCCGAAAGCGACTTTGAAAAGCCCAGCTCCAAGAGCGGCGCCACCGTTGCATGGAGCAAGACTCGTGTCGAGCGAGGCATCCCCCTCGTGCGCATCGAAAAGGAGGTTCATGCGGATCCGCGCGCCATTCTGCTCAGCCAGATCCGCGCAGCCCACGCCGGCAACGCTGACCCCTCCGTGCTGTATATGCGCGAACATTACACCTACCGCGGCGGCCAGTCATCCATCATGCATGTCGTGAAACGTTTCGGTTCCACCGTCGTGTCCAATCGTGACTTCACCGTTTTTCAGACCTGGGCCGAGGCCGACGATGGAACCATTACCTTTGCTGTCAAGTCCGTTGACGAAACTCTTGCCAAGAAAATTGTCCCTGGAGCCGTGCGGGGCCAGCGCCTTATCTTTGGCATGCAGATTCGACCTGCCAAGGTTACCAAGACCTCGTTCTTCGGTGCCACCTCGGAAACCGACGGTGCCAAGGTCGTCGCCGTCAGCCATGCTCTTCTCGGAGGCTACCTTCCCGTCTTTCTGCAAAAGCAATACGTGGTGTCCGAGATACTCGCCATGCTTTCCACTCTTGATGGCGCCAAGCAGCTGCCCGACACCACCGAGCTCATTGAGCGCTTCATCGAGAATCCGGATTCCGACGACGAAGAAGGCGATGCTGCCGCGGCTGCTGCCGTCCAGGCAGAGGCAGAGGTCGAAGCCGAGGTCGAGGCTGCTGAGAAACTCGGTATTAACGTCGAAGAAGAAATTGGTGATCTTGCCTCGCTCCGCTCTGCGCATCGCGACAACGTCGAGCCCGAAGCCGAGCTCGAGATTGACGAGGAGTCCGACGTCGGAACCCGGGATTAATGGAAGCGAACATGACGCCTCAAGCTCTCCACGCAGGCGCTGCCCTTGACCAAAATTGACGAGCCGCTCTCCGCAGCCCCCGAAACGCCTGGAGCCTAACCTTTGAATTTTCTTTCCCCCTTCCTCGTTCTCTCTCATGCTCTTTGTGAACATCAGCTACGTATCGAGCGAGCTAGCTGGCTTCATCCATTCGTTCAAGCTAATCTTTTTTCTCTTCTCTTCTCTTCACTTCTCCTTTTCTTTACTTTGTTTACAATCACAAACTGTCTTCATGTGGCTACGAACTTTTAACAAATAAAATAAAGAACCTCGGGATGTGCACATGTGAGCACGCTAGCAGTTCGAGATAAAAAGACATTAGTTTGTCGCGCGCTTGCGTGCCGCGTACCTGTCAAGACGCAAAATGCGCTCTCCGATCCCAGAGAGATGCTGACGCACCTCCTCCGAGTAATTTCGCGCAAGCTTTCTCGAACTCGGTGGCGGCCCTTCGTCTGGCATCAAGGATGGCAGCGGCTTACACTTGGCACGATCCACATCCGATGGTACCCGTGACAGGAACTCAAGCCAACGAGACCGCGAGATGGTGTATTGGTCGCGTTGCAAGTACTTGGTCACCCACGTGTCTGCGACTGCGCCATAACCCGCAAGCATGAGACAAATGTTCCACGGGAGAAGCAAAAGCGCAATGGTGGCTCCCAGCAAAAGGAGAAAGACAATCATGGACAGCGTCGGAACCGTCCAGTTGGCCAAGTTCTGTGTCCGCTCAGTAGAAGACGCAACAAACTCCAGCTGGTCTTGGAACTGCTTGCCCAATCGACTTAGCATGCGCAGCTGCTCGAGAAATGGACGATTCAGCACGTCTCCATCCTGCAAGAGCATAAGTTTTGGAGCATGCGTGGCAATGAGCTCGCGGACGGCGTCTCCGATAAAGGAATCCTTGGCCATCGCAACCAAGTAAGAGTTCTTCGCCACCGACAGTCCAAATTTGAGCCAACCAAAGACTTGACGCTGGCCCCACGCCGTCAGTGACGAGGGCGCACCCACCAAACTCTTCGCTGCCTTTTTCCGAACCTTTTTCTCCTCTGCGTCCTGGTCGACGACAGCTTGCGCCGGGGGCCGCTGTCTCTGCGGTCTCTGCGGTTCCGGCGCATCGTGTTCTTCGGAGCTGCCCTCGAACAATGGATAGCCAATCTGAAGGTCGTCCTCATCGGAATCAAACTCATCGTCGCTGTATTCCGCCTCGGGAATTGACGCCATGCTCATGGAGGAAATTTGTTCCAGACGACCCAGCGACGGCTGCGAAGGCGTACTCCGAAGAGGCCGCGGCGAGCGCCCCATCGATGGCGACAGCGATGACGACGAAGACGACAAGGACAGAGAGCCAGAAGAGGGGGACGAGGGAAAGTTAGACTTTTCCGCTGCCCTCTCGGCTGCCTCTGCACGGAAATACGCCTTTCGAGAAGACAGAGATCCATCCGGGTCGTCTTCTGCCGACGCGGACGTGCGCAGCGCTTCATTTGCGTCAAAGTTCTCCTCAAGGCCGAAGGTGTCCATCGTCTGTTGGATGACGGCCTCGGTGTCCTCGTCTTTGAAGCGCGTCTCGAGCAGACCATCATCGCGAAGGTAGACCGCATTACCCTGAAAATTGTAAAAGTAATTGTACGCGAAAATGCCCATGAGTCCAAGCGGCGCCATGAACGGCCTGAAAAACAGGCAAAACAGAGTCCATGCCAGGAGACCCCCCAGCGTTGGTAACGCGCCATACTCCCAGGTCAACACTCCATACGCGGTAATGTACGTTTGCAAGGCGACAACAGCGACGGGCATGAGTCGATTCATCGAGTTTTTGAGGTGCGTCACGGAAAACGCTGGAAGACTTTCCATGTGATTGATTTCCCGATTATGTCGCAGCGCGAGACATGCAGAGATCATGCTGTACTCGAACCTCATGCCCACGAGGACTTCGCCTTGCGCCCTCCGCGTAAGGTCCATCGACTTGAGTGGCATCCACACGGGATCGCTCGAGCGAATGTTTTGCAAGGGGATCCGCACTGCCCCCAGGGGTTCAGGCTGGCTATCGGGGTCGTAATCGTACACGGAAAGATCGAGACACGCAAAGGCGTCGTGCACGGGTACTTCCATGAGCCTATCCCAAACTGGGTTCAGCGTCTTTGGCTCGACTGGCGTGCGAAGTCGCGCATTGCCCAGACTGATCTCGCAAAAAGGATCACTGCGCCCATTGCGGTCCGAGGCCATGAGACCGCGCGCACGGATCACGTGTACGCGCAATGATCCAACTGCGCGTGCACGCTGCTCGCGTGTCAGCACGAGATCCTCGTCAGAATCCATGATCGTCACTAAAACGTGTAAAGAGCCCGCTGGCAAACCATCGAGTTCCACATTAACCCAGGCCTCGTTGACCACATTGTCTTGCATCAAAGATAAATCTAGCTCCGCGTGGCCCATTTCTTCATCGCGCGAAAGAATGTCGCGGTCCCACACCTCGAGCTTGAGGCGAAGATTTCGTCGTAAACGTTCCGCAAAGTTGAATTCGAAGCGCTCGCGCCACTTGGGATGCAGCGAGCGAGCCACAACCCGGCTTTGCTGAGTGATGCCCGCCAGCTCGAGACACACATAGGCGTCAGAGTACCCGTTGTCGTCGCGTGCCACGAGGTTTTGTCCCTTGACGAGCTCCACAACAGCAATGCGCTGACGTCGGTTTGATGCGACCCAGTCTTGGCTTCGTGCAAGGCCGTCCATCTCCTTGGCGGGGCGTAGGCCTCTGCGGACCTGCAGCTTGACCTTGCCTGCACTCCGGCCAGCGAGCCCGTTCTTTGCAGCGTTTCCGGTCGTGGGTCTCTTCAGTTCCACGGTCAGTTCTACAGGACCTCTCGAGGCATCGAGCCAGGAGAGGTCGACCTCACCGCGCCCCAGACACTCGCTGCTCAGCATATCCATGTCGCGCACCTCGACCTCGAGAGGCATTGCCGTGTGCGGGGGCGCCGCCAAGAAGTGCTCCTCGTCCCAGACCGGGTCCAGCGTTTTCCACCGGATCTTGCTCTTGCGTTCCGAAAGCCTGCCTACGCGTAGCACCACGTACGGGTCGCTCAGGCCGTTGCTGTCCGCCGCGGGCAGCCCCTCCGCGCTGCGCAGGAGCACCTCCACGCCGGCCACGAGCTGCTTCTTCGCAAGCGGCGGCGAGGCACAGCCGCCGTCGGCGCCGCCATCTCCATCTCCGCCGCCATCTCCGCCGCCATCTCCGCCGCACCTCCCGCGTCGCATCAGGCCGCCGCGCCCGGCTGCGTTTCCCGCGTCCGCGCCCCCGCCCATCGTCTGCGCTGCGCCGCCGCGCCCGACGCGACGGACTCCGCGCGGCTCTCGGCGCTCAGCTCTTGGCGCTCTGCTCCCGCTCCGCTCCGCTTTCTCCTCTCGGCCGAATCCCGGGAGAGAAGAGGATGCCCCACAGCTATACACAGTGGCCCACCGCACTTGTGGGGCGCCAGGCACGAGGAACAGCTGCGGATCCGGGACGGAACCGTTGTCGAGGGCAGCGGCGGCCACGATCACCTGGCAGAGGCCGACCGCTGCGCGCGGCGAGGAGCGAGTGGGAGGAGCAGTTGGACGGGAAGGAGGTCGAGGACGAGGACGGGAAAAGGGACGCAGTGGAAAAGGAGAAAAGGAAGGGGGTGGATCGAGAAGCCAGGACGAAAGAAAGCGATTGCTCGATCTCAAAGTGAACGAGCAAACGGGCGCGCTGGCGAACGTCTCCGAGCGAGCGAGAGGGCGAGCGAGCAATCGGGGCCGACGCTGAAGAGACGGTTGCTTCGCCGCTCGGCAGGACGAGCAAGACCTGGGCAAGTCAGATTGGCGAGATCGCGTGCAAGTGAAACTGCAGCCGATAGTTTCACATCGAGGAACTCGTTCTTTCTTCCTCGCTTCACTCAATCGTGGCGCCATCAAAGCAAGGTGGGATAAAGGGCCAAGAACATGGCAAAGACAGACACAGCACCTCCTGCCCGATCGGCTTTAGGCATGACCAAAATGCTGGTTCTTCGCGCATTTGTAATTGTGGCCATCGCGGCTGCAGTCGCCGTCTACCGAGGAGAAACGAATTATCTGGAAACGAAAATTATGCGCCCGCTCACAAGTATCCTCGAGCCCTTTGTCGGTGGTTTTGTTGCACCAAACGATAAAAGAGACCAAATCAACTCCAAAAGACACGGCGACATCACAAAGACCGAAGCTTCCGAGACTTCTCAAGAGCCGAGGAAAAGCAGAAATATTGATGTTCGCTTCGTCAATCAGTGGCACGCTCCCACAAGCCTCTTTTGGGAACGCTCCGAGGACGACTGGATTCAAGTTGCGCCATCAATTGTCGACGAGGTTCGTCTTGGCACTTTTGTGGGCCATCGTTTTATGTTTACGCGGGAGGGAACACGCGATCAAATTGGCGACGAGGTCGAAATTGTTGCCGATCAACTTGTGTACACCCTTCCCAAAAATGCCAAGCCTAGATCCGAAATCGACGGCCCTTGCACAGATCGTTATCCACGAAGGTGCGCCTCCCTGGCTGCTCACGGCGAGTGCGACGAGAATCCTGGTTGGATGATCGTCAATTGCCCGTCGAGTTGCGAGGCGTGCGAATTACTCGACCCAGCGAAGCGCTGCGATCCCGCTCGTCTTAATATTTCTCTCGAGCACATTTGGGCTCCTGGTGACCTGGACAAGACCTTTGAGCGGATTATGCGCGATTTTGTTCACCTCAAGCCCCGGGCATTGAGCAAGCCGCCCGATGGTCCATGGCTCATCGTTTTCGACGACTTCATTTCCGACGCAGAGTCGGAAGCGCTCGCGCGTTGGGGCCACACGCTCGGATTCGAGAGGAGCACCGATAGTGGGGTCAAGAACGAGCGCGGAGAGCAAACGAAAAAGGTCTCTCAAGGACGCACGTCTTCTAACGCGTGGTGCAGACGCGACTGCGAAGAAGATCCGCTTGTTGATTCCGTGTATGCGCGCATTGAGGAGGTCACTCAAATCCCTCGCGATCATTACGAGTCCTTTCAATTACTCAAGTATGATGTTGGGCAGTATTACCACACGCATCATGACATGTCTCCACGGACGCGAAACGATGCTGCGGGACCGCGCATTTTGACCTTTTTCCTCTACGTTTCTGACGTCGAAGAAGGTGGTGAAACGGACTTTCCTCGCATTGACTTGCGTGTTGCGCCCCGCAAAGGTTCTGCAGTGCTTTGGCCCTCGGTTTTGGACCGTGATCCATGGCTTCAGGACCCACTTACTAACCACGCGGCACTCCCGGTCAAGAAGGGCGTAAAATATGGCGCGAACGCATGGATTCATGCCCGCAACTTTGTTATTCCAAACAAGTATGCTTGCACGGGGAGCGTAGCTTAATGGGGGGGAGAGGGGGGGAAGTCACTATTGTTATACGCGAGTCACTGTTTGTATCGGACGCACAGACAGTTGTCGGTCGTTCTTTTGTATGAGAGGAAAGAAAAACGTCACTGGACGGGGATCAACGAATGGAAGTGAAGCTCGATGGAAGACTCTCCACTACTTCTCAAACGTGGTCACCACTTGAAAATGGCCACAAGCCATTGACGTCAACTGCTTCCCGAATATATGCGTGTAAAAGTCCTCATTCCAATTTCCTTTTTATTCTCAATTTTCTATTCTACTCTTGTCATCTTTCAAGGATACAGGGGCGAAAAGAAATTGCGAAAGGCCAACGCACGCATGTTCGGCGGGAAGTCGCGTTTGTCAACGAAACTCGCTAGCGTCGGATCAACATGTTCCAAATTGCGCAGGACTTTGGTCAGAGCTCGCTCCAATTCGAGCTCTGCGTCCGCAGCAGCCCTATTCACACGCTGGCGCTGGCCCATGCGCGAAAGGGCTGCAAGTTCAATGTACACGGAGTTGGCAAAGAGCTCCCAGCCAACCCGACAGACGACGCCATCCTTGTCCACGTAGCCGTCGCCCTCGCGCTCCCCACGCGACGCCATGCGCGCGGACAAAAACAGCCGCACGGCACGTAGCAGCTCCCAATTATCAAGGTACACCAACATTTTGCGCACCACGCTAAAAGGTGTACTCTCCGAGGTCACGTAAAAGGTCTCGGCCGGAGGCGTCGCCTGAAGTTCTGGGTCCCGCAACTTTTCTGCCATGGCACGATTACCCCAAAGCGAGTTCCCAGTGATGGGCTCCGCAGCGGCAAGGTGTCTTACCATGTACACGTTGGGATTCACTTGATCAGCTGCGCTCGACGCGGCAAAGGTCTGCAAACGTCGCGGATTCCCGGCTCCGCTCGTGTTGGGACCACCAGCGTCTGAGATTGTCGATGCACTCATGTGGGTGCTAAGCACGCCGCGCTCAAAGAGCATGCTGCCCCTCCGCGAGACTCCTCTGCCTTGCACCACGTCCGAATCCGCGCATGGAGGTGCGAATGGATCGTTGCGACGGCTGGACTGGAAATCCGGAGGCAGCACCCATGAACCACCAGCCGCGGCAATGAGACGACGAACGAGACGCGCATCCCGCACGGGAAATCTCTGCCAGGTGCACGAGACGACTGTGCGGACCTGGCTCGATAAAACCTTCCACATGGTTGCATCGTACTGTTCGTCCGAAAACAGCACAGGCGCGTTGACGCGCTTGGCATACCACAAAATGTTGTAGTAGAGCGCAGGATTGGTGCGTCGAAGCTCGCTTCGCGAGAGTCCCAGAGTGCGTCGCTCGGCCAGCGCATCTACCATGTACTCTGCTTGACGGCGTAACACGATGGGGCTCATGTACTCGCACTGCCCGTGATGCTTTTGAACAATCTCTGTCGCGGTTACCTTGAGCACGCGATATTCGATGCGCGGGACAATTACAAAGTTGCAATACGCGCAGGATTGCACGAGCTGATCAACGTCTACTTCCCAGCCCTGCATAATGTGCTCATCCAGGAGTCGCGCCTTGCAATTCGGGCAGCGCGTGCCCGTCCAAAGGGCAATAAAGTTTACAGCAGGGGGTTGATTCGACGCGGCGTCCGCTTCACTCTGGGAATTGGAAAAGCAACTGTCCTGGCCCCGCAGGGTCTTTGCTGTGAGTGATGAAGGGTTGGGCCGAAGGATGGCTAGATACGCCCAAAGAAAACTGACGAGGCGTTTCCAAATCGTAGAGCTGCGTCGCGTGCGAGACTGCTGTTTGCCACGCAGAGCAAGTGCCATGGTAAAGTATCCGTACGTTACGGCGTTCGGCCTACACCCGTGCTCGACGAGGCTGTGGAAGGCATTGTTTGCATCGTGCGCAAACACTGGACCACTCAAGGCACAACCGGCAAGAACCGCTCGCGTGGCCGCCTCATCGAGCACATGGCCGTGTCGTCGTCCAAGCGCCGTGAGCGAGCCGAGGATAAGAGACATGGCGAAACGAGGACGCGCATAGCGCGAGCTTAGCAGAACTGGCGCCAAGGCCATGATTGCACCGAGGGTCTCGACATAGCAGGCGCGTGCGCGAGGCATACCTGTGGTTGGCTCTGAAAAAGCAAATTGTTGCTCGAGATTCGATCGGTTGAGCTCCTCGCTGAGACGGCAACCCGCGCGCACCGTGCGGCCCGAGGCGGACTCGTCGCTTTGACGCCGCATGCGGTCGCTACGGAGTGTCGGCTGGGTGGCTAGAACGCGAGCATCGCGACTTGCATTGGTCTCGGAGGCGGCACGGAGGATCGGATCGCCGGGTCCATCAATATCGTCAATATCATCATCTTCGTCTTCGTCTCCCAAAGACTGAGCACGTTCGTTGGATGACTCCGAGTCCGCGTCAGACCCAAAACTACCCTCGTCATCGTCGTCCGCGGGTGGACGAGTGCCCGGGCCATTCTTTCCAGGGTCTGCGTCGCTGCTACTATTGCTGCGCTTTTGAGCATCACGCATGAAGCTGCCATCGGCGGACTGCTGCCGATCGGTCGGGTGAGGAGTCTCAGCGTCCCAAATGTTTTCATCGAGGCCACGGCGCGAGCCCAGCGAAACCCCGTCAAGGACAGTGCTCCGAACTAGCTCAAATGTTCCCGTGGGGCCTTGGGGCGACGAGAACGCACGTGAGCGCGTGGCGTCGGAATTCGCTGCAGAGTTTACCTTGGCGGTTCGTGCGGCGTTACGCGCTGCAGCGAGGGCGAGCGAAGAGCGTTGAGACCCCCGACGACGCTCGCTACCGCCGCTTCCGCGCGAGGACTTGAGAGAGAGATGCGCCATGAGTAAGACGTCCTCGAACTGGCTTGGAAAGTGATCGTAGACGTAGAGCGGCTTCCATGGGTTTTCCTGGTTCCAGTTGTGGTAGTTCAATTTAAAGTTGCGACTCTGCTCCTCGCAAAGCGCGCTAAAGTCCTCCTCGCCGCCGCCGCCGTCCATGACTTTGGCATCTTCGTCAAATGCGGAAACAGGACGTCCGGTTGTTTCTTCGAGCACACGAAGAATCAAGAGATCGTCGTCGGCGCTCTGCCTCGTGTCGCGTGCACCCCTTGCGGAGGAAGGCGATGCCGGTGAGTTCGTACCTGATCTGTTTGCCGGGTTGCCCGGGAACGAGGCAAAAGCTGACATGCCAGCGCTAGACTTGGCGAGGCCGGCATCGTTCGTCGAGGAGGACGTGGTTCGCGCAATCACAGGGCCAGAAGGGCGGCGAAAGGAGGAGAGCGCATCTGCACCACGCTGCGCGTGTGCAATGATGGTATCAAAGAAGAGAAAGCGATAGCTGAGGTCTGTGGAAAAGGTGCGCTCATCGACGAACTTGGTAAAGTGCATCGTTTTCGTAAGCTGCTCCGTGAACGGACGTGTGGCCTTGGGAAGGCTGCGCAAGAAGCCATCGAGATTGAAGATGTCCGACAAGTTGGTAGGCAGCACCTCGGCACGACTGAGGCCGCGCGACGCGAGACGCGGAGGCAGCAAAAAGTCCCGATACGTGCCAATGAGTTCGATCATGGCATGAACGGCGGCGTCTCGCACGGCAAACTGCAGACTGCGTAACGCCTCTTCGCCACGGGCCTCGAGCGGAGTCAGTGAGTAGGCATTGTCGGGGTTCTGCTGACCGAGCACGCGCGTAGCGCCCTTGCCAATCTCGTCTTCGAGACTGGGTGCGCGGGACAGCACACTGGCTCGTAGACGCTTGAGCATTCCATTGAGCACGGGCGTCGGGAGCGTGGGCGCCGGTACGTTGCTTCGCACAACGCGAATTGGATTGATGGCGTCACCGCCTGGGGGCGTCTGCAGCAGACTGGCGACTTGCACCGTCGTGGCGCGCTCTAGCACGTCGAGGTAGTGAATTTTGCCCTCATCGAGCGCAATTTCCCACCACCCCTCCTCGCCCGCCTCGGGCGCCGAAAGTTGAACCTGAGCAAAGGCGTCCGTTTGCAGGCCAATAACAAAAGGACGTGGTGCCGCGAGGAAATGGGCCAAATTGTTGGGGCAGACGGGGATGTAAATGTTCTGCCAGTTCAGGGGAAACATGAGCGAGCGCATGGCCTCGGCGACCTGGTTGAGGACCGATACATACCTTGAATGCAGGATAATTTTCTTCTCCAGGAGAATGAGCGCAAAGAGCTGCACGAATTCTTTGGGGCCGAGGCAGCGAAAGACAGTCTCGTAGTTTACAGAAGCGATAGGGAGACCGCCTTCCGGAGGCATGGAAAAGTGAATACCACGGTGAGCAGCACCAAATTGCAGCACAAAACCAGAGGTTCCCGGCCGCGGGACCGGCAGCTCGTACATGAGCTGCGCCACGTACCGTTCGATGGGAATTACCGTCGAGGAGATGCTCACCTGGTACAGGAGCATCAAAAACTGCTTGAATTCGCGATAAAAGGGGAAATGCGAGAGAATGCAAAGCACGGTTGGGCAATAGATCTTCTGGGCAGCCCCCTCGCCCGTCTTGAAGGGACGCAGCGAGTGTTTCTTATTGGTGGCAGCGGCCGCCGCTGCTGCCGTTGTTGTGGCTGCCCCACCCGCTGCGGCTTTTTGCGAGTATTCGTCCGAAGCGATCGATCGCGTCGAACCTTGAAGATCGCTATCCTCGTAAAAGCGCACCGTCGTGTACCCGCGATGACGTCCCTGGGAGTCAGTACGCACAAGTTCGCATCGGTTTGCTGCCGCAGAGGCACGAAGCTGGCGGTGCACCATAGGGTCCGAGGGCGAGTTGTTCATGATTTGCAGGTAGGCGTCGTAGCTGCGCTCTAGGACGTCAAGTGTGCTGTCGTCCAGCACTTCATAGAAGGTGAGGCAGCTCGCATGGATTTGCGAGCCATCTTCCTTGGTCATGACAAACGAGAAGAATTTTGGGATCGGAACGTTGGTTTCCTCGCGACGGAGACAACGGAGACCGCCCGGAGCCGTGAGCAAGGCCATTTCATCGGAAATGGGTAATCCTGGGCGGTCGTGGCGTGGCACGCGCTCCGCGAGGGTGGCGCCAAAGCTGCGATCGAGCATGCCTACAGGGCGCGCCCTTCGCAAACATAGATACATTTTGTTTCCGGTCCAGTTGCCCTCGCTTGTGCTCTTGAGAATGACATCATAGCCGCGAGGGGGGTTCTCCTGCTTGGACGCGTTGATAATGCAAATGTCCACGAGAGGCCGCAGCGAGTGGTATCGCTCATCTGCAGAGGGCTCAGCGGGCATGCGTTTGATGGCGAGGAAAATGGTCTGGCCCAAGTAGCCATAGTTGAGGTTTGCGGGCAAGGCGCCGGATCGGGAACGGTCGATCAGTTCGTAGCCCTCGGGAACGCTTTCCTTGTCGAGAAAGACGACCTTGACATCGACAATGGGGAGCAATTTGGGGGATTTTGTGGTTGTTGGCTTGTGGCTTTTGCTATGTTTAACGCAGATGAAGACGCCTTCGCTACCAACAACGCCGCTATTACAGTCGCCGCGGTACCCTAAGGGTGTGCGCACGAGGCAACGAAAGCCCGTGGGGATCTTTTCTCGTTGGTTTGGGAAGATCACGCAAATATCAACGATTGGGTCGTCATCTCCTTCGAGACGCATCTCAGCAAAGAGTTCGGGGTTGGCCGGGTCTCTACGTGAGCGGCTTCGTTTGTGCGGGACCTTGACGGCGTCTGTACCGGTGTTGTTGGCTCCGACATCGCGTCCGTGGACATGCTCAAAGTGCTCGTTGTCCGAGGTGGCTGGTGTCGAGGGTGAGACCAAGTTGCTCGTGCTGCCGCTCGTGTCGGCACGCCTCCTTGCGGCGCGGCGCTCGTGTCTCTCCTTTGCGGTCAGGTACGAGGGGTCGAGGTCTCCAGCGCCGCCATTTTCGTCGTGCACGCTCGGCCCGCGCGTCGGGGGCTTGCGAGCGACGCGGCTCACGAGGAAATACTCTGCGAGACGCTGGCGCGCTTGCATGGCGGCGCTTCGTTCTCCACGCCAGGGCGCTGCTGCCGCTTTGTCGCCGCGTGCGGACGTAGCAGTTCCGGGCCTTCGCCTCACTCGCGCGCGTCGCCGGCCTCAGCCCGTTCTCTGCAAGCGCGCGAGAGAGATTTGCGCGCGCGCACGCGTTGGCACGTGCAAGAAAAGCGAGTTCACTCGAACTTGCTCGTGATGGATGCTGCTTTTTGTGTTAGGCCCTGCTTGTATCTTTTACTCACAGCCTCATAGAATCGGGGAACACGCCCGAACTGCGAGCTGCGACAAAAAAAACATAGACCGAGCGTGCGTATCGCGCTGTGACAGAGCGGGGAGGGAGGGAATTATGTAGCCAATATTTCCTTGCTAAAGGTGAAGAGTATTGCCAAAGAAAGACGATGCATTGCTATCCATGACAAGAGCATAGGTTGAGCAAATGTCACGACAAAAAGATGACGAAGGAATGCGACAAGCTCAAAACAAGTAGATACTAGCTTAACCACGACAAAAGCACAGGTTAAGCAACACGCCATGGCAAAGCGAACGAAGACATTGTTTTGTAGTCCGTACGTATCCTTCGACCATGCGCAGAAACTCGACGACTTTGCAAAATGTAAACAAACGACGAGTTGCAAACGATACCTGTAAGAAATAATTCATAAAACGGATGCGCGCACTAGCTCTATCTAGGCTCTACTTGTGGTGCTGCAAGTTTGCGAGTACACGCTCGCATTGGGCACGCAAGACATCGCAGGTAATGACGTCAATGGCGTCCAACAGAGCGTCCTCGGCGCCAGCACCACGCATGATCGCCTTATTGGCCGGATCGACGGAGAGATTTCGCAGCGCTCGACCTGCCTGCTGCGCAAGGTCATCGTTGGGGCTGGAGAGAGCGGAAATGAGATTCGAGAAGATATTGGTAGCGCCAATAACGCGCTCGTTGTTGTCATCGACGGCCAGGTTTGCCAATGCGGCAGCGGCCTCGACCTGGACAGCCTCTTCGCTCTCACGGAACGCGCGAACAAGTGGCGGAATGCCACCCTTTTCTGCGATAAGCGTCTTGTTTTCGGGGTTCACGGCAAGATTCGCCAGCGCCTTGGCGGCCTGACGCAACGTCGCGTTCGTTTCCTCTCGACTACGCAGCAGGGACAGCACCATTTCGATGCCACCCTCGCGCGCAAGAGTGATTTGGTTCTCGGTGTCAACTGAAAGGTTGGCCAGTGCATGCGCGGCGAGGCGGCGAACTTCATTGTCAGTGCTTTCTGTGAGGGGGAGGAGGAGCTCGAGGCCCCCGTGCTGGACAATAAGTCGCTGACGCGCAGGTTGCACGGCTTCGTTGGCAAGAAGCTCAGCAGCTTCCTGCTGCAGGCAAACGTCTGCGGACTGCGCATAGGCGATGAGCCTGCGCAGATGCTTACGAACAGACTGCATGAACTCTTTTTCGTCCATGTCGTCGGTCTTGGTTTCTTCATTCTGGCTCGCTTCTACGTGATTTCCCGATCCGGAATGCATGTCGGTTTCGTCGTCGCTTTCAAAGGAGAACTCATCCTGCTTGGCGGCGTTATCATCCATCTCGCGGCTGCTGGCGCTTCTCCGCCTTGCAGAGCGCCCTTTTCCGGACGCGAGACTCGACCATGTTGATCTTTTCCTCATGACACGAGGCACGCCATCCTCGCTTTCGGCGAACTTGCCCTCACGTTGGCCCATCTCGACCTTCTCTACCTGGTTGATGCTATGTTTTGTTCTTTTTTTCACTCAAGTCAGGCTTGCTTTTGCCTGCCTTCTCAAGGAAGTCTGTCAGCAACACCCAGAGCCTCTCAGCAAGAGAGGAACAGTACTCGGCAAATCCCTCCTTTTTCTTCTTTATCTTCTTTATCTTCTTCTTCTTCTTGTCGTCGTCAATCGTCAACGGTGGCGCCGTTCTCAATCTTTTCCTTTGATCTCATCCCGGCTCATTGTCCTCGTGCGTGCAAATCCGGACAATGTCCGTTGGTCGGTGTCGCCGCGCACACCGCTGTCCCCGAAGGGGTCCCCGGACCTATTGTGTACATCCTTTCGCCTCGTGCTCCGTGATCGCGTAGACGACGTCCTCCGCACCACCTAGGTGTGTGGATACATTCACGAGACTATTCATAACAAATACGGCAACCTACAACGCCGAGCGGCTGTGACCGTTCGTGACGGCGACCGTTGGCAGGGTCCTAGACACTACCCAACCTAAACTTTAGCACCTGCGGCGGCCCGACGTCGGCCGCCAGTCGTCGCCATGTTCAGGACTCCGCAACGCGCGCAACGCGGGGTCGCTGCCACTCAAAAGCTTTTTTCCCGCCGGTTTTGCTGCCAGTGGCAGTGGGCGGCAGGCGTCAGTGGGGGTCGGTGGAGCCAGGAATTGTTTCCGTGGGTTCTTCCGGAGGCGCGCCCTCTCACGGGCACCCCTTTATCGCCAGTGGAGGTCCTCCCATGTTCCGCTTTTAAAAGGCCGCCGATCCCTCTTCGACCGCACTGGCCGTGGATCCTGTTTTTCGCGGGTGGCAAAACCGCGCTCGTAGGGGACAGAAGCGTATCGTTCCACTGCACGGCGCCTACTTCACGCGCCGGCCCCGGCCTTCCTCTGCGGGGCCCCGCAGCGACGGCGACTGCGACGGCGCTGGGCGAACGCGGCCAATGGGCGACTGCGATGACGGCCGACTGCGATTGATCCTGCAAGGCCCTCCCTCGCCTCTCGCATGCCACCAGCCAGTGGTCGCTGGGCGACGGCGGCTCGCGGCTGGCGCGGCGGCCTCGCTTGGCCGGTGCTACTCTGCAGCTTCCGGACCGCGCCGAGGCTGCTCCGGCCAGCCAGGCTCACCGGGCACAGGAGGGAGGGCAGGGCACGGCAGAGGGAATTTGGTCTGCCAGTTGGAAAAAAAAATAAAAAGGGTGGTTGGGTTTGAATTTTTTTGAAATGGAAATTCAAAAAATTTGGACGAAATTTTTTTGGAAATTCAAATTCAAATTCAAATTCAAATTCGAATTCGAGTCCGAATTTGAAATTCCAACGCGAGGCGACGCGAGGCGAGGCAGCTCAAGGCGAGGCAAGGCAAGGCACCCGGCCGAGCGAGCGCGCGCGGTCGCGCGCGAGAGCTCCACGAAGACAGCCCAGCCAGGCGTCGCAGCGCTGTCGTGCTTCCCTCCTCCCCCCCCCCTCGCGGTCCTTCCTGCATCCGACGGCCCAGCCGCAGATCGGCGCCGTAGCCGCTCCTGGCATAAACATACCCCTCGCTCGACCCGCCCCTGCCTCTGCACCGCGGAGCAGGACCTCAAGTCCCGGCGCGCGCCCGCCCGTCCGTTCGCCCTCGCGCCCGCCCCCGCGCCCTCGCGCCCGGCCCGGCCGAGGCGGCGCCGCGGTCCCGGAGCCCAACAGACGCCGCGCGAGCGAGCGAGCGAGACGAGTCGAGCCGAGTCGAGCCGAGTCGAGCCGCGCAGACGTTCTCTCGGCGCTCCCTCGCCCGCTCTCGCTCCGGAGCGAGACGAGCCGAGTCGAGTCGAGTCGAGTCGGGCGAGTCCGGTCGAGGCAGGCGCACGCACGCACGCACGCACGCACGCACGCACGTGGGAGCGAGGAGCTCCGTCGCGCGTGCGCGAGGACGGGAGACCCGCGCGCGGAGAGGGAGAGAGGCGTCGCGCGAAGGCGGAGTCAGGTGGGCACGTGCGAGAGCGAGCTCTTTGTTGAGCTTGTTGGTTGTTGACTTTTAGTGTAGCGTTGCGTTGCCTTGCCTTGCCTTGCGCTTAGCAGGCGGGATGTGGCAGCCGCAGCCGCAGCAGGCGCCGATGGCGTTCGCGCCGCAGCAGCAGCAATGCGCTGCGGTGGCCCCGAAACAGGCCAAGGAGGAGTGGAACGAGTTTCTCATTAGCACGCTGGACAAGGACTTCGTCAAGACCGCTCGACGCGGCGCGAACTGGCACCACGTGCAGGGCGATGAGTTCCGCAGCGACACGGGCGAGGTCCACCGCTGCGACCAGTTCTGCATCCGCTGGGTCTTCCGCCACGACGGCCTCAAAATCTGTTCCGTGTCCGGGCGCTGCGTGAATTCGCTGGCGCCCCAGTTGCAGCAGCAACAGCAGCAGCAAGCCAACGGCATGCTGCAAAGCAAGACAAAGCGTCGTTGCGACGACGAAACTGGCTGCAGCTGGAACACGAGCAGCGTAAACGTTTCCTCGGCCGACGACGCCATCGCACGGATGGAGAACGACCCCATGGTCTTTGCGCCGGCCTTGAAGAAACGTTCCTTTCGTTCGGCTGCCAGCGAGGCCACGGACCAGGACATGGACATGGACGACCGCTTCGATTTCTTCTAAAATTCAAAAGCGAAAGAAATCGCGCATCAAGGACGAAGGCGGCATTTCGAACATTCTCGATCTTGGCCTCTCCTGTCTGTTCTCCTAATCTCTGTGAACTCGACCCCGAACACACAACCACCCGGGTCAGGGTCTGTCCTTTTCTTTCTTTCAGGGCGGAGAAAAGGGAAAGAAATGTAAAAGGATTGACCGCACCCAAAGCTTGCCCGCGCTTTACTCAGCGCAGCGCGACGCAAGCTTGTTTATCTACAGACGCTACGATTGATCGAACCTCAGGCCAAGGCGCCAGCCAGGTTCACCTTACTCACTTCTAACCTTATTATGACAATTTTTTTTTTCTGATTTCTGATGAACTAACTGCCCATGCCGAGCTACGTACGCTATACCGCGCCATGCCGGTGCCATGCTATGCCATGCCCGGGACTCTACGACGACGCTTCCTGGTGTTCGCGCATTGTAGCACGCGACGCGCGACACGCTCGGTCAATCACATCTTGCGAGAGAGGCTCCGGGTCCACGCAACGGTCGCGCGAAGCAGCCATGACTTGCGTCAGCTGCGTGGAAGGCACCTCCACATCCTCCACCAGCGTTGGCACCACGGAACGTAAAAAGTACAAGTCAATTTCGAACTGCTGGAACGCCTCACGGGAAAAGGTAGACTCTCGCGTCGCTTCAAAGAGCGTTTTAAGGATCACCTTGAGCAAATTTAGTGCCACAGAGTCCGCCGTCAGCTGCACATGCTCGTACAGAGTCACGCGTCGCGAGAACATGCGCTCAATATCCTTTTGGACACTCGCCGTCACGCGATTACCCGTCGAAGAGCGCATGAACCGCCCTGAATGGGCGCGCATGTCGGCGTCAAAAGCGGTTCCGGCACCCAAGCCAGGTTCGTCGTCAGCTTCCGCCTCATTCAACTTCTTCGCCGGGCCTAACAAATGGTCGTCCTGCGAGCACAAGGAAACCTGTTTGCAGCAGCGATGAATGCCCTCCACTACCGCTACAATCGAAGGCCGCACCGACCAGGCCCCAAAGCCACCCTCGGATCCTGCTTCTTCCGGCGCAAGTGCAACAGAGGCCCCGAGATCTTTGGACAGCAAGTTGGCGTTGGCCTCGACAAAGGCGAGCAAAAGACGCTCTTTTGTGGCGTCAAGCTCGTTCATCAGCTCTGGGGCCCCGGCGATCGAATAGGGACACCGTCGTACGTAGAGACGAAATTGAAGGGCGAGGCATGCAAGGTCTAGCAGGGCGTTCGGCTCATCGCCTGCACGCACAGGTACGTCCACGAGAATCTTACTTCGCTCCGGTGCCATGCCCTGCGCCTGTCGCGACGACGACGACGACGACGACGACGACGGCGGCTTGCCGTCCCCGAGCGCATGTAGTGAGAGCGCGATGCGGCCGTGCTCACCCTGTGAGCGCCGTGCCGGATGAAACGGGTCGCATACGCATTCCAGCGCATTTGCCAGGCCAAGCACCCACGAACGCAGTTGGAACTTGATCAGATTGTCGAAGATAGCAGACATGTCGGCCAAGAGATCCGAGCACGCGCGCAGCAAACCATCCAGGTCCATCATTGTTTGCGCAATGTCTGACTCAATCTCGATGGCGAGCTCTTTGGCGCGAACCATGGGCGACGCGTGCTGCATTTCCTCCTTGTGCACGTGCGCATCATACATTGAGATCAATCGCTTGTTCACGCCCGCGTGCAGCTCGTCAAAGGCGAGCACGACCTGATTTCGAATCACATGTTCCGCCACCTCGGTAGATCGATCCTGCAAAAATCCCGCTCGGACAACTTCGCCCAAATCCGTCTCGTGCATGTGGCGGACAAATGCGTCGAGCGCCCCGAGAAGGACACCAAACTGGCCTGCCTCGCTGCGCTGTGTAGCACTGAGCTCACTTTCCCGCGTACTCTTGCCCTCTGCTGCATCATGATCGTTCTCCTTTGCATGAATCTCGCCGCCATACATGACGTCGTCGGCCACGAGACGGGACCGGACCGTGTTGAGAAATCGAGAAAGCACGGGCTTGGCAAAGGCTCGGAGTTGAAGAGCGGCATCCTCTCGGGCCGCCCGCACCTCTTCCTCCTCCGAGGGGGTAGTGAGGCTGGTGCCATCGGCAAAGAGGCGCTTATACGTCTCACAGGCCGATTGAAGGTCGTCCAGGACACGAACACAGAGCTCCGAGACAAAGCCCTCGAGACCCAGATTGGCCTGGAGCTCTAGCGCCCGTTTAATTTGTGCATCAAAATGATGTTCGTGCCATGCGAAAAAGGCATCTCGCAACGCCTCCTTGTCGAGCGAGCCCGAGGGCGCAGAGGGAAGGAGGTCCGAGCCCTCAGACAGCTCAATCAACAACGACAGACTCTCATTAAAGCCGTCAAAGCTGAGCGAAGGTTGGTTGATTTTCTCGCGCAAATTTTCTCGCAGCTGCAGAATGATTTCTTCAGATTCCTTTTGAATTGCTGCAAAAGATGCCACCTCGGCGTGCTTTTGCAGAATCGGCACCGCACGCTGGTAGTACCGCACGGCCTGGCCTGCAGCGTCCATCTCGATACATTGCCGCAGACGCAGCGGCAGCTCAAAGAGAAAGTTGAGCTTTTGGATGAGTCCTTGCAGACGCACGAGCTTTTCGATGCGAGACCGTTTCGGGCGCATGCGCTCATTCAGCTCCAGCGTGGTGCCGTGCACGTTATCCACACGGGAAGCCAAGGCGTCCACTTCAGACTCAATCTCGTTGATTTTGTCCTTCATGCTGCGAATCGTGTCCGTGGCCCCGATGAATTTGGAGTAGTTGTCATAGACGAGCAGCTGCACATCGGCATCGAGGGTGCGGACCTCGTGCACCAGAGAGTCATCTGTGCGCAAGAGCTCCGCAAAGCTCGACTTTTCCAGTCGGTCCTTCACGTAGCTCTCCCTGTCGAAGCTGGCCGAGTCCAGGTTCGTCGCCAGCGACGGATCCTCGTCCCCGCTCGAGCCCACGCCGTAGTAGCTCTCCAGCAAGGTCTTCATGCGGTCCATGGTGCCCACGAGCGCCGGCTCCTCGCCGTCCGCTCCGCCGCGCGCGACGCGGCCCCTCGCTCTCCGGCGCTCGCTCCGCCGCGGCAGCCGCGCGCCGCGCCCGAGCCGCGCTCGCTGCGGCCGCGCTGCTCTCGCCGCGCGCCCGGAGCGGCGGCGCTTTCTATCCTGCTCTGCTCGCCCTGCTCTGCTCTGCTCGCTCTGCTCGACGCTCACCTTGCCAGAGTCGGAGACGTCGAGGCAGCGAGACGCCGAGAGCGCGGAGCTCGCAGAGACGGCGCGCAGACCCGCTGCGACAGGGACGAGGAGGGGGGGGAGGAGGAGGAGGATAACGTGCCGAGCCACGCGACGCGCGCAAGTGCGGCCGCCCGCGCGCTCGGCGGCCTTGCTGTCCCGGACGTGCGAGCTTGAGGCGCCCCGGGCGAGCTGAGGAGGAGACGACGCGCGGCGGCGACGAGGTCTTCGCGCGCAGGGCAAGCTACGGAGGCCTCGGCGTGCGTCAAGTCGCGGACGATGGCGACCGCTTCGACAACGGCACCCTCGAACGCAGATGAGGAGGAGGAGAATGGCGGTGACCTCGAACAGCAACTCGAGCAAGGGCAGATCCGTGAGATACAAGGTGCTCGAGGAGGCGAGGGGAACGGCCCCGAGGATGTCGATGCAGACACGTACGATCCCGACCACGACGACGGTCTTGACCCAGCATTCTCGGCCGAGAAAAATAGAAATGTTGGCGACGAGGTAGCAGTGGAAGTCAAGGACATTGACAATCAGGTGCAACGAGCGAATGCTCAGCAAGGGACCGATGAGAACGCAGAGGTTGAGGATTTTGACGACGACATTGATGCCACAAACGGAAACTCAGTCAAATACTACGGACCCGGCGGTCTCGTCGCGAGCGAGGACGGCAGTGTGAGTCTTGACTCGGCCGGCCCGGGTAAAAAGAGCAAGAGAAGGCAAAGACCCGAAATCCCCAATCGAATTGTCCTCTTGCCCGTCTACCTTGCCAAAGATCTCCTCGAGATTCTCTGCGCCTTGCTGCCGGGCAGAGCTGATCGTCTCCGGGACCTTTACAAGGTTGCACCCATGCCGAAGTCCATCTCTGTAGTCCACTTCATTGAGGAACTTGCAACGCGCTGCCAAGACTTGGACCAGGAAGAAGAAATCATTCAGGGCCGTGATGCCGTCGATTTCTGGCTCGAACTCGAAGACAAGCTGCAAGGCATTGGGCTCAAGCGTCTTGAGCCCAGAAGATTTACGAGCGTTGCCTTCTCTGTCGCTCCTGCGACGATTCCCGATCGCTCACTGACTCAGGCCCATCAGGAATCAGAAGGGGAAGCAAATGCAATGGACCCTGCTCAGGAGACAAGTGACGATCGCAAAGAATTGGAAACATCTCAACCCCACGATAGTACAGCGTCGGGTTCAAGTGGCGCCTCGCTCGGTCCCGATGGCTTGCCGCAGCTCCGTCTGGAAATTCCGGCAGATGATTATGCATGATGAGGAGATCGACCATGCGGCGGCGTGAAAAGGTAAAGACTCAATGTGTGTAAATAAAATAAATGTCTCCTCTTTTTTTAACGTCCAAACCTGGCATTTCTTGTGGATCTGGCGTTCCTTGTGAAACTAGCATTCCTTGTAAAAAGCGTGATTGCAAGTTTTCCACACCTTTCAGCTTCGTTTCACATCTTTCATCTTTTTTTTCGGGAAAGAAAGCAGAATATATCATGACTCTTTTACGGCGAATGGCGAGATTGTGCTGTCGACGAACATGTAGATAGAATACATTATAGATGAGATGGATGCAAAGAAATTTTGCTGGAAAATATAACCCTTTCACGCGCGTAAGATGTGTGAACCTTCCCCCCCTCCCCCTCTCCTTTTTCTCAGGAAGAAGACACGAGACGTCACTTTTCAGCCGTCGAGTCGGAGGCTACAGCCTCTGACACCCGCCCGATCGATGGAGACGCTGGTTTTGGTAGGGGGCTTGGCCCTCCCCGAAGAAGCGACACTGAATTCCGAGACCAACGGCGCGCTGCCTTGGCACGAGACTCCTCTTCCTCTAATTGAGTCCAATAGCGATAGTTTGAGTTGAGGTTCTCCAACAATGATGGCAGATTGGCAAATTCTGCAAAAGGCTGCACAAGAGGACGGCAGACAAAGTCAATAAAGCCGCACTGGGCCTTGTTCATATTAATATTGTCGCGATCGCAGAGCGGATCCACCATGATGCCAGAGGCCTTTTGGATGTCACCTTGAATAAAGAATTCTTGCTGAATACGCGTTGTCCACTCAATGTGCAAGGAACGCGGCTTGCATGGATGACCGATGTCGGCCACTTTTATGGCGATCTGCATGAGCAAAATGCTCTGATCTGTATCAATGAGGCTGCTGCTCCCGGACTGCTGCAGCGAATCTACTGAAGGGGCACTGCCCGGGCTCGTTGGCAAAGCCTCGGCTTCCTCGCTGACGGTTGGCAGCGAGGTCAGACGCTTGTTCGTCTGTTCAGAAAAGCTGGCCTCGGTGCGAGCCGACATGTAGAGCTGGAAGCGCGAAAGGTAGTGCATGGTCTGCGCAAGGTCGGTAGCAAGGACGAGATCGATGATTGTTTGACGAACCTCGAGACGCAACTTTTGCGGAAGGCGAAGCAAAAAGTTGTGCTTGTCTTCTTGCATCGCTCGAAACGCCTCGGCGAGATGGAAGCGCTCATTGGGACTCTGATCATTGTGTTGGATAGCAATGGGGTGTCCCTGAGACACAAGAAACTGATTTGTGCGACCTGGGTGATGATAATCGTGCATTGCCGCTGCCATGACGCAGGCGAACCGATCGACGGGAGCCACATTGCCAAATTCCGCGGCGTGTGCAAGAAAGCAGTAGGTGGACTGCACCACGTCCGCGGCATGCATGTTGTTATGGTATGGGTTTCGATGACGCATAAGCTCTTCTTCGGACTGCATGATGTCCTGCCCATAGCAATAGGTCGTATCGACGAATTGGCAAAAGTTGATGAGCCGCGAGTAGCTAATATCAACGGCAGTAAGAGTTCCATCCAGATCAACGGCATAGTCCACCACGGTGGTGAGCGGGAATGGAGTAAGTTTGCCCAACTGGAAGACGTCAAACTCATTCCAAGAAGTAAAGTCCTTGAGCATTGCTGCGATTGACTCGATGTTGGCAGAGGATATCTGGCGCGGAGGCATTTTCGACTCGCGCCGACCAAGTGGCGCTTCGTCTTGGTTCATGGCGTTTGTAGGTCTCGTTGATTGCTGTTGTGCGTGATTGTACTGGAAGCGTGTTGAGGAAGTGTGGCGCAAGGTCGCGAGCAAAGATTGCTCATGCTGGGCATTATTAACATCGAGTGCTGTGATTGGGTCGAGAAGATCCGGCACAGAGGCCTGCGCCTTTGCAATTTCGCTTGCACTTGTGTGCGCTAAGCTGAGCTCACCGCCGGCGTCGCGATGGTGGTTCTCATGCCCCGGACCCTCGGCCGGGCCATCAAAGCTGGTCTGTGAGGCCCCAGCATGGACAAGCAATTCGCTTGAGCCCGAAGATGAAGACTCCTCTTCGTAGACTATTTTGGAATCAGCGGTAAGGGCGCGCAAGAACTTGCTGCTATGCAGAGACTCGAGACTTGCCTTCTTTGACTTGCGATCACCGCGGGGCTGAAGGTCGGACGACTTTAAGTTCACCTTTCGGTTGCGCGTGCGTTGCTGCTCCCAGCCGCTGGTCGCAGAGCTGAGCCATTCTTTGGTCTTGACGTCAAGAGAGTCAGCTTGGCGCGCTTTTCGGGTGATGTCAATGTTTGACAGCTCTGGGGTAGACTGTAGACTGCGAATCACATGTTCCAGCACGTTGGCCATGGCGATCTCATTGGCCTGTTTAGCGTGGCGTTGTACGTCGCGAAGGTCGTGGATGGCCACAAAGAGTGGAGACTCGAGCTCGATTCCTTTTGCGGCCTCTGCATCCGTCCTGCTCGCGGCCTTGCGACGTAAGATCCGGTTTTCCTGTGAGAGCAGCTGTGTGTGTTCGAGAAGGTTGCGCTCGTTGTCTACGTGTCGGTCAAAAGAGGCCCTGAGCTTGCGATTTCTTCGCATCGCCTCCTGGGAAAGTACTGTGCGATCGAAGAGCTGACGAAAGCGCGCCTCACTTTGTGCAGTTCCAAACCAGCACACGATGCCAAATGCGAAGAGCATGCAGGTGGTGACGAGATTCGACGTGTTTGATACGTACAAGAGGACGGAAGAGAGGATTGTGGCAAGTGGCACAGAAAGCCCCGCCGCCACTGTGCTTGTGTGAGAAATATTAAGACCGAGCAGTGCGATCAAGACTGCAAAGAGGAACAAACCATTTGAATTTTGTCCGTATTTGCAATACGGGCTGGTCACTTGGCCACGCTCACACAGTGATGTCATGGACTCGCTGCTCACTAGTTCAACGCTGTGAACAGGATCAATGAGAAAGGTGAAGCCAACCTCGAGCGCCGTGACGACCAGAATGATGAGTTTGAGATGGCGCGACGCGAGAGGCGGTCTGGCTCGAAAAAGAGCGAAGAAGACGAGCTTCGTGCTGATGGAAATCGTTGCTCCAATAATGCGGCACACGTTGTAAGAAGAGGGCCCAAACCAGATTGCCATGCTGAGTGATAAGAGTATAGCATCGAAAAAAGAAAGGCCGATCGCAGCGCGACTCAGGCCCTGCAGCGAAGCCTTGCACTGTAGCTTGTAAAACTTTTGCTCTGCGCTCGGATTCGCAAAGGGCGCGATCCCAACGGCGTCGAGGATGGGCGAGGCAAGCGTCCGTCGCTTGAACATGTGCATGTTGCCTCCCTGAGAACTTAAGGGGCCGAGGGGACCTCTTCGAAAGCTCAGACTGGTGAGCCGGCCCCCGAATGAGGACAGATCGGTATCGCGATGTGCAGAGGAATGTGGCGTCACCCTTGCAAAGTTTGTGCGAAAACCAGCTCGCATGCTATACCTGTTTCGGACGTCGCCGCCGCGCAACAAGGGTCCGCTGGAGAATTGAGCATCCTGATTAGACTCTTGTTGAGACGCATCGCGGCTATCCTCTAGATCAGGAAATTTATCAAATTTCTCGTTGGAGCTAGCAGAACTCGTGGACAATATTTCCCCCGAGAAGTTGTTGCCCTTGTCTGGTACTGCGTCGCCATGTGAGAGATTATTTTCGGCCGCATGATGCGGCAGCGAGGTTTCCACCATGTGAAATGAACGGGCGCTGGCGCGCTCGCGCGCACGGATGCCCGCTGCTTGGCGGCCCTGCTCGCGCAGCGCGCGCGGCTTGCGCTCGCGCGCACGGCCTGCGCGAGGCGCTGCGCGAGGCTTCGCGGCGCAGCGCGAACTCTTCCTCGCAGAGCGGATGCCGTTTCGTGATTTGCGCTTCGCGCACACCCGCCTTTTGATTCGACGAAAACGACACTATTTAAGGGTAGAACGGGTCATCAGCATGAGCATGTGTGCAGCAAAGCTCACATTTCCACCTTTATACGCGTAACGTTTTACTCATCGTAAATAGGCTCTTCCACTTTGCATGGCATCTTTCATAGACTGTGGACACCCGTACCTCCGACCACACAGCTCTTATTCGACTTCGCTCGACACGAAGAGTCGTTGGCGACAGCGCTCAGTCCTCCTCCATTTCCGTTCGAATGAGCCACCCACGCCTCGCCCGCCTCCCCCTCCTTTTTCCTCCTTCTCTCCCTTCCCCAAATCTAGGTCCTCAAAGTAGTATCCGCGGCATCCGAGACCTTAGCCTCGCCCCAATTCATGCCGTGCGCGCGCGACCAAACATCTCCCGGAGCTACTCAACTCGACTTCCTCTCCACGACGGTCGAACATGAACTCCACGGGCCTTGTCCCGATGGCAACTAACCGGTCTAACGGATCTCTGTCCCTTCGATAGGCCTCTTGTTATTTGCTCCGCACACGGTCGAGTGATTAGAGAACATCGAGGGCTCGAAGGCTTGGACGAGAAAGTTGGGCAGGCGTGACCATGATCGCGCAAGACTCCGCGCTGCGCGATCACCGAGCCAGGCTCCGCGCCAGCGCTCTGCACAGCGTGGGTGAATGTTGTTTGGAAGACAGCCCGCGTGCGGATCTACCCTCGCAGCGCGAAACCCTGGCCAAGCGCATGAGCGTCGTATGGGGCGGCAAAGATCCACAGAACCACAATTGCGAGAATAAGTCGCGACAGGGCTAAGAGTAATTCAGGGATAGACGAACGAGTGTAGAAGGAGTGATGGAGGGCACTGAGCAAGACGTGCTGTCGGCCGCCACGCGCCGCGACGTGGAAAAGGCCAAAGCGGACTTCTCGTTCAAGTTGGGGCCTACGGGTGCTGCCTCGGAGGAGAGCGACGTCTTGTCCACCAACAGCGCTGGGAAAGACAAGCTCATGGCGCAGACCGAAGCGTGCACCAGTGAAGTCACGACTTTGCGCGAGCAGGTCAAGCGGCTCAAGCACGAGATTGACGTCATTTCCGTCGACAAGAGAGATCTCGAATTACGAGTTGCAAGCGAAAAACTGAAACAGGAGGCCGCTCATGATGACATCAAGACGACAGTGGGCCAATTGCAATCGGAGAAGAGCGAACTCAAGGGGAAGCTCGAAAGATTGCAGCGCGAAGTTGAGTCCAATCAGAAGGAGTGGAAAATCGAGTGCAGCAGGCATAAAGCGGCGGAAATTACCTCGTGGGAAAGAGTGGTAACTCTTTCGTGCAAGTTGCACAATGAGATGCAGCGATCCAAGACCGAGACAAAGGTTTCCGAAGCCAAAGAAGCGGCAGACGTTCCATCTCAGAATGAAGAAAATCTGCAACATGGGATTGCTGCTTTCGTGAAAGAGCTCAAAGCTGCTAAACAAGCTCTAGAGAAGCTCGGCAAGGGCCCTGAAGCGAATAAAAATGGGAAAACAGGCACTCCTTCCTCGCGCGAAAAAATTCTACAAAGTCAGATTGACATTTTGGGAGAAGAGCTCAGGGACGCCAAAGAAGCGTTAGAAAAGCACGCCGAGGAGTCTAAAGCCAAGTTGAGCGAGCTCGAAAAGGATCGAGATGATCTCTGTGCAACCCTCAAGGAGAAAGAGGCGATCATTTTAGAAATAAACAAAGAGATGGAGCAACTTCGTATACAATCGCTCAAAGTAGACACGGGGAGGAAGAAAAAGGTAAAGCGGGTAAATTCCAAAAGAATGAATAGCGCTAGGTCGACGACCAACGAACCAATGTCGCCTTGGAGTACGTCGACGTCATTGACCGCGGAAACGACGGACACCAGACATCTCATGGGTGACGATAATCGAGACCCAGCCGTGCACACCAAGCTCAGGCAAGCGCAACGCGAGCGCGACAAGGCAGAGAGCGAGCGCGACGAGGCCATTTCTGCGCGAGACGAGGCCGTTTCTGAACGAGATGAGGCCGTTTCTGCACGAGATGAGGCCACTTGTGCGCGCGACGAGGCCGTTTCTGCACGTGACGAGGCCTTGGAAGAGCTCAGCAAGGCGAAAGACGAAGCGGTAATGGCCTCTGAGCAGGCTGCATCTGCCACAGCAGATGTGGAGGAGCTGAATGCGACGATTCGTACGTTGAGAACACGCATAAGGGAAGTGGAAGAGTCGGCTGCGAAGGCCAAATCGGAGCATGAGGCTCAAGTTACGAAGCTCGAGCAGCAAATCGAGCAGCTCGAGAAAAAGCAGCGAGAGCTAATGAATTCGGCCACAGCAGAAGACCAAGACTATGTGACCAATCTTCAAGAGCTGCAAAAACAAGTGCAAGAGCTCGAGAAAGACAAGCAAGAGCTGCAAGAGTCGGCCGCCAAGGGAAAAAATGATCAAGAGGACCAAGTACAAGCACTGAAGCAGCAAGTTAAGGAGCTACAAGACAGGCAAGAGGAAGTGAAAGATGCGTCCGAAAAGGCAGAAAAGAACTACCAGGAGCAAATCAGGAAGCTCGAGCAGCAAGGTAATCAACTCAGAGTCGAGCAGAGCGAGCTGAAAGGTTCTTCGGAGGAGGTCGAAAAACGCTGCGAAGCCCGAGTGCGGGACCTTGAGCAGCAAGTTGAGCAGCAGAAAATGCTCAAGGAGGAAGCGGAGAAAGCTGGAAAGGAGTCTGAGGACCGAGCTAGCAGACTTGAACAGCAAGTCGCGGAGTACAAGGAAAAACAAAATGAGAGCAAACAAAAGCAAGAATTTCCGGGAAAAGGTCTTGTTTACCATCGCATCAAGAATTTGGAGAATCTCTCGAAAAAGTACTAGGAGGAGGGCGACAACATCCGTGCACCTGCCGAGCAAGAGAAAGCAGACGCTCGGACTGAAGACAAGAGCGGCGTGGGTCGATTGAAACGAATCAGGCAAGAGAAAGAGAGAGAGCGTCGAAATATAGAAAGAGCTCGCAGGTCTGAAGAAAGATACGGAGCAGCAACGGCCGAAAGAAGAATAGACGTCGGCGTCTTCATTAGAGAGATGATGGGAAAAGGCTCCCAAGAGTGATGTTGAAAACGTCAGTGAAGAGCACGCTCTCGAACTTGGTGCCGCCAAGCGCAAGAATGACGAAGTTGCACAGGGAATACAGAGAATTTCGCCAAGAGTCACACACGCGCAAGGCGGCAATGCAGGACGTCTTTCCTTTTGATGCATTCTTCCAATCTCTCGGCAGAACTCCATTTCCATTTTTTCCATAACGAACAAGAAGAGGTCATCATCTCAAGTATGCGTGCAGCATGAATCTATGAAACACCCGTCTTCCATTTTGTATTCATTGAAAATCAAGTTCTTACCTTCCTTGCTGAGACCCGGGCCGCTCATCCCTTTCTCGAGCCCGCCCGACACCAGCCTCCGTCCCTTCATTTCCCCTCCCGCAATCTAGATCCTCAACATAGTATCCTTCCTCGCCATCTCAAATCTCGCCCCCATCCCCACCGCGCGCTCTCTCCCGACTCGGCTTTCTCCCTCTCTCCACGCCGGTCCAGCCTGCCTGCCCTCCACAGCCTCGTCCGACCTCGTCCGGGCTCCAGGCTCCGGCGCCGCTAACCGGCCTAACGGATCTCCTCCCTCGGCGTCCCTCCCGATAGGCCTCTTTCTCAATCCATTTACATGAGGTACTGCCTGCCGCACACCGCGCAGGCTGCCGATCCCACTTCCGCTGGCGCTCGCGCCGCGGGCCCGCGCCGCGCCCCCCCCCCCCCGCCGCGCGGCCGCGCTGCGCCCCCGCTCCCTCGCCTCGCCTCCCCTTCCCCCCTCCCTTCCTTCCCTGCCTGCCTCGCTGCCTGCGCCTCGCGCGCGCCTTGCCCATTCTCTCCCTCCTCCGCCTCCCCGCGAGGGCTCGTGCGCCTCGCCGCGCCGCGCCAGTTCCCCTTCGCCGCGCCCGCCTCGCGCCCGCCCCGCGCCCGCGCCGCGTCCGTCCCGGCTCGGCGCGGCGCCCCTCGCGGCCCTCGCGGCCCTCGCGCGCGTCGCGGCCCTCGCGCGCGCCGCGGCGCTGCGCTGCGGAGGGAGGGAGGGAGGGAGGTCGGCGGCGAAGGCGAAGGCGGCCATGGCGAGCAGCGAGCAGGGCGGGGCGGCGGCCGCGGCGGACGAGCTGGCCGGCGTGGCGGCGGAGGCCGCGGAGCAGCAGGGCAGCCCGCGGAGGAAGCACAGGGAGAGCGTGGGGTCTCTGCCGCCGTTCGCGTCCGAGGAGGACCGCGAGGCGCATGAGAGCATGATGTACGAAGACCTCAAGAGCAAGACGCAGCGCAGCGACCTGAAAAAGGCCAAGGCGGGGTTCTCCTCGGTGCCTGCGTCGCCGACGGGCGCTGCCTCGGAGGAGAGCGACGTCTTGTCCACCGACAGCGACGGGAAAGACAAGCTCTTGGCGCAGATCGAAGCGCGCACCGGCGAGGTCATGAGCTTGCGCGAGCAGGTCAAGCGGCTCAAGCACGAGATTGACGTCATTTCCGTCGATAAGAGAGATCTCGAATTACGAGTTGCAAGCGAAAAACTGAAGCAGGAGGCCGCTCAGGATGACATCAAGACGACAGTGGGCCAATGGCAATCGGAAGAGAGCGAACTCAAAAAGGAGCTCGAAAAACTGCAGCGCGAACTCGATTCCAGTCAGAGGGAGTGGGAAACCGAGCGCAGCAAGTATGAAGCGACCGAGCGACAATTACGGGAACAGCTCGACGGTCTGCCCAGCAAGCCATCTGAGCAAGGTCCTTCCTCTACAGTTGAGCATGATGATCAGGGCGGCGCTGAGGGATCCGAGCAGAGTCTTTCGGAGCGTGAGAAAGATCTGCAAAATCAGATTGATGCTTTGGTGAAGGAGCTCAGGGATGCTAAAGAAGCGTTAGAAAAGCACGCCCAGGAGTCTGAAGCCAAGATGAGCGAGCTTCAGAAGGATCGAGATGAGCTTTATGCAACCCTCGAGGAGAAAGAGGCGACCATTGCTGAAAAAGGCAAAGAGATGGAGCAACTTCGTATGAAATCGCTCAAAGTAGACACGGGGAGGAAGAAAAAGGTAAAGCGGGTAAATTCCAAAAGGATGAATGGCGCTAGGTCGACGACCAACGAACCAATGTCACCTTGGAGTACGTCGACGTCATTGACCGCGGAAACGACGGACACCAGACATCTCATGGGTGACGATAATCGAGACCCAGCCGTGCACACCAAGCTCAGACAAGCGCAACGCGAGCGCGACAAGGCAGAGAGCGAGCGCGACGAGGCCGTTTCTGCACGAGATGAGGCCACTTGTGCGCGCGACGAGGCCGTTTCTGCGCGTGACGAGGCTGTTTCTGCGCGCGACGAGGCCGTTTCTGCGCGCGACGAGGCCTTGGAAGAGCTCAGCAAGGCGAAAGACGAAGCGGCAATGGCCTCTGAGCAGGCTGCATCTGCCACAGCAGATGTGGAGGAGCTGAATGCGACGATTCGGACGTTGAAAACACGCATAAGTGAAGTGGAAGAGTCGGCTGCGAAGGCTGAGAAGGAGCACGAGGCTCAAGTCCAGGAACTGGAGAAGCAAGTCGAGCAGCTTGAGGTGAAGCAAGAGGAGCTTCGAAATTCTGCCTCCAAGGCCGAAGAGGATCGCCAGGCTCGAATTCAGGACCTTGAGCAGCAAGTCGAGCGACTCGAGAAAGAACAACAAGAGCTGAAGGATTCTGCTGCGAAGTCCCAAACCGAGCATGAGGCGAAGGTCCAGAACCTCGAGCAGCAAGTTGAACAGCTCGAGAAAAAGCAACGAGAGATGATGGATTCGGCCACGGCAGAAGGCCAAGACCATGAGACCAATCTTCAAGAGCTGCGCAAGCAGGTACAAGAGCTCGAGAAAGACAAACAAGAGCTGCAAGAGTCGGCCGCCAAGGAAAACAAGGATCATGAGAGCAAAGTGCAAGCACTGGAGCAGCAAGTCAAGGAGCTACAAGACAGGCAAGAGGAAGTGAAAGATGCGTCCGAAAAGGCAGAAAAGGACTACCAGGCAGAAATCAGGAAGCTCGAGCAGCAAGGCAATCAACTCAGAGACGAGCAGGAAGAGCTGAAAGGTGCCTCTGAGAAGGCCGGAAAACGCTACAAAGACCAAGTGCGGGACCTCGAGCAGCAAGTTGAGCAGCAAAGAACGCTCAAGGATGAAGCCGAGAAAGCCGGAAAGGAGTCCGAGGACCGAGCTAGCAGGCTCGAACAGCAAGTCGCGGAGTACAAGGAAAAGCAAGCTGAATTGGAAGAGCTTGCGCAGCGAGGCGATGAGCAACAATCGGAGCAAGAGCAAGAATTTCCGAAAGAAGGACACGTCCACCATCGCGTCAAGGAGTTGGAGGATCTCTTGGAAAAGCACAAGCAGGAGGGCGCACAACTTCGTGCATCTGCCGAACAAGCCAAAGCAGATGCTCGGGCGAAACATGAGAGCGACGTGAATCAATTGAAAGAGGATCTGGCAAAAGAGAGAGCCGAATTAGAAGAAGAGCTCGCAGCACTAAGGAAGGAATTGGAGCAGCAGCGAAAGCAAGAAGAGCAGGTATCGCCTTCTCAATCAGCGGGAGATCTGGGAGAGGCTCGCAAGGGTGAGGTTGGGATTGCCAATGAAGAGCGAGCTCGCGAACTGGAAGACGTGAAGCGCAAGAATGACGAACTAGCAGAAGAAGTTGAGAAGCTCCGAGAAGCTGCACGCGCACATGAGGCGGCGACGGCGCAAGCTTCGCAGCAAGATGTGCCTGGGCAGATGGCTACCACATCACAGGGCGCGTCTCAGAGAGCATGCGGCAACGAAGGTGACAAGGTCGTAATCTCAACGATGCCCGTACTTCCTTTTTGCGTGTTTCTCGTGTACTGTTTGATCCGTATGCTTCCGACACTCCTTCCTCGCGGGCATTTTCACCCAACCTAGCTTTTCTGTTCCCCCAAAGGTGGCAGCAGGGTTCCCGTCTGTATATCCTTTCGTTTCATTGACGATTTTTTTTTAATTTGAAGGCAATTCTTGCGTCTTGGGGAGAAAGGAGTGAACGCTCCCGCCGATCAATCTTTGCGGAATCCACGTGTCTCCGCGAAGCTCCGCCTTTCGGCTACTTCCCTCTTGCCTGGCTGAGTTCGCTTGCATGCACATCTGCAATCTGCCCCGCACATTCCTGAACAAGGGGGTTATTTCTCTGTTTTCGCGCGTATTCCGCCTAGCACTTTCCCTGTAGTAAGTGTTTCTGCCTTCACGGTCGACCAAAGGTGGGCATCGCTTGAATCATAGTTTTGACTCGCGCAACATGACGCGAAGATCGTTGCGGCGACGAAATCGGAGAGCCATTGCTGTGCCAAGGTTCTCAACCGCCTCTTGTACCTTGATAGTAGACCTACGCGCAGATTGCAGGTTTCCGCGTTGTTGCACGCAGACTAAAGTCCTCAAGGCTCGGTGCAAACAGATTCTCGCATATTTTGGTCTCTGGTGTCGTGCAGGGACTCAATTGCACGAACTTCGAAGAAGCAATGCCCGCCTCATTGTCCACGAGACATTCCCTTTGCGCGATTCCGATGGGGGATGAAAACGAGCCAAGAACCTGAGGCACGCCAAACAGAAGGAAGAAGGAAAACGTCAGGGAGAAGATCCGCTCGGCGAGGCTGATCACGTGCAACCAACCGCCCTCCCCCTCCGCGCCCGAAAGGAAAATCCTCAACATCGCCGTTGACACGGGGAAGGGAACGCGTCCCAGCCCTTTCGCAAACTCTGCACGACGGACCCAGTGCGGATCTTTCTCCCGCACAGAAAAGCAAAGAAATGACGGCATCGCGGGCAGCCCGAAACGTGTTTTTGCAGCAATCGAGTCCTGTCCAGGTGCACTTCAACTATGTCGTCGCAGAAGCCACACCGGCCAGCATCTCACGCGCAAACATGCGCGTGCGCCGGGGTATCGCAGCCCTGCCAGCCCCGGCGGGCCGATCTTTTGTCGGTCCAAGGGGCCCCGACCATGGCGACCGGCCCGGTCCCGTCGAGCGGCAGCAGCTCCACACATCAGCAAGCTGATCTTCGTGCCAACGCCGCGCCGCTGCTTCCTTTTCTCCCCCGCGCTTCGAGGTACTACACGCCGTCGCGTCGCCTCAGCGCACACCCTCTTGCCCGCCGTCCCTCTCGCTCGTTCTCGGCGGTTGTGTGGACCGCATTCGCTGCAGTGTGGCAGCTGGCCGTCCGTCCGTCTGCAGCCTCTCGTTGCGCGCGGCGCGCCGCATCAAGCCGTCCTCGGACTCGCCTGGCCAGCAGCGGCCAGCCTGCCGAGCCAGCGCGGCCGTCCAGATACGCAGGGTCGAGTCAACTAGGCAGACAGACAGACAGAACAGCACAGAACAGAACAAGTTCAACATATAAAAAAAGTCACGGTTGGCCATGGTGGAAAGCCGACAGAGAGGTGAAGAGATCTCTTCGAATTCTTGAGGGGGGGCTGGCGCGTGGAGAAGATACAGACCGCGGCGCGGCCAGCGCCTTCTTATTTCGCTAGTACCTGTGCTGCAGGCGCATGGAGGAGGAGGCGGCTCCCGCCCTGACTGCTCGCGCCATTTTCAAAGAGGCGCCCTCCGAGCCCCGTCCCCCGCGAGCGTCTGCGCGGGGCTGGCTGGTCGACTGGCTGGCTGGGTGAAGAAAGATGCGGCGGGCGGCTGCACTGGCCGGCCGCTGCAGCACGCGCGCACACGCACACGTGCAGACGCAGACGCAGCACGCGCGGTGGAGGAAAGGAATGAAGTATTGAAGGAAGGAAGCAAGTGAGCAAGGAAAGCGAGCAAAAAGGAGAACAAGAACAAGAAGCGGCCTCTCTCCGTCTCTCTCCTCGCCTCTTCATCTTCGTCTTTTTCGCCTGGCTGGCCGCCGACGGTCTCCTCGTTTCCTCCATCTCGGTCCCTAGGCAAGCGCCCTCGGCCTCAGGTCCTCATCAGGCGCTCAGGTCCTCAGGCTCTCAGGTCCTCATCAGGCTTTCAGGTCCTCATCAGACCCTCAGGTCCTCATCAGACCCTCAGGTCTTCCGCTCCTCGGCCGCATGTGTGCTCAGGCTGCGACAGCGCTCCTCGCATTTCTTCCCCCGCAGCAGCCAGCTGCGGCATGTAGTGGGCGGGCGAAAGCGGAGAGAAAGGGAAGGCGCAGCAGCGGCATGCACGTGCGCTGCCTGCCAACTGGATGCGTTGGTCAACTTGAGGGAGGGAGGGCAGGGGAGGGACCCGTGTCCGGCGGGCGGCGAGACCGCGAGCGGCAGGCCGGGACAGACAGGCGTCAAACCAAAGCTGGAACTGGCAGCGCCGGAACGAGTGGGACAGGAAGCAGGTCGATCCTACGGGTAATTTGGGGAGATAGAAGACAGGAGAAGGCAAGACAAGAGAAGGCAAGATGAAGGCCGCGCAGGCGCTCCTGGCGGTGGTCGTGGCCGCCCTCGCGTGCGCGACGCAGGGCTTGTCGGCGGAGGAGCAGAGCGCTCTGGGCGTCGCCGGTACGTGCAACTTTAAGTGCCCTGCGCACTCGAAGCAAAAGTCCAAGGTCGAGTGCTGCAATAACATCTACGACTGCAAGTGCGACAAGGGCTACAAGCGCCGTCCGCACAAGGGCACCTGCGTCAAGGACGAGACCCCAGAAAAGCCCACGGCTCCGCCCGTCAGGTGCCCTGGGGGCATCAAGAAGAAGGAGTGCTGCGTCGGCGATGCGTGCTACAACAAGCATGTCTCTCTCATGCAGCAGAGCGAAAGCGAGCAACGGCCCGATTACTTTGTGCAGCTTGCCGTCGGAGACGACGATGATCTCATCGACGACTTGTGCCCCGAGGTGATCGAGGCGGGAGACGCCGAGGTCGATGATGATGATAATGACGACGAAGACGAGGAGGATGATGTGATTGCCGAGAGCGAGATCTTCCCATTTGACGAGCTCTTCCTCGAAACGGACGAAGAGGTGAACTCCGGCATGTCTCTGCGCGCGAGCGTCATGGACTTTCTTGAAGAGGACGCCGCAGGCTGCTCTAACAATATCATTTGTGCAAAGGGCACCAAGCCGTGCGTCAAGAACTCGTGCCCCAAGGACCAGCAGAAAGACTGCTGCTGCAAGTGCAAGGGCGGCGTGATGAAGAGCAACGGCAGGTGCATTTGCCCCGCAAAGCCTACGGCCGCACCCACGCCCGAGCCGAAGCAATGCAAGAACAAGAACTGCCCCAAGGCCTACTCCAAGCCGTACTTGGTCAAGTCCACTAACAAGTGCAAGTGCAAATGCAAGAAGGGCTACCAGGTCATGGACGGCGAGTGCAAGCCGAAGAAGTGCTTTTACAAGACGATCTGCAAGAAGGAAGCGGTAGCTTAAATGAAGCACGACTCGTCGCCAGACCGCGCCGAAGGACTGACTGACTGCCCCAGAGCGTCTCCTCATTCTAACCAGCTAAACAGCAAGAATATTTCAAGTCTCAGCTCTTTCAGTTTCGACTCCCAGCCTCTCACTTCTACATCCACCGACCACAGATCGCGCCTCCATCCCGCGTGCGCGCACAGACAGACGCCCGCGCGTCTCCCCCCCCCTTGCGACCACCACTGCCGCCCGCTGCCGCGTCCTCACAGCCTTCCTTGCCTTGCCCTGCCCGGCCGGTACTGGATCTCTTCCTTCCGGCTCCCGAGCTACCGCTTGCTCGCCTGCGCGCCTGGCCGCCTCGCCGCCGCCAGCGATGCGACTGCGGATGGCCGGCCACTGCCCGCAGCGGCGGCCCCTCGGCTCCGCCCTCCGCACCGCGCGGTCGCGGCGCCTGTCGCAGCCGGCCCGTCGCCTGTCGGCCGCGGGCGCGGGTCCCTCCCGCGCCCCCTGCCGCCGCCAGGCCGAGTCGCGCGAGGGCGGCCGGCCGGCCAGGGGCAGGGGCGGCTGGCTGGCTGGCTGGCTGGCGCAGACGCGGCGGCGGCGAGGAGAGCCGAGCGAGGAGAGCCGAGCGAGGAGAGCGAGCGAGAGAGGCGAGACAGGAAAGATCTTTTTTCGAAGTCGCCTGGGAAGTGGGGACCGAAGTGAGGGGAAGAGGGAGGAAGCGACGGCGAGCAGCAGTGCCAGCAGGCAGGACGCGCCCCGCAAAAGACGCACGCGGCGCTGGCCGCGGCCTCGGTGAGTAAGTGAATGAAGAATGATTGACAGTAGGCCTAAATGGACGGATGAAGGAGGCGACAGTGAATGCGCGGGGAATACACGGCGGCGGCGGAGACGGGCAAGAAAGAGGCCGCGTCCCTGGCTCGGTCCTGCGCCCGCCGCCACCGCCGCCCCTAAGGGGACACACGCTGCGGGCACAGAGGACGACGCGGAGCGCGCGCGAAGATCCGCGCCCCGCTGGGCCGGCAGCCTCGAGTGGTGTAGCGCGGTGCGGCACTACACATGCATGCATACACACCGTATAGGCGTGGAAAAGCGAAGCTGGGCAGAGGCCAGACCAGGGCAGGCAGCAGACAGCAAATCCCGAACAGCGCGAGCGAGCGAGCAAGCAAGCAAGCGCAACGAGGAAGGAGAAGAAGGACTACAAGGAGGACAACAACAAGAACAAGCATGAAGGCCGCCCAGGCGCTCCTGGCGGTGGTCGTGGCTGCCCTCGCGTGCGCGACGCAGGGCTTGTCGATGGAGGAGCAGAGCGCCCTGGGTGTCGCCGGTACGTGCAATTTCAACTGCCCTGCGCACTCCAAGCAAAAGTCCAAGGTCGAGTGCTGCAATAACATCTACGACTGCAAGTGCGACAAGGGCTACAAGCGCCGCCCGCACCAGGGTACCTGCGTCAAGGACGAGACCCCCGAAAAGCCCACGGCTCCGCCCGTCAGGTGCCCTGGTGGCACGAAGAAGAAGAAGTGCTGCACTGGCGATGCGTGCTACGACAAGGTTGTCACAATGATGCAGCTGGGCTCGCGTGAGGAGGTTGATGATCTCCTCGATGACGCGAGCCCCGAGGTCGTCGAAGCGGGTGATGCCGAACTCGACGAGGACGACGAGGACGAGGACGGTGATGTCATCGGCGAGACCGAGATCTACCCGTACGACGAGCTCTTTCTCGAGATGGAACAAGAGGTGGACTCCGGCATGTCTCTGCGCGCGAGCGTCATGGACTTTCTTGAAGAGGACGCCGCAGGCTGCTCTAACAATATCATTTGTGCAAAGGGCACCAAGCCGTGCGTCAAGAACTCGTGCCCCAAGGACCAGCAGAAAGACTGCTGCTGCAAGTGCAAGGGCGGCGTGATGAAGAACAGCGGCAGGTGCGATTGCCCCGAGAAGCCCACGGCCCCGCCCACGGCCCCGCCCAAGCAATGCAAGAAGAAGGACTGCCCCAAGGCCTACTCCAAGCCGTACTTGATCAAGTCCAGCAACACGTGCTCGTGCAAGTGCAAGAAGGGCTACGAGATCAGGGATGGCGAGTGCAAGCCGAAGGAGTGCTTTGTCAAGTCGATCTGTCTCCAGTAAAGCGAGTAGGTTTGACCGTTCTCTTTTTACTATGCACTGACCGCATCCGGCATGAGAGCCTCTAACAAACATAAGAAAGTCACTTTACGCAAATGTTCAATTCGACTATCGTTGTCTCATAAGAAACAACTGCAACCGCAACTATCTACCCTTCTACGCCTAGGCTCAGACGAGATCGTAGTTCTCACCTTAACAACCTTTTTCAAGAGCAAACCACAAGTTTGGGCGCGACGGCTTGCTCACGGCTCATCATAAGAACAGCAATCACATGAACTCTTCCAAGGACCGAGTCGAGCAGCTTATTGAAGTTGGCATCAATAACTCGTCGCACAAGAACAAGTCGACAACGAAGGCTTGCATGGCCGTGCCGCCAAATGTTCGCGGGCGCCAGGGATTCGCGGCAGCTAGGCGGCTGGCGCGCGTCTGCAAGAAAAGCCAAAGCAAGCCAAGGCAAGCCAAAGCAAGACGGCACGAAGACTCGGATGGGCGACGCGGCCTCGCCTTTATATGTAGGTCACGTCTAGCGCTAGCTTAGCCAGCTATCTTCGTAGGTGTACGGACTGTGGGAATAGGAGAGAAGAGGAATAAACTGGAAAGGGGGAGTCTGTGGTTCACTGCGGGAATCTTGAAGACTGGAGCCGCGGGCACGGAGGTGCCACAGTGGGGCCAGGAAGATAAAAGATCCGGACAGAGAGGGGTGTGCTGGCTGCGGCCCGCCCGCTAGCAGCCGTCGCCCAACGGCGGCTGCGTAGTCGGTCGCGGGACGGGCAAGGCAGGCAGACACGAAACAGGCGCGAGCGAGCAGCGGCAGCGGCAGCAGCGGCGGCAGCGGCAGACGAAGCAGCAGCAGCGAGAGCAGCGAGAGCAGCAGGAGCCACGGGCTCGGGGAAAGAGGCGAGCAAGATGAAGTCCGTCCGGATGCTCCTGGCCGTGGCCGTGGCCGCCCTCGCGTGCATGGCGCAGGGCTTGTCGGCGGAGGAGCAGAGCGCCCTGGGCGTCGCCGGTACGTGCAACTTCAACTGCCCTGCGCACTCGAAGCAAAAGTCCAAGGTCGAGTGCTGCAACAACATCTACGATTGCAAGTGCGACAAGGGCTACAAGCGCCGTCCGCACAAGGGCACCTGCGTCAAGGACGAGACCCCAGAAAAGCCCACGGCTCCGCCCGTCAGGTGCCCTGGGGGCATCAAGAAGAAAGAGTGCTGCGTCGGCGATGCGTGCTACAACAAGGTTGTCTCTCTCATGCAGCAGAGCGAGACCGAGCAGCGGCCCGACTACTTTGTGCAACTTGCCGCCGGAGACGACGATGATCTCATTGACGACTTGTGCCCCGAGGTCATCGAGGCGGGTGATGCCGAGGTTGATGATGATGATGAAGAAGACGAGGATGATGATGTGATTGCCGAGAGCGAGATCTTCCCGTTTGACGAGCTGTTCCTCGAAACGGACGAAGAGGTGAACTCGGGCGTGTCTCTTCGCGCGAGCATCATGGACTTCCTTGAAGAGGACGCCGCAGGCTGCACCAACAACATCATTTGTGCAAAGGGCACCAAGCCCTGCGTCAAGGACTCGTGCCCCAAGAACCAACAGACTGATTGCTGCTGCAAGTGCAAGGGCGGCGTGATGAAGAGCAGCGGCAGGTGCAATTGCCCCGCAAAGCCTACGGCCGCACCTACGCCCGAGCCGAAGCAATGCAAGAACAAGAACTGCCCAAAGCCCTACTCCAAGCCGTACTTGGTCAAGTCCATCAACAAGTGCAAGTGCAAGTGCAAGAAGGGCTACCAGGTCATGGACGGCGAGTGCAAGCCGAAAAAGTGCTTTTACAAGACGATCTGCAAGAAGGAAGCGGTAGCTTAAATGAAGCACGACTCGTCACAGGACCACGCTGCAAAGCGTTTCCCATTCTAAAAAACAAAGATTGTCTCCTTTCGCATCCATTCCATTCATCATCCGTTTATCCATGTTTTGTTCGACTGTTGATCAGTCTTTCTTTCCTACGGCTTCAACTTTCTTTTCCAAAGCTTGAGATGTCTGCCAGTCAGCAGAGCAGCATGCCACGCAAATGGGAATAGGACGTCATTTCGACAGGCTCTACACCATCAGGATTCAGAAAGAGGAAAAGGGTAACTGGGCGGTAGTAATGGGTCGAGGCCTGGCTGTCTACCTGCCAGCGTGCCCTGCCTCCCTACCTGCCTGCGTGGCCACCGCCGGCGGCTGCGGCTGCCTGCTGCCTGCGCAGGTTACGCAGCGTCCGTGCTATGCCGCGTCGCCCGTGCTCCTCCCCTCTCCAGCGCGCCAGGCGGCAGCGGTCGTGTGCAAAGGGTAGCCGGCTGCAGGGTTCAAGTGGGTCTAATAAAAGGAAGACGAGCGGGAGTTGCGAGCCCGGCCGGGTCGGACGCCAGACTCGCCCCAGCAACCGCGGCACCAGGCTCGCAGGCAGGCAGGCACAGGCACGCTCGCAGGCAGGCAGGCAAAGGTGGCCACGCGGAAAGGCCGCAAGGCGCGAGGCCTGAGCTGCCGCCACCGGCACCGTCCAACCGCTGCCGCCACCGCCAGTGGTCGGCAGTCGGAGTTGCGCAAACGAAGAGACTGGAAAAGAATCCGGAAAAGATCTATCTGGACGTAAGGACACCTGCCACTGCCTCTGGCGTTTGCAGAGGAGAGGAGACCGGCGGGGGGAAAGGGGGGAGAGAGGGAAAAGAAAGACGCCTCCAACTCGCGCGGCGCGGCGGCAAGACGCGGCAGGCGGTTTGGCGGCAAAGCTTGAACCGCGAAGGCACGGGCGCGTGGGCAGGCAGCGAGACAAGCTGCGCAGGCAGGCAGGGAAAGCGCCGCACGGGCAGGCGCGGGCAGACAGAAGCGAGTGGGGAAAAAGAGTGCGAGCGGGAGGAAGAGACGATGCGCGGATGTAGCGGCGCCATCCTGGCACTGGCCGTGGCCGCGGTCGCGTGCCTACGCAGGGCGCGAGCGGGACCGAGATCATAACGACGACGACGATGGCGCTCGAGGGTATGTCTAAGCCTGTGCCACCCCCCAAAACCAAGAAGAAGTGCCACTTCGATTGCCCGCGTCACTCCAAGGTGAAGTGGAAGGATGAGTGCTGCAACAGTATCTACGACTGCAAGTGCGACAAAGGCTACAAACGCGTTGCCCATAAGAACAAGTGCGTCAAGATCGATGACGATCAGGAAGTCCCCGAGAAGGATCCCATCAAGTGCCCCGGCGGCAGGAAAAAGATCAAGTGCTGCGAGAACGAGAAGTGCTACAAAAAGAAGTTTGGCGTTTGGAATTTCACTGTTGATGACGATGAGGGCCTCGTCGACGATGACGAGGACCTTGTCGATGACGATACCCCCGGAGTCGATAAGGATAGCGATGACGAGGACGAGGATGTCATCGAAGCGGACGGTGATGACGAGGGGGATATCATTGAGGAAGATGACGAGCTCTTTCCCATTGACGAACTACTGGAGGAGTCTGAGGAAGAAGAAACTGGAGTTTCTCTTCGCGCCAGCATCACGGACTTTCTCGAACAAGACCAAACCGTCTCATGCCCCCGTTCCATTGTCTGCGCCAAGGGCACCAAACCGTGCCACAAGGATGGCTGCCCTCTTAACCAGGCAAAGGACTGCTGCTGCAAGTGTAAGAGAGGCAGGATGAAGGACAATGGCAAGTGCTGGTGCCCTCCACCGAAGCCAACGCCCGCTCCTACAAAGGCACCCAAAGAGTGCGCGGGCTACACCAAGTGCAAGAACAAGACGAACAGCAAGCGTTACTTCCACAAGGGTAAGGACAAGTGCATGTGCAAGTGCAAAAAGGGATTCGAAAAGGAGAACGGGGAGTGCAAGCCCAAGCTGTGCTTTTACAAGACCAAGTGCCTGAAGACTGAAGCACTTACAAAGTAAGTACGCGAGCAAGCGATGGCTTGGCCGTTTCCAAAGCTTGGTCTGCATCTTTGCCCATTCCGAGTTCGCTCTCTTTTCAAAAAATTGCAATCAACTTCCTTTAACGAAAGATCATCACTTGGGAATCCTCGTTGTCTGAGTTCATTCATCACATAATTTTTAAAGCTTGGTGAAGTCTTGACCCAACAGCAGGTCTGGTTGAAGACTGCTTTACTACTAATGTCAAGAACTAATGCAACTTCTGACGTTTTCTCAAGGCGGCCAAGGCCAGTCACCCCAGCTCATTCGTTCGACGACAACATGGGCAAGGGGATTCAAATTTGGTTGCCAGTCTGCCAGTCTGCCTGCCTGTACCATTCTGCTCGAGACGAGGCGCAATTTATGAGCGCTTCCGGCTTCCACCCTCAACATTCTGCGATGCAGTCTTCCGGAACCGCGATGGAAGCTCCCTCAAGTCAGCAAAAGGCTCGCGATCAACCAAGCAGGACATGGCACTGCCAGTGCGGGCCGCGTTTGCGCGCTCTCTCTATATAGATCAGCCAGGCGCGCCACGCGCAGTCAGCTTGCCGAGCAAAGCCACGAAAAGTGATTGTAAGCGAGCCTGGGCCCGTCGAGTGGCCGCGAAAAGCTCCGTCCCCGGCCGCTCTGACGGCTCCAGGCGCGAAAGTTACGGAGTTTGGACAGAGGCGAGAGCCGGCGTCTCGTCTTGAGGGGGCGAAGACATCTCGGCGATCTTTATCTCGTTGTGGCTGGCCGCCTCGCCGCACGCAGCTGCAGCTAACTTTGAGGGGCCGCGTGCACGGCCTGTGAAGACAGAACCCGGCAAAGCCAAGCCGAAGAAGTTTAAGTTGCTATCGCATTTGAAGGACTACGAAAGGCGATGTCGTCTCGTTTGCACCATTCTTCGTTCATTTTTTCTTGAGCGTGATGCTTCTTTGAGCGTGATGATTCGGTAGCACCAGCATCAACTTCTTTTCCCTGCCATGCGTGGACTGACTTCTTCGCGCCGTGGAAGGTGCTCTTCTTCTTTGGGATTCTCCGCTTGGCTTGAGCTGCCCGCGTTGCCGACAGAGGGCCGACCGTGCATCGCTGTCATCGAGATGGCAAGCAGGCAGGCAGGCAGGCAGGCAGGCAGGCAGGCAGGCAGGTACGCAAGCAGACGGACAGACCGGAGCAGCGGCCATTTCAAGACAATATGACTTGAGGCGAGACGAGGCGAGATGAGGATCGCAGCTGAGTCAGGTCCCAACTTGAAGAGTATAGATACTTTCTTCCTTGCAGCGTGCTCCAGATTGCCCGCCAATCAGCCAGGCAGCCAGGCAGCTAGATGCCCTTCTTCCCGCCTTGCCTGGTTCGCGCGTGCGTAGCGAGGACGGCCGCGGCTTTCGCTGCGATGTCGCACTTACATGTTATTTGATGCGAAAAGCAAGAAAGAAAGAAAGAAGGCTCGCCTCGTTTTCCTTCCCGCAGAGCCAGGTGAAGGCCGAGAAGACTTCCGGCATGTGTCCCGGTTCGAAAAGATCGAGGATCGAGGCAAGATCGTCGCTCTCCTCTTCTCCTCGGGAAGCTTCGCTCGCTGGCTGCCTCGCAGGCGGCTTCGGCTGCGCACGCGCGAGCGCAGAGCAGAGCAGAGCAGAGCAGAGCCGCTCGGAGCTGGCTGCTGCTGCCGCCGCCGCTCGCCCATCCCGCCGCGCGGCCAGCTCGACGAAGAGGAGGAGCCTGCGTAGCCGCCAGTTGCTGAGACGCTCGGCCCAGTGGGGACAGACGCGCGCGGTGCGGAGGCCACGGAAAGAGAGGGGCGCGGTGCTTCCTCTGGACAGCCGGTCTGCGTCCATAGGGTAACGGCGCGTTCTGCAGCAGCTTCAGCTTGGCCACGGTCACTGCCGCCGCGACTATCTTTCATTCTCTCTCTCTCTCTCCTTTCCCGTCCCTTTCCATCCCGGCGTTGTACATGATACACGCACGCGCTGCAGCTGCCACTGGCCACGGCTGCCTGCCTGCCTGCGCTGGCCGCCTGCCTCTGCCGCTCGCCCTGCGCCGCGTGCCTCTGCCGCGTCCCTGCCTGCCTGCCTGCCCGCCCGCCGCACTCGCTCCCTCGCGCGGGCGGCCGCCGGGGCCGCCTGCGCCGGCGGGAGAACGGCGCGGCAGCGCGGGGAGCGCGCCTTGGCGCCTCGGCGCGTTGGCGCCTTGGCGCGTTGGCCGCAGCTAGGCCGGGCGAGCGGGACTTGAGGGGGAAGAGAGCAGCCGGCCAGCTGCAGAAGGAGTAGGGCCTGGCCTAGGCGGACGGGTAGCAGTGGGATGTACGCGCAGGAGGGAGGGCGTAGATGCATGCATGCATGCATGCATGCGTAGGATCCAAAGCCAGCGAGCTGGCAGGGCCCTAGAGGACGCGGAAGCAAATCCGAAACTAGAGAGAGCAGCAGCAGGAGGAGAAGAAGAGGAACAGAGGAGCGAAGAGGAGGAAAGATGCGCGCCCCCCAGGTGCTGCTGGCGCTGGTCGTCGCGGCTCTCGCGTGCGCGACGCAGGGCCTGGAGACGGAGCTCGCGAGCTTCGAGGAGGAGTTGCAGCTCAAGCGCCATCCGCCCAAGGACGATGACGACGACGACGACTGGGGCAAACCCAGACCTCCCGGGGGCAGACCCAAACCCCCCAAGCCCGACAAGAATCTGTGCTCCTTCAAGTGCCCCAAGTACTCCAAGGTCAAGAGCAAGGTCAACTGCTGCCACAATATCTACGACTGCCAGTGCAAGAAGGGCTACAGACGCGTAGCGCACAAGGGCATTTGCGTTCCGCGCACAGAGAGGCCGGAGCCTACGACCAAGCCCGTGCGCTGTCCCTATGGCATCAAGAAGAAGAAGTGCTGCTGTGGCGATCCCTGCTACGATAAGAAGTTTGGCGGCGGCAAGGAAACCTTTCTGGAGGAACTCGATCTCGAATTCGATGACGACGACATTGTCGACGACAACAGCCCCGACGTTGAGAAGGACGACGACGACGACGACGACGACGATGAGGAGGAGACTATTGAGGAGGGCGAGCTCGTCCCTTACGACGAGATGCTCGAGGAGTCCGAGGAGGAAGAAACTGGTGTTTCTCTTCGCGCCAGCATCATGGACTTTCTTCAGCAGGAGGACCAGGGCTGGTGCGGCCCTCACACCATTGTCTGCGCCAAGGGCACCAAGCCGTGCTACAAGAATGATTGCCCTCGCAACCAGCAAAAGGATTGCTGCTGCAAGTGCAAGGGTGGTCGGATGAAGTCGAACGGCAAGTGCCGTTGCCCCGCCAAGCCCACGCCCGCGCCCACGCCCGAGCCGAAGCAATGCAGGAAGCACCACTGCGAAGACAAGCCGAACACCCGCGTGTACCTCACCAAGAGCAACAAGTGCAAGTGCAAGTGCAAGAAGGGCTTCGAGAAGAAGTACGGCGAGTGCAAGCCCAAGATGTGCTTCTACAAGACTTCGTGCAAGAAGGGAGACAAGCCCGTCTGGGACTAAGCTCTTTGGCTCTTTGTTTCGGCCTTGCATTATTGTTGGTCCACCGCCCGATCATTTTCAAAAAAGAAGTGAGTTTTTCAAATGTCCCAATGCTTGTCTTGTCTCTTTTCTTCTCGCTGCTCATCCCATGCCCAAAGTCCAGGCCGACTGGATTTGCTCGTAGAAACAAAGTCAAAATAACGAGGTTTTCTCTCTGTCAAACAAGGACGATGTTAGGTGCTGCTTCTCGTTAACGTTCAACATGATACTAGTTTATGCCGCCATTGGATCGCAATGAGGAAGTGGGCTTTCGCAAAGACCTGATGTGTTAGGCTGGAAGCTGCTCAATGAGAGACAGAATACCGATGACAACTTTCGAAGGGGCACGACGCAGGAACAACGCATCGACCCGCGCCGTGGGAACGCGCGGAGCTGAAGACCAGCGCAAGGCCACGTTATAAGTCCGCGCCGAGCTTGGTCCGCGCCGAAGATAATATTAGTAGGATCATCATAGACTTATGGAATATATAGAATCAGATGGATTGCAAGCATGCCTAAGTACGGTAGGAATGCCTGGTGAATTTCGTTTCTGCTGAGACGAATTTGTCTGGGGTGAAAAAAGCTTGTTTTCTTCCCTCCCCAAATGTCGTCTCGATGATGTAGTGAAGAGTTTGATGATCACAAATCTTTGGCCGTGCCAGTTCGTGCTCTGAGCGATATTAGACTTACCTTAATGTCGTACGAAGTAGTGGCTGCTGAGATTGGATGGTTGTTGGCTCGACAAGTCTATAATAGACTTCCCATGGACGCCAAGTTGGCTTCACTACTTCTGCTGCGCTGCTGTCTGCTCACGTCATTTCCATTTCCCAACATAGACCTACTCAGTAAAGATGGACCAAGGCCGCAACCTGGGACCACGGAGCCAAAAAGACCTGGCGGCGACCAAAGTTGATGCCAGAAGCCGACAGAGCCGAAACATACCCGAATACACCAAAGCATTGAAGCCAGACCAAGCAACAGCGTGAGGAGCTTGCAATCTACTTGCACGTTTCGTGCTAGACACAAAGAGATATTTAAACTTATTCTATTCATTCTTTTGTTCTCTGAGGAATTACCGTCAATAAGCCGCACACGTTCTTACACGTATGTTTGCCCTGGCACGAGCTAGCACATCTGAAATTTCCAAAACGTCATGTAGAGACTTCCCATCAGGATCGGGGTCCAATTCCCCTTCTTTGACATTTATGTGGGTGACCATGCGCCTTTACAAAGTCTTGGCCCGGCTTCAAGAGCATGACCCAGGGCTCACTTGGTTCTGCAATTGGCATGTTGCGCCCGATCGATGTATTTTCTCCCATCCTGCGAGATGCGCCTGTGCTGTCCGTGTGGAGATGATATCTTCGACTGAAGTCGCCCAATCGATGCATCTCTTCCCCCTCCGACGACATGCGCCTGTGGTGTCAAGATGTGGTTGGATTTTCGAGTAAATTCGCTGAAGTGTATCTCTCTCGGCCTGTTGAAACAGATTGTAACTTCTCGTTTTCTCGGGGTTTGGCGTCTCCCCATGAGGACTTGTTTTTGGTCATGAAGCCACTTGTCGGCACTTCCGCCAACGTTCAGTACACACTACACTACCTGTCAACGCCGCCAGGTCTCTTTTTGACGTACCCTGCTCCCTTCTTCTTTGGCAAGCATACACAAAGTACGACTCAGAAACGGTTGTTCTAAGGAGCACCTCGTTTGTCACTTCCGTGTCACTGGCCATCTAATAAGTCAATTCTACCTTCCAACCGAGCCAGATCATTATAAACTCACGATGCAGTACCGTCACTGTCTGAACGCACATGGCTTGCTATCCTTGCTTACGTCTCCACAGTTCACGAAGATATTACGATTGAGGATTCAGATAGTTCTGGTGTTGGGCAGTGATATTGGCGCCTCAGACGGTCACAGATGTCAACGTGGTGAACGAGCTCATTCCATACAGTAAAACGTGGTCCGCATTATTGCGGAATTTCCGCACTCTGCTCGCCCACGTCACCTGTGGTGTCTGAATTTTCTCACAATCAATGTCGGCGTGGGAGGGTGGGGTTTGAGAGCGGTTGGCTGTCATGGCAGTTGGTTCATAAGAGGCTCTCCATCGGAGCGAGATGAGGATGACTGCAAGACAAGAGCAGTCTGAATGTAAAGATCGAGGATTCCCACCTTATCCATCATTGCGAGCTCAAAAACCCAAAAACCCAATTTCCATCTCATAAATCGGTATTGCCCGTTCTTGGAAAGCTCTCTATCTGCAGGAAGTGCAGGAACTAGGATCCTTATTTTCGATGGTGTCCCGCTTTTTTCCAAAAGCATTTGGTCCACCATTTTAACCAGCCAGCTAGCCAGCCAGCCAGCCAGCCAGCCAGCTAGCTCAGCTGCCGCTCTCCGTGCGATGCCCAAGAACGGAGGAGTCACGACCAAATTCTGGAGATCCCTGCATCGTTTCACTACGATTCTGTAAGTCTACAGCCTCGCATTCGTGCTCGCGAGAGAGAAGACCGAGAGCAATAGAGTGATACCCGCGTGTCTTGCGCTGCGCTCTTCAAGAGGCTAGGTGCCTGCTGCGTTCTCCTCTCCTACGGGATCCTTCAATTTTGCGAGCCACACCACTGCCCACCAATGCGTCTTTCTACACGCCCAGGCTTCGCAGCCGCGGCGTCCAGGCTCTCATTTACGCGCGCGCCCGCGAACCCAGGCTCGTCATCGCACATTTTCGCGAGTTCTCCGGTGGGCACGGCCCACTCTCCTTTTTTTGGTTATAACAGGTTCCCGTTGCTCACACTGTATCCAGCCATGCCCGGCTGGTCCTGCCGCGTGCCGGAGAACGAGTTGGCTTCCCGCTACGCTGGCGGCTGCTGCAGCCGCAGCCGGCTGCGGCAGGCTGTTAGCCTCCGTGGTGCTGGTGGCGTCAGCTGCAGCTGGCTGCAGCGTATCGCAGCACGCTTCGATGCTCGTCCCTCTCGCGCGCGCGCTCGGCACGCGCGGCACGCGCGGACATATATCTACTGAGCCGCGACGGCTCTTCCGCATGTCTGGGCCAATTTACTGTTAGTAAGCATGAATCAAGGGTGACATCAAGTTCAAGCTGCGCGCGCGCGCAAGGCTCAGGTGCAAGGTGCTGTGGCCACTGGCCGATGCGAGCCACGCTGGGCTCGCGGAGGCTGGACGCGGCGCGGAGTCTGCGGTATGCGACGCTTGGCAGGCTCGGGCTCAGGCTCATGTCAAGCCAAGCGACGACGAGGCGAGCGACCAGGCGAGCAGGCAGCAGCAGCCATCAGCCAGGTCAAAAAACGAAAAGCCTGCAGCTGCCACTGCGCTGCGTGCAACATAGCTTGGAGAAGGTCCAGAGCAAGTTAAAGCTCCTGCAGGCTTCGTTTTGGGCGGCCGGCCATCAGCATGCTTTCGTCCGAAAAAGAATTACCGCTGCGGCATCGTATAGGCATCCGAGTCAGCGTTGCGTGCAGGCAAACCCCGAACACCGTTGAGGCGAGGGGGAGGTTCTTCGGCCACGGAGCCTCGGATCCGAGCTTCGGAGAAGCAGCAGGAGCACTCTCCGAACCTTTGACACGCCGTGGATGCCTGGCTGCCGGGGGCCCAAGACCAAGACCAAGCCAAGCCAAGCCAAGCCAAGCTAAGATCCTCAAGGCAAGCATCCAGCCAGGAGAAGGCGAAGAGGCGCCGCCGCTGCCGACGCAGCCACGGCACTTACCATTCGCCTAGCTTGCCCGGTCGACCCGTATCTCATCGGTCTCCGTCACTCACGGTCAGCCTCTCCAGCTTGTAGACCTGCTAGCTACAAAGGGGCCACGTAGAGCCGGCGCTGAGAACCGAGAGGTCCCCGGGGTGTCCCCGGTCGCGCTCCACCTTGCCTCGCTTGCCTCGCCCAGACAGACAGACACACGTAGACGCGACAGACAGACACACATAGACCAGACAGACAGACAGAAAGGCAGACCAGGACGTCTGCGCGGGCTCCCTGCCCCCGCGGCCTCGCGGCCTGGCCGCAGTCGGCGGCTCGATCGCGGCGGCGAGAAGCCCAGCCAGCGGAGAAGAAAGAAGCCCAGCGCGGGCCTCGGGCCTCGGAAGAGAGAAGGCGAGAAGAGGGAAAGGAGCCCGGCCGGGCCAGAGAGCGCGCGCGAGCCAGCGCCGCGAAGGGAGCAAGCGAGCGGGCGGGCGAGCGAGGGCTCGGTTGCGCGCGCGCGTGGGAGCGAGCGAGCGAGCGAGCGAGCGTGGCCCCTTCCCTCGCTCGCTCGCGCAAGCGGCCCCAGCGCGTGCTCTCCACCAGCCTGCGCGCCCGCTCGATCGCGCCGAGCGTTGCCCGCGCCGATCGATCCTGCCGCAGTCCGCGAGCCCAGTTCCGCCGCTCCCGCTTCTCTGCTCTGCTCTGCGCCCCGGCGGACCTCCGCTCCGGCGGCGGGCGGCGGGCGAGGCGGCGCGGCGAGGCGGCGGCAGAGCGCGTTGAAGCGCGGCGGCAGAGCGCGTTGAAGCGCGGCGCCGGGCGGGCGCGAGGGCGCGAGGGCGCGAGGGCGGCAGGGCGCGCGGCGGGCGGCTCCGAGGCGGGCGCGGCAGCGACCGCATCGGCGGCAGTCCCTCCCGTGCCATCCATGCGCGCAGGGAACGCCGGGGCGCGGCTCGAGGCGGCGCTCGGGGCGGGCGCCGCCGGGCGAGGCCGCGCAGGCGGCAGCGGAGACGGAGACGGAGACGCAGCCGCAGCCGCAGCCGCAGGCGTCTTTCAATTCTTTGTGCACGGCAATGTGAACATCAACGGCGACAGCACCAGCAACGAGCAGAGCGCTGAGCTCGGTGTGCAAATGCAGAACTCCTCAGACCTACAGGAAGCAGCTGCAGCTGCTGCAGATTGCGGGCCGGGTGTACGCCGCTCGAACGCAAGTCGAAGGCCACTGCCAAGCATGCGTGGGACGCGGACGACTTGTGCAAATCCGAGACGCGGGCGCGACGAGGACGACGACGAGGACGAGGTGGAGGACGAGGAGGCCGCGGTTGCAGCAGCCGCGGAGATGACCGTCAAGCGCAAGACGCCCAGCGTGGGCCCAGCAGGCGCTGGCGCCTCTGCGCGGTCGCCCTGGAGGAGGACGCCACGAGCCGAGGAGAGACTTGGGACCAAGCGCCAGAGAAAGCAACGGGCCTCCGCAGAAGACCTCGAAGCCCTCGTTCAAGACGCAGTCGAAAGAGACCGCAAGGCAAAGCTAAAGGCGCTGCGCACATGCGATGTCATCCTCAATCACACATCATTCGCGCACCATAGCAGCGACGGCGACCAGGCCGCAGACGAAAAAACAGCCGCAGGTGACCATCGCCGCACCAACAGCGATGGCTCCGTGCCCAGCATGCTCGGGGGCTCCGACGAGCGGCACGATAACGGTCGCATGGAAGACTGCTGCGGCGACGAAATCGAAGACCTCGACGAGGCCGAAACCATGGATTTGGGCGGCAACTCCCTGTACTGCCAACGTGATTCCTTCTTCTTCCTCCAGACAGAGTTCGACAGCTCTCTCCGTCTTCACGAACGTAAACGTGCAGGAACGAAGCGATCCCGATGGGGCATCGAGGTCCCTCTCGGACGCTTGCAAAAGCTTGCCGGAGCAGAACCGGGCATTCTGCGCAGCGTCGCAGACTTTTTGCAAGTTCAAGAGACCGTGCAGCTGACATCCGTGTGCCACGCCTTTCTTGCTGCACTTCAAGGTCAGCCTCTCCGTCTCGATCAGCTTCAACGCGTCTTTGACGTCAAACAACTTGCGCAGTCAGCGCTCGCAGCAGCAGCAGCAAGACCTCCCTTCTACGCCGACAGCGGCGACAAACAGGACACGGGCGGGAAATTTTGCCATTTCCATCCCGACTGCGATGCCGAATTCGACGACGAAGACAATGACATCGACGACGATGGGGAGGAGGAACCCCATCCAGATGACGAAGAGATGATGCTCGTCGCGCCATCTGTACAGAGCAAGAACGGATTTCATATTCAGGAATCCACCAGTCGACGCATGACAAACTGGACTATCACGGGTCTGCGTGTACGCCCGGGAGACAGAGAAGAAGAAAAAGAAGACGAATTGAGCCTCTGGGATCTCCTCGATGATTCAAAACTCGTCAGACTCATCTTGACCGGGGATGTCGACGCCATCGACGCCAACCGCATGGCGAACTGCCACCGCCTCGAGTGCTTTGATGCGGGCGTCTCTTGCGGACACCTCGAAAATGCTCAGGTGCTACGATCGCTCCCACGTCTCTCCCACTTGTACGTCCGCAACACGCGCAATCTCGTCTCGGCAAACTTTGTTCCAGCCGGCAACAGTCTTGCAGAGCTCTCTTTGTACATGTGCAGGAACCTCGAAGACATTAGCGCACTCAGGGCATGTCCGAACCTCACTGTCCTCGATCTAGGTGGTTGCCACCTCGTACGCAACGTTGACGCCCTCGCTGCATGCACCTCGCTCGAGAAGCTTTCAATTGCAGACTGTGCGCGCGTGCCCAGCATCGACCCCCTCCGTGATCATCCACGCCTCTTTCACCTCGACATCAGCGGGTGTGCCCTTGCGCAGGACCTTTCTGCGTTGGACTCACTCCCAGCGCTCGCCAAGCTCAAACTCAAGCGCTGCGATGTGGTCGCCACCGAGCCCCTCTTAGGTAGCACCAACCCGGTCATCGCGCTCGAGGCGAAAAACAATATCCGAAACTACAAACTCGCGAGTGTCGACACCATTTTGCCGCAGCTCATTCGCAGAATCGATGCCGCGCAACCTCCCCTTTGCGCAAGAGTGCAGCGTGCGATCGAGGACACGCTCGACATTCTCTCTGCCTATGCCTTTCACGAGGGCCTGCACTCTTCCACCACACTGGCCACCAGTGGCATTGTTCCCATCCTTTTGGGACTCATTGCGAACCCTGATGCGACACCAATCTCCATGCGCCGCCTCGTCTTCCAAGTGGTTGCCCGTGTCTCTCAGACGCGCGAGGCGGTGCCGGATATGTCGCGCCACGGCGCAGGCGCAGCCGCCGCGCGCGAGCTTCACCGCGCGCTCTGCAAACCGCGCACGCATTCCAGTCAAGATCTCGACATTATGCAATACTGTGCCTCAATCGTCCTCTTTATCGCCGCCGTCCAGGGCGAACGCGAACGCCTCGTCCAGGGCTCCCCCCATCTCATTGCCTGTCTTGTCCGCCTCGTTCAGATCGGACCGCCCGAAACCGTGGCGGAGGCCGCTGGCGCGTTGTGGAACCTCGCCGCGAGCCTCGAGATCGGCAGCGTCATCGCCGCCACCCCTGGCGCCATCGCTGCGCTTGCTGCCGTGCTTCAATCGGGAACCATCACCGCCAAGCTCCAAGCGTCCGGCGCCCTGCGCAATCTTGCCATTCTCGACACCAACAAGGACATTCTCGCAAACAATGGAGTTCTCGAGCCCCTCATTAGCATTGTCCGCGCCCGCGTCGTGGCCAACGCTACCGTTGCGCGCGAGCCGTCCCTAATGCACTCCCTCTCTGCGTTTTCCGAGGACGAGACAATGCTCGTCATCAAGGCCACAGCCACCCTGCGCATTCTCGCCACTCGCGAATGCGTGCAACTGAGGGCGGGGGCGCTCGGCGCTGTGGCCGTCCTCGTCGGCCTCCTCTCGGACCGCGAAGCAATGCTCCGTCGTCAGACCTGCGGGGCGCTACTCGCTCTCAGTTTCAACGCAAGCAACCGCGCGGCGCTTTTGAGCGCCAATGCTGTCCCGTACTTTATCCGCATTGTTGACGCCTCATCGAACGAGTCCATGGTCATTTCCGCTGCGGGCTGTCTATGGAATCTTGCCATGCATGCTGACATCGACAATGCAATCTTCCGCGACCCAAGCGCCATTCCAGCGCTGGTGCGTCGGCTGGATTCCACCAACCCAGAGGTCGTGTGCCGTGTTGCCGGCGCGATGCGCAGCCTTGCCTTTCTCGAGTTTCACAAGGAGCTTGTTGTCATGCATGGCGGCGTCGATAAACTCGTGCGACACATTAATCTCCCGGCTACGAAAGCGCTCACGCAAGTCCTCTCGGCGCTTCGACTCGTTGCCAGCGGGCCCGCGCAGACGCGCCTTGCCTTCGTCCGCGCCGGGGCCATTCCGCGTCTTGCGCAAGTCGTCCAGTTTGGTACGGCAGAGACTGTCTACCTTGCGCTCAGCACGCTAGCCCATCTCGCGCCCGATCACGCTCAGCTCATTGTGGAAAACTTGCCCGTGAGTCACCTCGTCGCGCTCTACTTTCAGGCCTCCAGCCATGCGTTGTCTCCCGCTGCAATGACCACTCTCGGAGCCACTGCGTCAGTCATGTCTTCGGTCTCCGCGTCGCCAAGTCTCGTGCGTGAAGATGCTGGCTACATCCTGCAGCGGATAGCCATGCTCGGGCCTGCGCCCCATCAAATACACTCCGACAGCTTAATTGTGGAGAATGCCATGACGCATGAGCACCTGAGCCGAGGTCTGCTGCCACTTCGCAGAATTAGGGGCGTGCCAGGTGATGTGCAGACTGCAAACTCTTTCGATGGTACCATGCGCTTCTTCAGCTACGCCACTGTCGGCGCATTCGATCGTTTCGTAAGCTCTGGCAAGGTCTTTTTCGAAATTGAAATTGTCAAGGTTACCGATGCACCTTCTTTTGGGTGGGCATCGTGCCGCTTCGCCATGCATCGAAATTATCTTTCCGACTACGGTCTTGGATTTCCGTGCTCGAACCCAGCGCTTCAGGACAGTTGGGCTGTCGACGGTCAAAAGTGCCGAAGATGGCCAGGAGAGTCACCCTTTGGTACCCAATGGACCTCAGGTGACGTCCTTACTGTTGCCGCAGACATTGACGCGGGCGAAATCTTTTTTGGCCTTAATGGTAGCTTTGCCGCTCCCATGGGCCTCGCCTTTTCCGGTGTGCGTGGGGCTTGCTCCGTTGGCATCACGCCTGCCATCTCGGCAAGTCAGGGAACTGTGGTGCGTGTCAATCTCGGACACCAACCCATGCGATTTGGTGCGCCTGCGCCAGGCTTCGTTCCCTTTTGTACATAGATTGCTCTCGCTTGCAAATCAAATCAAGCCAAATCGCAAGGGCCAATCACTTTTCGTTTTCTTCATTTCATATCTTCTTTTTTACCTTCAAAAAATTCTGTTAGTTGTACTCCTCTTCTGTTTTGCTTTCTTTCTTTTCGCATATTTTACTCTAGCTATACCACGATTCGCGTCCGTGTTTCTCCCTCTCTCTCTTTCCCTCTCTTCCGAAAGCTCTTTTGTAGGTTGCAATCAAACGTTAAAAAATCAGAGCAAACTCTTCTTTGGGTGCCTGCCATCGACGTAGCCAATGAATGGCGACGCAACAGAGTAGCCGAGCAGCTCCTGAAGTCGGTCTGGGAGAGTTTTCACCGTTTCGCGAGGTACCGCGAGAAAGTGGTTTTCTTGGGGCCTAACCCAGCCCGAGCAGTACTCCAGAATGACACCCAAGCGGGCCTTGTCAGACCGGTTTGCGCCCCCGCCGTGCAAGAGACTGCCTCGGTAGAACATGACCGAACCTTTCGGCATGGTTGCCGAAATCTTCTTCAATTTGCACGGCGACTCGGCCAGCATCCGCTTCTGCGTCTTCTTATCCAGTTTGTGTGACCCAGGAAACAAAACTGTGCTGCCATTTTCCTCTGTGAAATCGTCAAGAGCCCACATGGAGTTCATGATGACGTCCTGCACCGCCAACTTGTCAATGGGGTACTTGCCGTCATCCCTATGCACCATCTGCTCCACTTCGCCAGGGTGGATCTCGATGCCTGTTGGGCTCGACAACAGGAACTCGTCCGATTCAAGGCCGCGCTCCACCACATCCAGTACGAGAGGATGCGTCGCGAGATCGTCGAATGACCTCGTCTTGCCAAACACCGCGTACATGCGACGTGTCTTGAACCCCTCAAAGTCGTTCCTGCCTTCGGGTACGCTGTTTAGGATCCCCGTGATTTCGGCCTTCATTGCGGCAACGCGTGCCTCGTCCAAGAACCCTTCCACAATGGCGTACCCGTGCGTGTCAAGGCTCGCCTCGATGCGGGCTGCGAGCCCGGCGGGGTCCGCCTTCTCCGCTGCCCATTGATACCTCGTTGCGGCCATCGTCTCCTCGTCCTACTTCCCTTCTTCAAGTTCGAAGTCTCTCGCCGCGTTTTGGTTCTGGTTGGCTGGCCCAGGCAGCTGCAGCTGCGCAGGACTGACTTTTCCTCGGGCTCGTCGTACCCAATTGGGGTTTGCTTTCCGCGCTGCAGTCGCATTTGCAGGCGCAGTCGAGGCGGGACGGACCGGACTGCGGTGCAAAACTCGATGCTTGCGACTCGGGACGCTTTCGCCTCCTGCTTCCAAAGGTCCCGATGCTACTTCGAGTCAATCAATCAAGGCCTCGCAGTCGCTCACCTCGGAATACGTGAAGTTGAACCTATACACCTCCTTTCCTGGCGTGGCTGATGAAAAGCCAAGACAGTGCTCGAAGCCAAGCTTTTCTTGATGGTAGGGTGACCTGAAAAAAATCGTCACAAGTTGTCGCTTTTGCGGGGAATAAATGGTAAAAGTAGGCCTCATCTGGCACGGACACAGAGCAAATTAAAGAGAGAAGGATCCTTTTCGCCCACGCCAAGATCCCATATCGTGCCGTGCGAAGAGGCCCGCCGCTCACCTTCGGCTGGACGAGGGCATACGAGCGCGCCTTCCGTCACGCACTCCTCTCCTTCTCGCGCGGTCGATCGGCCCGACCGCCGCTCGGACGTTCACGCTCGCTCACGCAGCGACAGCAACGACAGCAGTGAAGATGCAGACCATGACGACGAAGCGCGGCCTGCGCAAGTTCGTTAACGACGTTCGACAGTGCACGAGCCAGGAAGCAGAGAGATCTCGCGTCCGCAAGGAACTCGCAAATGTGCGGTCCAAGTTCTCCGGCAGCAAACAGCTGAAAAGCTATGACAGAAAGAAATATGTCTGGAAATTGGTTTATATACACATGCTCGGCTACGAAGTCGAATTCGGCCATGTCGAGGCCGTCAACCTGGCGAGTTCTTCGAATGCCGCCGAAAAACAAGTAGGCTACCTCGCCCTGAGCACGCTCATTGGCAGTGACGCAGAGCTGGCGCGACTCGCAATCAATACCGTCCGAAACGACCTGCAAAGTGACAAGACCTTTGATCAAATTCTGGCGCTCCACTTTTGCGGCAACATTGGCGGACCCGAGCTTGCCAGTGCGCTCGGTCCCGACGTTCTGCGTCTCGTCTCCAACGACGGCACGCCTGCGCCCGTGCGCAAGAAAGCTGCGCTCTGCGCGGCCAGCCTCGCACGCTTCGAGCCAGACCTGCTCGATGCCGAGTCCGTCGTCAGCTTTGCACTGCCCTGCCTAGAGCAGAGCTTTGAGCTAGGTCTCACGCTTGCTATGCTGGGCATACTTTCCAGCACCCCGGACCCGGATGGCGCGCTCCAGGACTCGGTCCCGGTGGTCATCAAACTGCTCGAGCGTCTCGTTCTCATCGCTGATGTTCCCTCGGGCTATCTCTACCATGGCGTACCCTGTCCAATTCTTCAGGTGCAAGCATTGCAGTATCTGCAACGTTTCGATTTCCCATCGCACGCCGAACATGGCCCCACGCTCGTGCGCATTCTCCAGGTGCTCGTCAAATTCAGCGACGCGGGAACTACTGTCGTCAAGGCGAGTGCCCTGCACTCTGTGCGAACCGAGGCCGTCAACCTCGTGCTGCACTATGGCGCCCGCGCACACCCGGACTTGCTCCAGAGCACCATCAGTCTCCTTGCTCGCCTCATTGTTCTCAAGGACCCGAACGTGCGGTACCTTGGTCTCGCAGGCATGGCGCGCCTTGCGCAAATGGCCAACCGCGAGGGCATGGCGCGCGCCCTCATCAACGTTCGCGAGCATCAAGAGGTTATTCTCGCCTCACTCGAGGTCAAAGACGATTCTATTCGTAAGCGCTGCCTGGATCTCGTGTTCGCCATGTGCGACGCGTCGAACGCGCAAACAATCGTTGAACGCTTGCTCAAGTACCTTGGAACCGCAAGTTACGCCATCAAGCCGGAGATGGTTCTCAAGATTGCCATTCTCGCGGAGCGCTTTGCCGAGGATAAAGTTTGGTATATTGACACGGTCATGCATCTTATCGAGACAGCAGGCGATTTTGTCTCGGACGATATTTGGCACCGCGCGGTACAGGTTGTCACCAACACGCGGGAAGTGCAGCAGGCCGCTGCGGAAGCAGCGCTGCGTACGCTGCAAGCGCCGCACGTGCATGAATGCGGCATCAAGTTCTGCGCCTACTTGCTGGGCGAGTTTGGCAACATTCTGGTCGAGCGCAGTGGCGTTAGCGTTCCCTTACTTTTTGAAGAGATCAACCAGCACTTTGGCACCGCTTCCAACTCGACGCGCTGCATTCTTTTGCATGCGTACGCCAAGCTCGCACTCATGTACCCTAGCGACCTTGGCGAAGAGGTGAACCTGCTCATGGACGCTTATCGCGACTCGAGCGACCTCGAGTTGCAGCAGCGGGCATGCGAATACTTTGCGCTGGCAAGCCTCGACGTCGTCAGTCAGGGGAGAGTGCTCGAACCCATGCCAGAGTTCTCACAGGAGCAGCTCGCCGCAGAGATTCGTGGCGTGCGCACCGGCGCCAACCGTTCTGCAGCGAGCCCTGGCGTGGCTGTTTCTTTGAAACAATCCTCTGCCACTGCAACAGATGCTTCTTCGGCCGTTCCTTCGCCCGCGTCTTCGGCCCCTCCATTGCCCCAAGCGCAAGGCGCTGAAAGTGCAGAGGATGCGGAGGATGCAATTGGCGATCTGCTCAATCTTGGAGATGAAGACTACACGGTCACAGCTCCGTCCGTTCGTCTTGCCAAAGACGTCAGTCTCGAACTCTACCGCAAGGCCCTGGTCCAACCGCGAGGGTTGCTGCACGAGGACGCCATTGTGCAAGTGGGTGTGCAACATCAGTATCAGGGATCTTCAGGAAAGATAATGCTGTTCTTGGGCAATAAGACTTCGCTTCCGTGCCAAGAGGTCATTTGCACTGTACTTGGCAACGCAAACCTCAATGTGCAGGCGTCTATTGTGGACCCTGTCATTCCACCGCATGCGCAAACCCGCCAACAGCTTCTGGTCACCTGCATGGTGCCATTTGAGCGACCACTCGACATCAAGCTGTCCTACTCTTTCAATGGTCTGCTGTATTTCGTGGATTTGCGCCTGCCTACGGCGATTACCTCGTTTGCGCAGCCAGTCAAGTTTTCTGATCAAGATTTCTCGGCAAAGTGGACCTCTCTCGGTGATGGGGCCCAGGACACCACTTCGCTCACAACGCTTGGTCTGAATGATATTGATCACGCCGTTTCCGTGCTCGAGTCGCTTCACCTTGCGGCTTGGAAGCCTTCGGAAGGTCAGTCTATCTCTGCGGCCTGCACGATTGAGACCGCTACGATGAACCCGAAGACGCAAAAGCCTGCGGCTGTGGGTTGCCTCGTTCGTTTGGCGCTTGTCTCTGGGTCCTGCAGCGTCTCTGTCCGCGCGGCGAACCGCGCTGCTCGCTTGGGCCTCTTGCAAGTGCTCTCCACCACCCTCGTTGCACCTTCGTCATCACCGTCTTGAGGGCTCCGTTTTCTATCTCATCGTCATGCATCATCGTTTGGGACTCTCTGTATTCGATCGTTCGTCTTTCCCATTTCTTTCTTTCCGGCCCGAAAAAAACAAAACAAAACTACTAGTATAAAATGAACCACCAAAAGGTTACAATTTCAGTTTATACCTCACTTTGCAGTGCAAATGTTGCACTTGCCTCGGAGGCACGCGCGTGCCGAGTCTGCCTTGTCCTTGGGCGAGGGTGTGCGCGTGTGCATGGACAGAGTTTGATCAAAACTCACTCGCTCGCTCGGTTGCGCGCGCTCACTCGTCGGGAGTCGCGGCGCAGACGCCGAGCGCAGTCGCCAAGCGCTGCGAAAGGATTCGCGTCTGGAGGTGACGTACGGGCAGAGCGGCGAGCGAGCCGAGCGAGGTTTCTAAGGCGTAGTTTCATTCTGTTGCAAGACCGCGCCGCGCCGGCATTACGCGGCGGCGCGCATAAACAATCGCATCGAACGACAAGCGCGCAGACCCCGGCCGGCAGCCGTGTTTACGGCCCTTAGTCTAGACAGGGAAGGAAGGTATCGATTGCCTTTGCGCTTCGGCCGACGGCGACGGCAAGTAGACGTCTAGCTCCTCGAGCACAAGGTCACGCGTGCGAGCAAGCAAGCAATCGCAACAGCACCTTGAACGAGAGCCCGGCCGTCTCGCGGCATTTTAACTGCTTGTCTCGCCAACAATGGGCGGCCAGGATGAACAAGAAGACGAGGGCAATGGGTTCCAAGAAGAGTGGTACATGGCTATCGACAAGGCCACGAACAAGCCGTACTACTATAATTCATCAGGAGATATGTCGCAAACGCCGCCCCCAGGATTTCGAAGACCCTCCGAACAAGAGCAACGACGTGTGGCTGCGCGCAAAACCAGCTGGTTCGGTCAAAGACCAAGCCTTAAGCTTGAACCCGATGAAGAAGAAGGCGGGTTCGCAGCCCAAATCTCTGACGTACGCGCTCGGGGCATGAGCATGGTCCAGCGACTCAATCCGTTCGCCCCCGAGCTAGGCATCGGTGAAAAACGCGGCACTGTCCTTCGCGCCCTGTACGGCCACGTGGCTCGATTCGAGGACGAGCTCACAGTTCGACCAGGGCAAACACTCGTAGGCATTGAGATCGTCGAAGGCGGCGCCTGGTGGCTTGCAGAGCTAAATGGAAAGCGCGGTCACATTCCAGCAAATTATGTCGAGGTCGTGGAGCGCGACAATCAGGGACGCGTCCAAAAGGATAGGGACTATGGTGCCTCGCCTTCGGGATGGTTCCAGGCGCAGGCGCAGGCTGCTCCCGATCGCCCGCCCAAGCCAGCCCGACTCGCCGCCAAGCAGGTTCCACGAGGTCTCAACGCTCAGCTCAAAGACGAAAAACGTGCTAGTAACAGCAACCCGATCAAATGGCTGTACCTGTGCCATACGTGGGGCTATGCCTTTGCTATCTTTGCCATCATCACGGGCGCTTTGGCATTTTTGTGGTATTCCGAGGCTTCAAAGGAGATTGGAAGCACCCGAAAGAAGCAGCTTCTTGGCACTGATCGTTCGTGGACGGCGCCTGCCGTCGTTGGCATTGGCGCTGCCTCGCTCGCTTTTGAATATGTCTTTGGCCTTCGACGTCACAACGGCGACGGGCTGCCAGAGGTTCCGTTACGGACAATCATGTATCTCGGCATGAGTGTGCCGTGCTTTACCAGCTACGCCACGATGATTACTGGCTTGATTGGTTGCGTGACGGCTGCGCTCAACTTTGTTGCCTTTTACAACAACGAGGAAGGTTCTGGCAAGACGCAGCGATTCGTTCCCAAGGTTTCTTGGAGCAAGATGCTCACCTGGACGTACACGGAGGGATTCATTATGTTCGCCTTTGTCGCCATCAACGCGGGTCTCTTTGTTGCTCGCTATTATCTGGAGGAATCCTCGCGCCAGGAGTGCGAGCGCTCTACGCTAAACACAGAGTGCATTTCCGCCTTTGCGCCATTTGCCAAGGCGTTTGGAACCTCGCTCGACTTTACATGCGCGCTTGTTTTCTTTCCTGTGCTCCGTGCCGCACTCAACCGCATCTCCAAGATCGAGGTTGCGCCTAACAAGACGCTGGCTGTCGTCATCCCCATCAAGAAGAGCATCGCCTTTCACAAAGTGATTGCATACTCGATTTTTATCGGGTCCTTGGGCCACGTAGGCTTTCACTATTTCAACTTTGCCATCGCACCGGGACCGTCCATCGATCGTTTTGGCGCCATTGCACTTTGGACAGGCGGTGCGGTCACCTTTGGCATGGTCATTGTTTTTTGCGCAGCTCACAGTTCGGTGCGTCGTTCCAACTTTGAGGCGTTCTGGTGGAGTCACCACGTTTTTCTTCTCGTGATTCCTCTTTTGCTGGCCCATGGACCCAAGGTGTGGTACCTTGGTGTCGTTGCTTTCCCTGCATACGCGCTTGACCGCATCATCCGCACGCGTCGCGTCTCGCACAAGTTTTACGTCGACGCCGTCAGCTACGTTCACCCGGTGCTCAAACTGCAATTCTTTCCTGAACGACTGGATCTCTTTAGATTTCAAGCGGGCCAGTTCTTGCACCTCATTGTGCCGTATGTCAGTGAGAATGAGAGCCATCCATTCACCATTTCATCCTCGTGGGGCGATCTCGAGCGGGAAGGCTTTGTCAGCGTTCACATTCGTATCCAGGCAAAGGGTTCATGGACATACAATGTCATGAAGTACTTTCGCCTTCTCGCGGGCGCTGGTGAACTGACTAGTGATGGCCAGCCAACCTCGTTTGAAAAGTTCTTTACTCACTTTGACAGCTCGGGCGTCGTGCAGCGCGGCCTGCACGTTGGTCCCGATGGCAAGCCGCTCATCCGCGTTGACGGTCCGCACTCGGCGCCTGCACAAGTGTACTCGGTGTACCAGGATGTGATGGTGGTGGGCTCGGGTATCGGTCTCACGCCTGCTGCTGCGATTCTCTCGGCTGTCACAAAGTACAAGTGGCGCAAAGGATTCTCGCCCGAGACGCTCCGTCTGTACTGGATTGTGCGTCACAACGAGGTTGAGAGTTTTGATTGGTTCGTCGAGACTTTGGTGACGGTGAGTCAACGTGTTCTCGCGGACCGTCGCGCCGGCGCGATCACCCAGAATCATCGTCTGCAAATCAACATTTATGTCACCAGCGTGCCCTCAACCACGCAGGTGCGTCGTGTCACCGACCCTGGGGTCAGTCGCGGGCCTCCTCGTCCTTCGCGCCCTCCCAAAGGAGGCAGTTTTGACAACGTCGTCGACGAATACCTTGGCTTCGATGTCGCCTCTCTCAAGGCCTTGCTCAGCAAACCGACAGTCGCTGCGCGAGAGCAGGCAGACTTGCAGTTCTCTCACTACGGCGAGGTCCATGTTCCGAATCGTCAAGGTGATATTTGGGTCTGGAATGGTCGTCCCGATTGGGATAACATCTTCCAGGTCAACCGTGATTCGCGAGCAGAAGGTGTGCCTGAGATCGGCGTCACCTTTTGCGGTGCGCCTGGCGTCGCTCGTGCGCTCAAGGACAGCTGCGGCCGCTACACGGGTCCGGAGTGCAGGTTCACGTTGAATCAGGAGGTCTTTTGAAAAAGAGGGCAGCGGCCTCGCGATCACTTTGTCTTGACTCCATTTGTCGCGTCGAGAGCCGTATTCTTCGGGCGAGCCCGCCGTCTTTTGCTCGATCAACAAGGGAAAGGGCAAAGTATTTCTTCGCGGGTCGAGGTCTCGCGTTTGCGTTGCTGGTTTGCTGGCTGACTACGTTTGACTATGACCAACCACGTTTTGCAGTACTAACAGAGCAAAGCTACTTCTGATGTGTTTCGTTTGGTTTTATTTTTGTCCATTGCCGTGGGCCGAGGGTTCCCTGTCAGATTCAGGCGATGCGAAGCTACATTTCATCGTGCAAGGCTTGGTCTTTCGGACTTGGCGCTCTGACGCTCACGTCAAAGAGGCGAGGGCATAGGCGCTCTCTCTGCTGGCTTCGCTTCTTTCTCTCTCTTTCTGCGCCTCTCTTCGCAAGTCTCAGAGGCTCCACGGCAGCAGTGCAGCACTCGCTGCGGCGCGTGGTTCCGTGGTAGTTAGAACAGGACCTGACCTGCATGCTGGATCCCTCTCCTCCGCACGGCGCGACAGCGGAGGCAGAACCGGAAGGCGAGGCGAGGCAGGCGAGGCGAGGCAGGCGAGGCGAGGCAGGCGAGGCGAGGCGATGCGGGCGGGCATCGCGGGCGGCGTGGCCGAGGAGACCGCGTTCGAGCTGCTGCGGCGCACGCGGGGCGGCGCAGGGCCCGGATCCGGCGCGCGCGGAGGCGGCCTGTTCGCGAGAACGGGGCTCCCGGCGCTCGACGCGCTGCGCGAGACACAGCGCGTCAAGCGCAGGGCGGCGGCGGCGGCGGAGGCCGCCGCGAAGAAAACCCCGGCGGCGGCCGCGGATGTTCTTCGCGATGTCGTGGAGATCTCAGGAGCGACGCAGACGGGCAAGACGGAGCTCGTGCTGCGCGCTGTGGCGACCTGCGTCTTGCCGGCGGAACTCGAGCTCGAGCTTGACGCCCACGATGGTGATGGCGAATCGAAAGCAGCGCCAAGGACGCTGCACTTGGGCGGCGAGGGCGCAAGTGTCGTCTTCTTCGACTCGGATCTTCGCCTGAACGTTGTCAGGCTTGCGGCCATTATTGCGGCCCCGTTGGAAAAAGCGTGTCTCGAAGGCCTCCTCTCCCAAAGCAAGGCAAGCGAGGTGGCGCGCGATTGCCTCGAGCGTGTGTTTCTGTACAGGTGTCCTGGGAGTCTGCAGGTTTTGTCGACTTTGCATTCTCTCACGACAGATTTCCTCCAGATGCAAAACGTCAGACTTGTCGTGTTCGACTCCATTGCGGCGCATTATTGGCAAGACATGGAAACGGATTCGGTCTCTGCTGGCTTTCACGTATCGATTCCGCTTGCGATCCAGCAACTGGCCAGACGCCACATGGTCGCAATTCTGTGCGTGAAGCCGATGCTCTTCCAGCCACGCGGGGCTGACCGCGCCCCAGAGTACCTTTCGCAGACTTGGCAAAAACTCGTTACATTGCGTCTCTTCGCCGAGTGTCTCGATGGACACTCACGCTTTCGCCTTTCGCATCTCGATCAAGGCGAGGAACGCGTCTTTGACTTTTCCATTGATCACGCAGGCGTCAAACTTGCCACTTCCTAATCTCTCTCTCTCTCTCTCTTTCTCCTTTCACTCGCAGCGTCGGTAGAGCGTAGATTGTCTCTGGCCTGCAGCTATTTCTGTCTAAAGCAGAATGGGGAAACCTGGCATTGTTTACTATCTTTGAAGCGAGAGAGAGAGAGGTCATTTTTGCATGATGTTGAGAGATGCGTCTTCTTTAACATTCCGCACGAAGTAGATGATGATCAACCTGAATTCTCCGAACATTGATTACTTTTGTAAAGCGTTGCGCTTCTGCGCTCTCGGTTGAGCAAAGTCGCTACTCTTGTAATCGTTTTGGAGCACAGGACAATTGCTTTCCGTGATTCGTGATTGAAATCGAACTGTGATGAAATGGTCTGCTTTTTTAATATTATAAATCTTTTGAGTCTCGACTACATTCGTAGTGGAAAGTAAACAAGCTTATTACGTGTAATGTGCGGTCAGAACTTTTCTTATTCATTCAAAGGTATAACGTCCCTCTAGGCCTAATTGCAGGCGAAGACTGCCCACTCATCTTTTGAGAGACTGGCGAGCTCCAACTCTGTGTCTATGCCTCCATGGATGCAAGCGACTCGTCTGCAGCCGCTGCATCACGACGCTGCTGCTCTTGAAGATCCTTGAACTCCTCGACAGGTTTAGGGAAAACGCGCTTGTACAGCGACATCATGACGGTATCGTGATTCTTGATGGGCTTGCTAAATGAGCACTTGAAGAGGCCGTGCGTACCGAGCGGCATTGTAATGCGGCCCGACATGCCGTACTTTGTCCAAAGATCCACAGGCTTGAACCAGCGTACATCCTCAGGCGTGAAGAACATGTAGCGCACCACGGCCCAGGACTTTTTCACGCGGATTGGATGGCCCGATAAGCAGATCTTCTTCAAAATGATGCGGTCCGGGTTCATGTCGAGCACGCTACCGCTTGCAACCATCTCATTCGCTTGGCTGTCTAGCAAGACCACGGGCACGTTCGATCCAAATGTCAGGGGCGCGTAAACAGTGGCCACGGACCAGCGACCCGCGTGCAGAAAACGCTCAAACTTGTGCTTGTCACAGTTCACCGTGTTCTCGGAAAAGGCAGGACGCACCTTGCGGCGCCAAAGACCGCAGCTCATGACCAGCTCGCTCCGCGCCTTGACGGGCTCCTCGTACTCTGGGTTCTTTTGAATGTTGCAGTTCATGACACTCAACTTTTGCTCGTTCTTCAGCAGGGCGCCAACAACCAATGGAAGACCTTCCTCACGGGCCGCCGTCGCCAAATCACTAGCAACGCCCTTGATGCAGAGCGTCACAAAGGTGCCGGGAAAGATGAGACCCTTAAGAGGGCCATCCTTGCCAACGCGCCCAGCGTTGTGCGAAAGAGATGCCACGAGCCACGCCTGCTCAAGATCCTCGCCGTCGCGCAGCACTTGATTCTCGAGTGCCTTGGAGTTTTCAATTTGAAAGATGCGCGCGTACTCCTGGGGCAGCGACTCCTTTGGGTGCCAGGGGCTCGTGCGAAACGACTTGAGCCCGCGATACTTGGCAAAGCGCTCCTTGGCAGAAATATCCTCTGGAGTGTCGACCTCGTCGGGAAAGTCGAGCTCCTCTTGCTCCTTATCCTTGAGATGCTTGCGCTTCCACTCTGCGAGAGTGAGGCCCTTTTCCGCCTCGTCAAGATCTTCGTCAAGACCGTCTTCCTCGTCCTCATCAGCGTCATCGCCCTCCTCATCCTCGTCGTCGCTCATGCCGAGAAGCCAGGCGGCCTGGTAGTCCGATGCGCCCTTGTTTTTGAGCGCGCGACGTTGCTTCTCCAGTTTGCGAGCCTCCAGGTCCTGGGCGTCTGGCTCTGCATCCTCCATTTCCTCATTTGTGGGCCAGGTCTGTTCACCGGCCAAGAGGTCGGGCGTCGCCTCTTCCTGCAGACTGGGTGTCAGCGCGGGGTCCGCGACAGCGAGTGCCGCACTGCCGTCCTCGGCCATCGCGGCGTCCGACTCGAGGGCATCGGCACGGTGGGCACGCTCCGGAAAAGGATCCCGAGCTGCCTCGATCTGTGCGAGCTGGTAGGTGCCGTGGCCAACGACGTGCACAAGCTGGTGCACGTCAAGAGGGCGGCCCCTAAGGTAGCCAGAAACCTTGAGCGTCTGCGAGGCTGCCTCGTACGAGGACTTGTAGCCGAGCATGTAAGAACGCTCGGAGCGCCACGCAATACGCTTCAGCTTAGACTCCATGAGCGCGCGGATAAAGTGCGTTCGGGCCGTCGCGATGGGACCGCTCTTTGGCAACGTTGAAATGACGGAAGCCGTCTCGTCCATGGCCATGGGGGCATCCTCGCCTTCCAAAGCGTTGGGAGGTGCGTCGACAACCATCTTGGTCGAGGAACCGAACTCCTCCTGGAAAAAGTTGGCCGCTTGCTTTTTGATGGCCGACCTGTGTTTTGCGGGCACGTGCTCCAGGTTCTGCAAAATGCCAACAACGGTGGGAAGGCCCTGAGCCTTGGCGAGCGATACAAATTTGCGCCCTTCCTCGTCGATGGAGTCCCCCAGGTAAAGCTCCAGAGTACCGCCGCGCTTGGAGCTCGCCGCGCTCACTTGGCTGTGTTGCGCCTCGGGGACAGAGAGTGGCAGCACAAAGCAGAGGATGTCGCTGACCTTGGCAACGTCGAGGACGCTCAGGGTCGATCGCGCCGCAAGTACAAAGGTGGACCGGAACTTTTCGTTGGGGAAGATCTCGGTGTACATATCGCCTCCACTCTTAAGCGCGCCGACGCCGTTCTCGCCGAGGACGATGGGCACCGTGCCCCGCGGCGAGAGATGCACAATGCCCACGGTCCGCGGGGCACCTCCGGCGCGGTGCCCCGTGCTGGAGCCGCCCTGGCGCTTCGCGAGAAGAGTGGCTTGTCGCTTGTTCTTGCGCAGCATGGCCGCGCGGTTTGCGCGGGCCACGCGACCTCCCAGAGTCGAGGCGCTCGACGTGGAGAAGACGCTGCCGGCCGCGCCGCCGCCGCCGCCGGTGCCGACGCCCATGGCGCCGTCCATGACCCTGCCGCCATTGAGCCTGTCCAAGCTGCGCTTGCTGCGCTTGGTGGTCTTGTGCGTCTTGTTGGCCTGCTTCTGCCAGCCCGCGCGGTGCTGCGACATCTCTCCTTCCCGGCTCTCCTCCGCCGCTCCCGCCGCAGCGCGCCGGGTCGCCGCCACCCACCGGTCCCGTCCAGTCCAAGCGAGCGCCGGGCTCGGCGGGCTCGGCTCGCCCCTCCCTCCCTCCGGATCTAGCTATCTCCCCTCGCCCGACGGGCGCTCGCGGCCGCCGGACTGCGCTCGCGCCGCGCGGCCGCCGGGCTCGGCTGCCTCCTCCCGCCCGCCGCTCCGAGCTCCTCCGCGTCCGCGCCGTGCGTGCCGGGTCTGCTCTGCCGGGTCTGCTCTGCTCTGCTCTGCCCTGCTCTGCTCTGCTCTGCTCTCGCCTCGCCTCGGTCCGCGGCGCGGTTGGCTGGCTGCCAGGCGCGGCGGGACCCCTGGCGGCTGTCCCGCCCCTGGACGAGGTGGTGCCGTGGCTGCCTTGACTTGTGTCGTCCTGTGTTGAGGGGCGCTCGGCCGGGGCCTCGCCGGGGTCGCGGCTGCGGCTGTGCTTTGTTTGGGCTGCCTCGCCAAGGGTTGCGATGGATGGCGAAGGAAATGGAAAGGAAGGGAAAGAGAAGAAGAGTCGTTGCGACTCTATCTTGATCGACCGACGCCCAAGCAGCAGGAGGGGGAGAAGGAGAGGAGGAGCCTGGCCCGCTCAAAACGCACCGACCCGATCTCTCTTGTGGTCGTTCCTCGTTATACAAAGAAACAAACAAACAAACAAACAAACAAACAATCAATAAAAACAATCAATAAAAACAATCAATAAAAACAAGCACTGACTAGGCCTAGGGCAAGAAGACTTGGTTTGGGAAATCGTGTTCATCTCGCGAGCCATGAAGACTCCTGATTTCCTATCGATTTCCAATCAAAGGTACGATGAATTCAGAGATTAAGCTTCGTTGCGCTTGGTCCAGTCCCGATCAAAGCAAGCAAGAGAACGCTGCGCGGTCGGGACGACATCGAGAGCCTTAATGCAAACGCGCTCCTCTTGACTGAGCATGAAGACAGCAGAGGCGGCAACATCGTCGGCGACGAGCGGTTCGTAACCCTCGATAAACGCATTATACGCTTCTGCATCGTAGCCAACGCGCTGCTGATGAAAGTGAGTAGCCACGACACCGGGTCGCAGTGCAAGCACCTTGATGCTAGTATCAACGAGCTCGACGCGCAGTGCATTCGTGAAACCCTCCTGAGCAGCTTTGGCAGTGTGGTAAATGGCCTCGCCTGGAAACGGCGGAACTTCGAGACCGGTCACCGAGGTCACATTGAGAATTGTTCCATGCTTGCGTTTCTTCATACCACCCTGATTCAGCACAGCATACGTCGTCGAAAGCATACCGCTAATGTTGGTTCCAATCATAGTGGAAATCTGTGACGAAGTCAGATCCGGAAAGATTGCGGGGGCACCGACCGCGAGTCCCGCATTGTTTACAAGAACGTCCAGATGCTTGCCGTCTTTTTCGAGATCTGCTGCAATGCTTTCGACAGCCTTTTCCACCTCCCCGTGCTCCTGGATGTCTACCGCCACAATGCTCACCTTGGTGGTGCTCGCGGCTTCGATGTCTTCCTTGACTTTGCGCAGCTTGTCTTCGGATCTTGAGACAAGAAAGAGCTGAGCAGCCCCTTCCTGCGCAAAGCGGGTGGCCATAGCCTGCCCGATACCCATTGAGGCGCCAGTGATGAGTACATTCTGTCCTTCGAGCGCCATCTTTTCCGAAAAGAGCTCTCTCTGTTTCAGCCGTCGCTGCTTGGTCGATGTCTCCTTTCTTTGCCAGACAACTGGGAAAAAGTTTCGGGTTTGCCTCCATCCAGGAGCGTCTCTGGCGACTGCTAGCTTTGCCTGTCACAGTGTCGATGTGGAGTCACGCGCCCCAGCCTTGTCACTGACAGGTTTCCCGTCGATCACGGTCAATCTCGCCTCATTCGCCGATACGTAACGCAAGGCGATTGTCTTCGGAACGTTTTCAGAATGATCGCAATTCTGCGACTTGGCTATGCGGGCTCGGACCACAATCGTGGCAAGCGTCGCCCATGAATGGCAGGCGCAGTGGCTGTGGTGTGGCACGCAAGGCAAGAAAAAAAATGATCTTCATAATTCGAGGCAACTAATTTCTTGGGCCATTCCAAATAAAATTTGTGGGGCACGGGCGAGTAACAGCAACTGCAACACAAAGACTGTGGTTGAATGAATCTCGTTCGTCGCATCGCCGGCCTCCGCCAGTGCGTCGAAGAAGGAAGACGCTCACCTTGGGTCAAGTGTCGTTTTCGGTCGCTGTCGGTGGTCAGTCACCCTGCAGTCACTGACAGTCCATATCAGTCAGGCCACAGTGAGGGCGTCCGGGCGCATGGCCGAGACGATCTGCGCGGCGAGCTCGCGACGGTGGCTCGGCGTCACGCCGAGCTCGCGCGCCTTGCGCAGCCGCCACCGGAGGACGTAGCGCCGGATGCGGAGAGAAATGTGCGCTCGCGCAACAACGTGCGTCAACGTGGGGTCCTGGCCCACCTCCTCGCCCGCCTCGCCCGCCTCGCCGGCCTCGTCGTGAGGCAGACCCGCACTTGCGCTGTTGTCGGCAGGAGGGAAAAACTGACGAATAGAGCCCGAGTAGGCGAGATGGCTCGCGCCGACGCGGTGTTGCAGGAATGCCCGTACCGTCTCGGGCACGTCCTCGACGAGCATGTTGATGTCGATGAGAGCAGCCAGCGTCGCGTAGAACTCAATCTGACCATTACTGTCGATTGGAACGTGCCGACCTTGCATCATGCGCAAAACGTGGCCCGGCGTAAAGCCCAGGTCCTCGTATGTGCTCAGCTTGCTCAGACCCAAGGGCGCCTCCAGGCGTACTACGAGCTTTGTGAATGCCTCTGCAGGCAGGTGCATCGGAGACCGTAATGCGTGCTGCAGGTTCTCACAGTGAACGTGACCATCGATAGTCTCGTTCGCAGCGGCCTTGCGCAACGCTTGCACGCGCTCTTCAAATAGCTCATTCCAAGCGCGATTGTACTCTCTGAAGGAGTGGTCATCGAGGTGATCCTTGATGCCATCAATCTGGTAGATGTGCGCGCGCTCGAATTGTGTCGTGTAGTTGGCAAGAATGACCGCTACAAAGAGGTTCATGAGGATCATCTGCGTGAGCAGCACGAAGGAAATTACGAACCAGCCCGCGTGCGCCGGGACAGCTTTCTGTAGCTCGTGCATGTAACCATTCCAGTCTTCGCCTGTTGAAAGAACCACAAGTGTGTAAAAAGCGTTGCCAAAGGTGTCAAAGTTGGCGAGCTCGGAAAAGTATTCACCAGTAGCATCGTCTACACTGAGATTACCTCCAAAAAGAGACATGCCCAGCACCGAGTAAATGAAAAAGACGAGACCAATAAGACCTGAGACGTTGAGGACGGGAAAGAGCGTCGTCAGTAGGGTCATGACCAAAACTTTGAGCGGACGAAAGAATTTCAGCAAACGAACCACACGTAAGACGCGCAGCGCCTCGATGGCCCGCAAGACGGCCACATCGACGGGGGCAGAGCTCCACACGAGACTCCAGTCCACCAGAACAAAGAGAACAATTGAAAAGTCGAAGCAATTCGACTTTTGCTTAAAGTACCGACGCGGCCCCAGGCCGAGCAACTTGAGCGCCGCCTCCAGCACGTAAACGGCGCCAAAGGCCCCATCGATGGCCCAGAAGACCTTTTCAAAGGCGCTCGAGGCGCTCATGTGCTCTGCCATCATCCATACTGTGTTTGCAACAATGACGGCGTTCACAACGATGTCAAAGGAGGGGCTTGTCACAACGTCGTAGACTCGGCTGCGAAAATGTCCAACGGGGCGATAGGCCTCCTTTGATGGCTTGAATGGGCGCTTCATGCCTCGCTGGTGGAATTCGAGCCAGGCTCGCTGCGTGGTTGTCATAAACGCGTTGCCCGTGACTTGATCCGAGGAGTCCAAATAAGTGTTGACAAGAACAGCGACAAAGATTTGCAAAACAAAGCATTGCATGGTGAAGAGGAAGACGACATAAAAGATCGATGCCCCATCGTTGGATCCGCGAATCGGCCCGGATCCAATGCTAGTGATGTCTGCGATGGCATACATTGGCTCCATCCATAGCTCGAGCGAGGACGTCTCAAAAAGGACCAGCAGCGAAGAGCCAAAGTTGTCAAAGCTGTAGGGCGTCGCCAGCGCATTGGTGCCGTGGATGTTGCCGTACGTTGGCAAGGACCACACGTACTCCACGCCTGCTTCCTCGTTCACCCCGGCGCACAACCGATCATCCGGACACGCCGTCTCATCGACGCCGTAGTCAGGATATCGAAAGCAATCGCGCGCAGATGGCGCGTAATTGCGAACACAACTTGCTGCTGCGGCTGCTGTTGCTGTCACAGAGTCGGCGTTGCTTGTATTGCTGTTTGTCGTGGATTGTGCTGAGAGTGGGCACTCGTAGCAGGCATTGAGGCGGCCTTGAAAGGCAGATGATGCGGAGATGGAAAAGATGGCGAAAAAATATAGACAGAGGACCATGACTTGGCCGCAAGGGATGATCGCTTTGGCAAAGGACTTGGCAACGATGCGCAAGCCTTCAAAGCGTTGAATAATGCGTAGCGGGCGCAGCACGCGCGCGATGCGAATCACCTTGACTGCCTCGGTGAATTCGTCTTGAGGCAGGCAGACGTCGAGGATGGAGATCACGAGAATAGCAAAGTCCAGCGCATTCCAGGGGTTTCGAAGATAGGATCCCTTGTGACGCACAAACCCCATTGCCAAAATGCGTAGAATGGCTTCCAAAGCAAAAATGACGGTGATGGCAATGTTGATGGCAAGCATGCTCTCGGCCGTCGCGACTGCATGTACAGGGCTATCCAGCGCCAGCAAAACGCAGCTCCAAATAATGGTCAGCATGATGAGAGCGTCAAACCACGCTTGATGGACCAAAACGCCGACGGCGATCCGCAGAGGGTTATCGTAAGGGAGCTGCCCACACAGCGAGGCATAGCGAAAGCCGGGCAGCTTGATGAGCTCCCTTGGACTCAGATTGTACTTTTTCCGCTGCTGTCGATTCAAAATGTCTTGCAGCGAGGTTTCATGCGGTGGTTTTGCAACCACATCGGGCTCGTCGTCAGTCGTCTGTGCCCCACTTGAGTTCGAATCAGCACTTGCGCTGCCGCTGGTATTGCTGCTGGCGCTGCTGCGGGCACTTCGGCTATTCCAAGACGCAAAAGAGGTCATCATCTGTTTTCGGCGAGCCGAGAGATCGTGTGGATTTGTTCCAGAGGCTGACTCAAGGTCCGGAGGACTCGGCATGCCATCGGTCGCAAGTCTTCGTGACTGCGCAGAGCTTGCGTCCGTGGCTTTGACGTTGGCTTTTGTCCGAGTGGCGATAGAACGGAGAGATGCCGTTCTGGAGTTATGGGTTTCGCGGAGTTCCTTGTGATTTTGCACAAAGGTATCAATCAGAATAGCGAGGAAGAAGTTGAGCACGACAAAGGAGCCAATGGCGACGGAAAGGACAAAGTAAATGGTAGGCAAATAGCTTCCTGTGCGCTCCACGACCTCAAACATGGCTCCATTCCAGTCTTCGCTCGTGATGACCTGAAAGGTTGTGACAAAGGCCCAAAGGAAATTGTCAAAGTTGACACGCGGGGGGCAGTGCCAAACAAAGGTTCCGTTGGCGAGTTCACGGTAAAAGTCGCCCGCCAACTTGGTGCAATCAAAGGCCTCGTTCGGGACCCAGATTGTGTTTGATGCCGGCTCGCTCACGGCGTCGGGGTAGATAAATGTGCGCACAGGGGTCATTTCCTCAACGATCATATGACCACCAAACAAATGAAGGCCTGCGACCGCGAATATGTACATAATGAGTGCAAGAAAGACCAAAAAGGGCGCCACATGCACCACGGTGCAGTTGAGCGAGGTAAGAATCTCGTGATAGCCCGGAACGTAGGTATTCGGGCCAAGAATTCGCAAAAAGCGTAAGACGCGCAAGGCTGACAGCGAGAGGGACGAAGGGAAAGCGAGCTCGATGTAGCCGATGAGAACGACAATGCAGTCAAAGAGGTTGAAGACGCTCTCAAAGTACCTTTGTGCGCCATCGCCTGCGATACGGAGAAGAATCTCCAGCGTAAAGAAAGCTAGAAAGACAATATTGCTCACCGTCTGAGCGTGCGTGAGCTGCTCAGATTGGCCAAAGTGAAACGTAGCAAGACAAACAGCGTTGGCGCCAATGAGAAGAAGGGCCAGGTGTCCGAACCATGCCCGCTCCGTGATGTTGTGCGAAATCCAGAGGCGCGTTTGCGCAAGTCTTCCCCCGCCTTCGACCTTGCGCATTGAAGAGGAGCTTTCAATGTATGAGGGAAGGCGAGATTTCGGCTGGCGCTGGACATTGCGCGAGCGCCAATGGCGAAAGGAGGCGTTCATTTGCGCTTGAACAAGACCGTCGCTGGCATTTTTTTGACAGTCGCGGTCTTCGTGTTCGAGTCTATCTTCTCTTTTGTCTGTATCTTTGCTTTGCAGAGCCGATGCTGAGGTCAAGCCATCTGTCGATGCAGGCCCTCGAGCCGCCTCGATATCATCGTTCGAACGTTCCTGCGTCTCGTTGCTCGAAGGTAATGGAGATGGCAACTCGCTCGCAAACGTACGCTGACCGTTTGTGGGCGCATCCTGCAGGTCCCTTAAGGTCGCAATTTCACTCCCGTCGTATTCTTGTTCTGACTCCATGGTCTGATAGACGGAGGCCAGAGAGCTGTGCGCATCGAGGAATCGCAAACGGGGCTGATTCAATCGATCGAGAGCACGTGCATGCCGAATCATTTTCGCTTTGTGAAGACGCATCTCACTTTCGATGCGCTGAAAATGCGGGCGCCAGAAACTAGTGTAGTCGAGGGCATGGCGCGCGCGAAGCTCGAGATAGTCCTTTTCAGAAACAATGTCGTAGTCCGGATCATCTACGCGTTGTTCGTACGAGAAAATGAGGCGCATCTGGGTAATGGCGAGCTGTTCAGAAAAGGGCCGGGTCGCAAAGGAACGCACGGCGGCGCCGCGGCGCTCGAGATTTGCCACCATGGTCTTGATTTCCGTGTTGGCGCGGCGCATCACGAGTTGCCTCTCTTCGTCACGTTTGCGTACACGCTTGTAGTGGACGCTGAGAACGGCGACCAGGAGATTGACCATAAAGTAGGCGCCAAAGAGAATGAGCAAGAGAAAATAGATGCCGAGAGCGCGAGGCCCCGTCTCGAAGAGGCCGAACATGATGTCAGACCAGCCTTCGAGTGTGATGATTTGGAAGACAGTGAAAAGCGAAATGCCAATATTGTCAAACCCTTGCAGGCCAGCGTGCGGGTTGAAGTCTGTGACGACGCAGACAAGCCCTTCCGGGCACGCTCTGCCATATCGATCTGGGCGCAGACTACAGTATCTCTCTGTCTCTTGCGCTGGGACGAGATAGGCGTTGGCGGTCTCGTCAAAGACAGCACAGTGCTGGCGCAGCTTTCCCTTGAAGAGGGTGACCCCGACCAAGGCGAAAATGAGCAGAATGGCCGTGCTGAAGAGCAGCACTTCGCCAAGCTGGCGTCCTGCATTGAGCATGCTTTCCACGAGACTCTGCAGCGCAGGGAATCTGTTCAAAGCACGCAATGGCCTTAGTACGCGTGCCAGTCGAAGAAGCATGAACAGCGAGGAGGCGCTGCCTTGGATGAACAAGGGAATCCAAGCTGCGAGTAAAATACTGAGATCGAGGAGATTCCATGCGTCTCGAAAGTACCCTGAGGGTTGCGGGGTGGCGCCCAGTGCGACGAGCTTGACAAAGAACTCGAGCGTAAATGCTGCCTGGAAGAACCATTCGGCGCGCAAAATGAAGACGTTGATGCTTGAGGGGATCCCGAGGACGCTGTCCACGGGCTGCCAGCATCCGAGCAGAATGGCGCTCGCCAGGATGAGGGCCAGGACGCCGAGCTCGAAGGCCTTGCTTTGTACGGCTCGAATGCAGGCTTGCCGGACGGAGTTCTCCCGCGTCAGACACCCGAGGGCGACGGGCGCGAAGGCGAGGGGTCTCCGACTAAAGCCAAAGTTCCCCTCGTACGCGAGGCCGCTGGTGTCCTCGGGCCGCGGGGCGCACACGTCTGCTCTGGCGCTGCGCCCGTTCTCGTCCTCGTCCTCCTCTTGGCCGTGCCACGCGGGCCCGTCTGGCCGGACGCGAGCTCGGGTCGCGGCGGCGGCCTGCGCCGGGTCCTCCGCCCCGCGCGCCGCCGCCGAGGGCCGCGGCCTCTTGCGCGACGCCGCGGGGGCCGCGTCCGCCAGCATCAACGGGTCGATCCGGTCGCCCGGTCGAGGGGGCGAGCGCTCTCTCCTCCGTCCCTCCGCCGCCCCGCGCCGCCTGCCTGGCTGGCTGGCTGCCTGGCTGGCTGGCTGCCTGGCTGGCTGGGGCTTTGCCGTCGCCCGGCCGCCGCGCCACAGCGGCCTCTGCGCCTGCGCCTGCCTGCGAGCGACGGCGCGCGAACGAAGGAATGAATGAACGAACGAACTTGACGGACGAACGAACTTGAAGAAAGGAAGGAACTGGGGAGGGAGGAGGGGGACTCGTCGAGGCCCCTCTCTGTCTGTCTGTCTGTCTGTGTCTGTCTGTCTGTCTGTCTGTGTGTCTGTCTCTGTCTCTGTCTGTCTGCGTGGAAGGCGACGGGCGATCGATCGACGCGACCACGAGCACGCGCACGCGGACCCCGGGCTGCCGGAGCCGCAGCGCTGCGTGCGGAGCGGCGGCGAGGATGAGTGGCGGAGCGGCGACAGACGCGTCGTGTCGCGCCTGCCCCCGTCGCGCGGAGGGGAGGGGCTCGCCCCGTCGTAGAGTCAAGTTCAAGCGCAAGTGCAGTCCAAGTGCGCGAGTCTGCCACAACAGCCGGGTGCACGCGCCGCAAGAAAGAAAGGGAGAAAGGCGGAGAAAGGCATGAAAGCAAAGCAAGGGGGGGAAGGAGGCAAGGAGGCACGTGCACGTGCGCAGCCCTCCCTAGGGCTCAGCTAGGCGGCAGCTACTGCTACTCCAGAGTGGTGGTAGGCAGCGCGGCAGGGCGCCTCCCTTCCCTGGTCGGGACGAGTTGGAACCTGCACTGCACGCTGCAGAAAGTTGAGGCGACACCTGGATCCAATCAAGACTGGTGGGGGCAGCAGCACAGCAGCCAGCCAGACGCGCTGGGACGCAGACGCAGACGCAGACGCGAGTAGTAGCGGCAGCGGCAGCGGCAGCGGCAGCGTTGCGTGCGGCATGCAGCAGCAGCCAGGTATAAAATCTTTCATGGAATTTGGTACGCGGAAAGTGCACGACACTCACAGCCGGGAAAAGGGGCGGGGACCGCTAAATTTTCTTGGTAACTTCGGGCGCGCGCGCGCTTGGTACATCCGAGCGCGTCGCCGCGTCGCGACAGCATGCTCGTGCGAATACGGGAGGATAAAACCTAGGCCAGTCTTTCCGTTCGGTAGTCCTCTACTAGACTAGGTCGGCTCGAGTCAACAGCCAGGTGAAAGTAAGAAAGAAGGAAAGAGAGAAATAAGAAAGGTGAACTTGCTTGGTCCTTCCATCCTTTCTATGCACGGGAAGAAACGTCGACAACCTCGTTGGTGACGGGGTTGAGCTCACAGACGGGGAGCGGAGGCGTCATTTCGAGCCGACTTGCCGTGGCCCGCCAAAACTTGCCAATAGGAGCGCAATACTTGCCGCAGCACGGCGTGTCGCAGCCACCATTGTTCTTGATGCGACGTTGCAAGAGCGCCTCGAGAGTCCCCGACGAAATCGTCTTGCCACTTGGGAGCTCGAGGTCCAGACCGAGATCGGGTCCAAGCTCAACGCTGATTCCAAGTGCGGCGGCCTGGCCTCGAAACACTTGCCGGGCGAAATTATACAAAGCAATGTCGAGCTGGTTCGTGGCCTGGAACCATACGAGAAACTCGAGCGTCAGCGGCTCGGCTGCAGCGCGGAGCATGGCGTCCTTGATAAAGGTTGAACCTCCGTGGTGAGTTCCCAGGTGAACGGGGTCGACCTCGTGCGCAGTCCAATTGAGATCATGAGAAAACATTGCCATCGTCTCGTTGAAATGCTCGAGGATGCCGACGATGGAAAACGTGCTTGCAAGATTGCGCTTGGCAATCTCAAGGTGGTCAGCGGTGAGTGCGCCCCAAGGGACTTTTGCACAAACGGCGCCGCACAAGGCTCGCGTTTGCCAGTTGTCCGGCGAATTTTTCGCGTAATATATGCGATGTCGCCCAACAACCTCCGGTTTCAGAGAGACAAACGCCTTGCGCGAGGGCAGCAGCGGGCCGTATAAACAAGTTGCGAGCGTTTGATTCTTCTTCTGCAAATTCGCGATTTGTGACACAGACATTGCAAAATTGGACTCCGTGCGGGCAACGGGATTGCGAAGAATCGTCATGTAAAAGAGGTCCTCTCGATGAAGGATCTCACGCGGCAACATCCACTCGTTGGCCACAAAGCTCTTATTTTGGACGTAGAGCTTGTCCAACAGCGCTTCTTGCTTTTCAAGACTTCCGCTTGCAAGCTCGACCCTCTCTGTAACATTTCGCAAATTGGAGTTTCCGCGAAATGCGCGCTCGCCATGTAATTTCATGAGACCTACCAAGGATGTGCCTCCGGCTTTGTGAATGTGCAAAAAGTAGGCAATACGCTGCGCGCCGCTGCGCAAGCTCGCTGCAGCAGTCCGCGCGGCTAAACTTGACGCGCGAATGAGTTCCAGATCTTGAGCCTGCACCTCTTGCTGAAGCTCTGGCTGTTGAACTGGTAATACAGGTGCCACCCTTTGGGTCGTTTCTTTCTCCTTTTCTTCATCAATGATCAAATCTTCGGTAGGATCAATGTCTGCAACATCTTCGGCATATTCACTCTCCAAAAAAACATCTTGAGAGCTCTGAGCCTCTCCGTGTGGGTGCTGCACGAAAATATCACTGCGAGAGGGTATCGATTGCACGACAATAGTAAAGACTTGTGTGCGCGTACTGAAGAGCGTTTCGTGCGCAATAAGGCAAGCGATGGTGAAGCCGAAAAAGACGGTCCACTGAGCAAGTTTCATTGCGACGCCGGCCGACTGCGCGTCTTCTTCGAGGCACGGAGCTACTCGCTACCTTGGCCTCGACGGGCTCACAGCATACAGCTCAGCCCTGAAGGAATCGTTTTTGTTTGTCGTGTCCCGGGAGCGCGTCCGGGGTGGTGCTTCAAAAAGCACCTCTGTGTCGGGTGGACAGAGCAATGTATGGACGGGTGTTCTAGCACACGCACTCTGCCCCTCCTCGTCTCGCCCTCTCTTTGGAGAAGGCGGCAGTTGAGTCTCGACGTTGGCCAAGCACCCTCCCTCCGTCTTGGGACCCCTTTCCCCCTCGCTCGCCCCGTCGGCCCGCCCGCCTCGGCCGGCCTCTCTGTCTCAAGGTTCTGCTCTCGCGCTCACCGTGACGGTCGCACGCGCCTTGCACTAATGACGGGCCGGCCGTCTCTCCTGCGTGTGCGTGATAGGGAGTAGTGTTGCTTGGGTGGCGCGTACTTGCGTCCGCGGTTGGTGCACTTGCAGCACGTGAATTCCGACTTCCATCCAGAAAGTCCCCTTGGCCGCCGCAGTGTCCATTTCGAGCGTCCGTCCATTCTTCGCCACCCTCGTCACGGAGGGAACGCGGGATCGGAGCACCCCAGCTGCAGCTGACGGTCTCGGACTTGCACACAGTCAGAGGAGCAAAGTACTTGGCACGCAAGGCGACGACCTTTTCGAGGGAACCCAGACGAAGCAAAAGCGCGATCGCGCCGAGGCTGCGTACCGTGCTTCAAAAGGCTCGTTTCGGCCTGAGATTGGACAGACTCGTACGAAAAGACGTTGCTTCGAACGGTCTCAACGAGTTCGCGGCCAATGGCATCTCTAGCCGCCCGGTCCATGGGAGTCATCGCCAAGAGATGAACATAGGCTCCTGGTAGGATTTGGCTACTCAGACTGTCACTGTGCACTTGCGTGCGCCCTTCGTACGCGTTTTGCCGCAGTCTCGGAGCTTGGGTCTAACGGCTTTTTTGTTTGTTTGTGGTGCATGATGACATCAACAACTCCATTCCGGGCCATGATTACTGCAGATGAGCAGGCAATGTATCAGCTTGTAACACTGATTCAGCCCAAAAGGTAGGAGATGAAGTTGGTGACAAGGAAAAGAAGTGAGGTGCCGGTCGATGAGAACGCGGTTGCTTCATTAGCTTGCATGACGGCCAGTGGGTGTGTTGGCTTGCTTGTGATTGGATCGTGCATGATGCTGGTGGTAGGTTTTACAGCAAGTTAGCAGATATGCTTGGTGGACGTCCGAAAAAAGTTAGGTGAAACCACCAGATTTCGATCGTCCGTCGGCCTTTCGTAACAAGTGCCGTACAAACGTCACAACGTCCTGCTTGGCTTATGGCCTACTTACTACCTAGAAGACCACTTGTTCATGCGGTAAACTTGACCGAGTGCATCCTGTCAGGGACAATGTCTCAACAACAATTCGAAAACCCATCAATCGAAAACCTAATCTCACTACCGACCGCTTGTTCGTTCATGCGGTAAACTTGACCAAGTGCACCTTGTCAGTGGCAATGCCTCAACAAGAGTTCAAAAATCCATGAATCGAAAACCTAATCTCGCTACCGATCTAGATAGAGAGCCAACGTCTAATGCATTTTTAGCGCTTTTGCTTTTTGACAGGCCGCGCAGAAGGACTCGAAGTTGGTATGCCCGTGCTTGCTGGAAGCAACTTGAGCAGCTCCCGAGGAAGCTTGTCGAAGGACGTGAGCTTGGACTCAAAGTGGAACTCTGCGCATTGGTCCGCGTGCGAGTACGAGATGTAGACAGGGAGAGCTACAACAATATAAGTCGTTGTTGTAATTTTGATGCGACAGGAATTGAGGCCGAGTGACTTTTTCAAATCCTTGTAGCTTGTGATGCGCAACGCAAGATTGTGGCGACGATCCTCGTTGCGGATTTGTTCGGCCCAAGCGCGCTGTTCGGCAGTCGGAAGGAGGTCGCGAAACATCCAATAGAAGTCCTGCACAGGCATGACGTGCTTGTAAGCAATGGTAGCTGGCACGAGTCGGCGCATCACCTCCGAAAGCGAGTTGAATTTGAAGCCAGTTGGCGCCAGGAATTTCTTTTTCGATTTGGCAGACGTCTGGTGTTTAATCCAACCCACAGGCAAGATCTGAAGATCCTCATCTGTGCCAGGATCCTCGTCCGGAACCTTGGCATGGCCAGCTTCCATGCCCTTTTGGAATCCTTTGCCGATGACACGCTTGTACACCATGCCCAGCCCACTCACGTCACGACGCTTGGCGTCAATGTCGGGGACACCTCGGCCAACACCAAACGTGTCGCTCCCTTCGAGGTCGGCAACGCGGATGGGCGGAGGTGCATCGAGGCTCGCGTCATCGGACCGCGGGGCGTCGGTGTTTGCATCGGCTGTTGTTGTTGCTGTATGTTCGGCCTGTCCAGTCTCCAGGTCGACCTTGATACTTTTCTCATGCGCAGCCTTGGCATCGGTCCCGGACTGGGGCCGTTTGAAGGGTGATTGATTGCGCGGCTTGGCCATGAGCTCAGAAAAGCCCATCGTAAGAGCTCGACCTTGTGTGGTAAAGTCTTTCGTCTTGCGAGATAGCTTATCGCGAGATGCCAATGGTGCAAAATACGACATGGGCTCTGCTGCGCTCGTCTCGTCGTCCATTTTGCGTTTCTTTGACGACGACGACGACGACGACGACGAAGTTGATGAAGATGAAGAAGAGGTCGACGATGGCGCCTCTTGCGCTGAAGAGACAGGCCCAGGTCCTGTCGCCGCTGCCACTTTCGCTGTCTTCACCGTCGTAGAGTCTGGAGGCGCAGGGGAGGAGGAAGCGGTGGAAGTGTTGGAAGCAACCAAAGGTGCGGTTGTTGGTGGTTCGGTTGTTGGCGGTTTGGTTGTTGGCGGTTTGGTTGTTGGCGGTTCGGTTGTTGGCGGTTCGGTTGTCGCTCTAGATTTCTCCCATTCGCGCCGTTCAAAACATTGACGTAGCGCGTCTTGACCAAGGTGCTCAAAACACCTCATCCCAATGCGTGCAAGCTTGGTGCATTTCTCCTCCTCGCAGCGGTCTCCACCGCCATGCAGGGTACAAAGACCTGTACCTCGGTCAATTCGGTCGCAACCAGGCTTGGAGCACCGAGGACGCCGCCACGAGTCTTTGGCAACAGACATGCGTTTTTTTGGAACGCGTGCAGGCTTCGGCGGTTTGGCTTCTTTGGGTGGGCGCCCAGCCTTGGGTTTGGGTTTGGGTTTGGTTCCGGCAGCAGCGGTCGAGATTTTCGGCGGACGACCGGGACCCCGTTTTACGGCCTTCTTCGCAGTTGATGTCTTGGCAGTAACACCAGCGAGGCTAGTTTTGCTTTCAACACTATTGCTGCGGGCAGTGGGGCGAGGGAGGGCGGTGCTGGCAGTACTGGCCGTGACAAAGCCATTGAGCTGCTGAGAGACCACGGCTCGTTGCGCAAAGCTTGGATTGAAGCCAAGTGGGACCCGCTGCGCCAGAGCGTCGAGGTCCGCGGCAGTTGGGCCCGAGAAAATTTTCCCAGAAACACCGTTTGCACCTTGTTTGGATGCTAGTTCATAAAGGTCTTTGAAGCTCTGCATCGACGCTTCTGCCTGGGCTTTAAGCTGCATGACGATCTCAATATCTTTCTGAGTCGCGGGCAGGTTCTTGGGCATCGCTTGCACCAAGTCTGCAGCCGAAGGTGCCGACAAGTCTGCAGGGGCGCCGTTTTTTCCTTTGAGTCCTCGCAAGTATGAAGCCAGTTCAAGATTTCCGGCAGACGAAGTAAATTTTCGCGAAGGCGCGCCTGGCCCCGATGGCTGCTGGTTCTGCGAGGGGGTTGGCTGTCGCGCGAGCATTTTCAGGGTTTGTGCCATGTCTTGCATTTGTTTTCCTCCTACGTCAGGGCGCACATTTGTCGAGGAGGAAAAGGAGGAGGAGGAAGAAGAAGAAGGGCCTGTCGTTGCCATGCTGCACACATCGCCAAGAAGACCAAGCGTCTCACTTGAAGATGAGGCGCCTGGTCCAGACGGGTGAAGATGCATGCCGTGTCGAGGCCCAGGGGGGAGATCGGCAGCGGTAGGTCTCGTCAGCGGTTTCCCATTGGCATGCAAAAGTGTACTTAAACCCCGAGAAGGTCCAGCGGAGGAAGTGGTGCTTGCGGTTGTGAATGTATTGTGCTGGTTCATTTGTTTGAGTTTCGTGATGAGCTCTTGCGCCTGACTCGATGAGGTAGCGGCTGAAGCCGCACTCAGTGCAGGGGACCCTCCCTTTGGGACTGACTGAGAAGTCGCAGCAGGGGTGGGAAGAGCAGTGGACGAGGGCGCAAACGAGGATGACGAAGGAGCGGGAGCGACAAGATTTGCTTGTGGCCCCGGCACTGATGGTTCGGATCTCTGTGCGGCTGCTGCAGCGGTGGGATCCTCTTTGCGACGTAACGGCGGCACGCTCTCAGGCATTGCCAAAGGAGGATGAGAAGACTGAGTTGTTGGTCCTGAGCTCGTGACTTGCGTGGGCGCGTGGTGAGTTTGCGGCGGGCACTGGGGCCTGTGCGGGTGAAGGAGATGCTGGTGGTGGTTGGGACCCGGTTGGCCCGTTCCAGCTGCGGCGACCTCTTGCGGAGGGGGCGGCATCGACGGTGCAGCGCCTGCGCCAGGTTCAGGCCCGCCTTGCGCCATGCCCTGCGGCTCTATCGGCTTCGCCTCCTTGGCAGCAGCGCTCGAGGGCGGGCGGTCGCGCAGGGTGCGGCAACGACCGCTCACTCAAGAGCCTCTTGCGCGGCCCCCGTGCGACTCTTGCGCGCCGAGACAGCACAGTCCGTCGCGCCTGATTCTTCCCGCGCCGCGGCCCGCGGGTCGCCAGTCTTTCTGCGCGCAGCGGGCCCTGCGCGCGCCGTTGCCGCCGTCTCCGCGCGCGCCAGCTCGAGCTTGCTAGTTTTGCTCGCGCAGAGCCCTGCTTATTCGCCCGGGGGGGGTGGCGGCAACCACTTTTGGGCGGATGCCACATGACGTCCTCATTATCCATAGAATGCATAGCGCCATCACGACGTACGATACCCCTTTGTTCGATTCTGTTCTATGACAAGGAGCAATGTAAGCCGCTTCGTCGATAATCAGCGCGAGGACCGCGACCGCGACAACTTGAACGACGCTGGCGAACGATTGGCATGCGCTGCCGGTCACAGCGCAGGCGACGCGGCGGCCACCGGGGAGGGAGAGGCCGGTCGCCCGACCTACGCGTGGACGTGTTGCTTTGAACGAACTTGAACCAAGGAAGGAGCGCGCGAACTCGGAAGGCAACAGCCGTAATAAATAAACTCTTCGTGTCGCCGACAGCTGCGGCGAGAGGCGGCTCCAGGCAAGACCAGGCAAATGAACGCGCGACGGCGAGCCGCAGGTAGCGGGCACACGGGGCGCGCGGCAGTTCGCCCTCTGCTCTGCGCCCAGCGGCAGGGCCGCCTCGCCTCGCGATCGTCGAGACTCTTGGTTGGGCTGGGCGAGTGCACACGAGGTGAGGCTGCCGTTAGCTAGTAGTACTTTTACTGGGGAAAGAGGAAGAGGAGGAGGCAAGTGGAGTAAAAGAACGAAAGACTTGAAGGCAAAGAGGCGAAGACGTGGCAGCGGGTCTTTCACGGAGGAGGTGAGCTGGAGAGCGCGACGGCGATGCGCGAGCCGGAGATGGAGGAGCGTCATGACGACGCCCGCTGCCGCTGCCGGCATCGCGATGATGAGCATCAGCAGAGACGAGACGATGGCAATGATGCTGATGAAGAGGGCAGGCGCGGCGGGCTTCAAGATGGACGCCCGAGATCTTGTGTGCAGGCCGGTGAGACGCGTCGCGCCCCGGGGAAGGTGGAGTTGCTAGGTAGGTATGGGCTAGGCGTGGTGAACTACTTGCCTGTGCAGCAGTTGGATGAGCGCGATGGGGATGACGATGGGCGGCGAGAGGAGAGGCTTTCTCTGGCTTGGACTCGTTTTCCTCTCCTGGTTGGTTTTCAGGATTAGGTCAATCTGATTGGCTGGGTGGCGGCCGCTGCCGGCCATTAGTTCTCAAACTGGCTGTTAAAGGGCATCTACTTTTGATTGCTGCCAATGGCCATGGTAGCTGCTGGCTGGCTGGCGGATGACGAGCTCTTCCCAACCACGAGCAGTCGAGAGAATCATCAACCGAGCGAACGCGCAGCTCGCTCGCTCGGAATGATCAGAATCTTCTAACAAAGCTAGTATGTCTATGCCTATGCGTTCAGACTGCCACGCGAGGGAGAAGAACTCCAGCGCCGGCGGAGATGCGACATGCAGGCTGATAAGCCTAGCCTCCAAGCCTAACCTCATTTCATTTCATCACAGCGAAGCGACGCGGCTGAATGGTAACCGTGAATCGAGTTTTCGGCCAAGATGGGTGGTGCCAGAGGATAGCATGGCCTGGTTGCTCGCTCGCAAACAAGTCTCTCGTGGTAACACAGCGCGTTCGTTGCCCCAGCCTCGTTCCAGCCTTGCCCAGCTCAGTCTGGGCAATAACGCCACAATACGAGGGAAGAAAGAAAGCAGCCGACCTGACTTGGAGGCAGGCGAGCTCTTCTCTCATTTGCGGACCGATGACTCTCCGTCACTGCCGCGCCGCGACCGACCCATGGTGGTAGACCTAGCAGCTTATGATGTACAAACTTACGCTATCTTGGCCGGCGGTTTGGGCTGGCGGTTTGTGAAAACTAGAAAAGCCCAGTGCAGACTCGACGGGAGAGGGAGAGGTGAAGGGACAAAATCGCACGCTCGCTCGCACGCACGCACGCACGCGCACATCACACACACGCATAAACAGGCCCGTTGGCCGCCCGGACACCTGGCGGCTGACCCGAGCAAGCACTGGGTGCAAGCCTTGTGGTAGGCCAGGGCTACTAGCCAAAAGCAACTTTTTCTTCCTTTTAGCAACGGAGCAGCCAGCCAGTATGATACTACAAACAGGCAGGCAAACAGACAGACATGGCTAGTTGATTGCTCTCACTTTCAGTATAAATGAGTCGAAAGCAATCAATCAATGGCAAATCAAACAATCAAACTCACTGTCGATCACACAGTGGTAGTATAGTACAGTAATAAGGTCCTCCACAATCGATCAGCCACCAGTGGCAATAGAAATCGTAAAAATCGGTCAAGCATCAGCCAGTAGTCGAGCAAAGCAAGAATCTCTCTCTCACTCGTCACGTCAATCCGCCAGGAGACGCGCGACCGGTCGGCGGCCAGCGACGGCCGGCGGCCCAGATAAAAGGTGCGAACAGCGCGAACGCGCGGCAGCCCGAGCGACGTGGAGGAGCCGGGCCCAGCCCGGCCGGCGCGGCGCCCGTGCGAATCGGCTGGTTGGACCAACCGAGACGCCTGGGAGCGCCAGCAGCCGGCCGGCGACCGTCGGTTGCCTTACCCACTTTTCCCCCTCCCTCGCTCACCCGACCTCTTTCCTTCTTTTCTCTTCTCTCGATCCAAACCCCCGCCCGCGAGGGGCACTCGCGGCGTGTAAGAAAGCTCTGCCAACGAACTCGCAACGATGGAGCGCTACCAGCGTGTGGAGAAGATTGGTGAGGGCACCTATGGCGTCGTATACAAGGCCCGCGACAGACGCAGCGGATGTCTCTACGCCCTCAAGAAGATTGTCCTTGAAGGACAGGATGAGGGCGTGCCGAGCACTGCGATCCGGGAGATTAGCCTTTTGAAAGAGCTGTCTCACGAGAATATTGTAAGGCTCCGCGACGTCATTCACTTCGAAAGCAAACTTTACCTGGTTTTCGAGTTCCTCGATCAGGACCTGCGCAAATACATGGACACGTGCGGGCCAGAGGGCCTCAGCTCGGACCTCGTCAAGTCGTACCTTTATCAGCTTCTCTTGGGCGTCGCCTTTTGCCACTCGCACCGAGTGCTGCACCGCGATCTCAAGCCGCAAAACCTACTCATTGACCGCACAGGTAAGCTCAAGCTCGCCGACTTTGGCCTGGCGCGCGCTTTTGGAATCCCCATCCGCATGTACACGCACGAGGTGGTGACGCTCTGGTATCGCGCCCCAGAAATTCTTCTTGGCTCGCGCCACTACTCGACCCCCGTGGACGTGTGGAGCATTGGCGTCATTTTTGCGGAAATGGCGAACCGCGATCCTCTGTTTCCGGGCGACTCTGAGATTGACGAGATCTTTCGAATCTTTCGGGCGCTGGGAACCCCGAACGAGAACTCTTGGCCCGGCGTGACTTCGCTGCCAGACTACCAGCCCATTTTTCCGAAATGGAAAGCCCAGCCCGTCGAAAAGTTTGCGCGGGGCATTGTTGACCCTCTTGGGCGCAATCTGCTTATGCGCATGCTCGAGTACGACCCGAGCCGCCGCATTACAGCCAAGGAGGCTCTTGACCATCCTTATTTCGACGTTGTGCGCCGTCAAGACCTGCGTGACCCTTACAAGCAACACTTTCCGGATCATCAGGCTGTCGCGGGCGTTCCTTCCATGGCCCCGCGCCGGGCGCCCCGAGCGCCGATGTTTCCCCCATCGTCGGCGCCGCCATTCCAACCCCGGCACCAACAAAATGTCTCTGGCGCTGCCTCTGGTGGCGGTGATGGTGAGCAGCAGGCCTTTTTCCAGCACCAGCAGTACCCTTCGTCAGCACGTGCTGACGTGCAACCCTCGAACCGTGCGCCCTTTGGTGCGGCTGCCGGCCCGATGTACAATTCTAGCGTCCGCGCAGCATCTTCTGCAGGCGCGGCCTCGGCAATGCATGCTGACCACCAGACCCAGGCTGCGGCCGAGGCTGAACACGGTTGGCGTTAGCTGGCATCTAGGGATCCCCCTTTCTCTTTTTCTCGTGTTGTGAGGCGTGTGTAGTCGTTTACCGATCCCACATCTGCCTCGGATCCCGCCAAGCTAAGCAAAGCAAGAGCTGCGGCTGATCGCACCAGGGGCTTTCTTTCTTCTTTTCTTTTCTCTCCCTCATTCTCTCTTTCCTTTTCCTCATGCTTTATTCGAGCAATCGAGCGAAGGAAACCTCTTTGCGCGCGACCCACAAGTCCTCAGTTTCTTCAGAACAAGATTTAAAATATCAACGTTGAACGGCATCTCTTTCTTGGATTACTCGTTTTATAAGTACACGCAAACTCGACACAGTGGCCTTGCTTAACATTCTTTTTTTGCGACTCGTGTATTGACAATGTGGTATTGCACAGCGTCGAATTTTGCCTTGCTTTTAGTCAATCAAGAACAACGTTGTCGCGAGTCAAACAATAATCATTTCCCGAATTACACGCTTTCGGGGCAGGCTGGGATCGAGCAGGACTCGAATGAGGCACGCAAAAGCACAACATTGGGCTCGTTCTTTATTGTCATAGAGACCGTGGTATGCGTGGCAAGAAAAGAAAAAATGGGTTGTTCGAGTAAGTTCAGGGGGAGGAAACGGGTCTGCAAGCAAAAGCTTCTTGGCCTATTTGGAACAAGGGGGGGGGAGGAAAAAATCACAGGAGCTCGCCACGAGCATCACTAGCGTCTGCGCGAGTGGACTCGTGATCCTTGAGCTGGGCACGCGCTTCGTACGTACATTCGACAACGCCGCGCCGCGCCGTTGTGCCCTCTCCTTTGAGTCCGATGAATGTGATGCGCGTAGAATCCGCGCCATGGTTCTCTGGAATGAAAATGGTCAAGGACGTAATGTTTGAAAACTTTGATGCCTTGACCGGGTAGTCGATCGCCCCTGCAAAGTCCTCGGCAAGCTCAAACTCTTGCACTGGAGCAAGATCGTGCGCCATTTCAAAGTCCACATCGTCGCGATTGACAAAGAGCTTCGCATGCATGGGCGCCTCGCCGTTGGGCCCGCCAATAATGCAAAACGACTTGAGCTTGACGGCGACGGTAAAGGGAATGTGGAAAATGAGTTCCGCGTCGTCCTCCTCGCTCAGCACGAAGCGCGAGTCATCAGCCTTCTCCATCATCGTCTTGAAGACCGTCTTTCCGGACCCTTCGACCTGCTCGTTCAGGCATGTGATGCGCCCGGTGTCGATGAACTTAAGCAGAGAGTTCCCCTCCGGATCGTCTGGCGTCCCGTGCGAGTGCCCGTGACCCCCGCCTCCGTGCGAGTGCCCGTGACCTTCGTGACCGTGGTGGTCGTGTTCCTCTGCCTCGTCGCGGCAATCCATCTTGCCCCACTCGCTCGACGGCAGCCTCGACCTCTGGCCAGACAGGTCGCGCGCGCCTAGTCTTTCTCCCTCTCGCGCGCGCGCTCGGCGTTGCCGCTCCCGCCGAGGGCTGCCAGCCTTCGTCGAAATCAGATGCAGCGGCCAAGATAACAAACTACTTGGTTTGGGATACGAGACGAGACGGGACGAGAAGAGCGAGCCTGAGTCTCCTTTTCTTTCTTTCTTTCTTTCTTTCTGCTTCGCTTCAACCAAGTGGTCCTGCCAGTGATGCTGCCACAGACAGACAGACAGACAGTCACACAGACAGCAGACAGTCAGAGCCGCAGCAGCCTTTCTTCTTCTCCTTCGTCTTCTGCTTCTCCGTCGTCATCATCGACAGGGAAAACCAAGCTTGTAACGAGCCCAACAAACGCGGCCCGCTCGGGCATTCACTGCAAGTCACAGTCAGCTGGTGACGGGAAGCGCAAGCAAGCGAGCGAGCGAAACGAGGAGCATGGCGCGCATGGGCGTCAGCATGGGCAGGGGCATGGATGTCGTGGGCTTGAGTCTCGGCGGCCTGCGGCTGCGCGCCGGAGGACGTAGCGCCTCGGCCACCGCCCTGCGAAGACCCAGAAGCTGGCAAGAGGCAGGAGCGTGGGCCAGGGCCGCCTCCTCGAGCGCTGGACCTGGATCGGACGCCGGGCACGCAGCGCCGGCCGGGACTGCCGACGCTGCGCAACTCTGCGCTGCCGAGGTCCGAAAGGGCGATCGACACGCGTATCTGGCTGGCGCCCTCATGCCCTCGCACGTGCGTAGGCAATTCTATGCTGTGCGCTATTTCAACCTCGAGCTCGCAAGATTGCGCGATGTCACAGGGGCAAACGAAGCTGCTGCCTCGCTTCGGTGCCAATGGTGGCGCGAACTTCTTGGAGAGGCCTTTGCAGCTGCCAAGGAGGACCCGAGCTTGCATACCGCGACGATCGCACAGTCTCAATATGGTCCGCGCGGTCATCCTGTCTTTTACGAGCTTACCCATGCCATTCGCCAGAGCAAGCTGACCCGCCGCTGGCTCGACCGTATGATTGACGCTCGCCAGGACGATGCAATTACAGAGCAGCCCGCCTCACTTGCAGACATGGAAAAGTACGCAGAGTCTACCGCCTCGAGCATGCTTTACCTTTCGCTTGAGATGTTTGGCGTTCGTGAGACGAATGCCGATCATGCCGCGAGTCACGCCGGCAAAGCCATCGGTCTCGCAAACACGCTTAATGGTCTCCCGTATCTTCTCGCCAGCGGGCAGATCCCGCTTCCGCAAGATCTCATGACCAAGCACGGTCTGCGCACTCGTAGCTTTCAGCGCTTGGCAATGATGGCAGGTGTCGGCATGGGTCAGCAGGACAAGCTCAACGCTGGCCAGGGTCCTCAGTCGATCGAGGAAGATGAGGAGCTCGTGCGCGCTTATCAAGCGCTCACAGAGACTGTGTATGATGTGGCAGCTACTGCACACGGCCACCTTGAGCACGCAAGAGAGATGCGCGAAGCCATTCCGCCCGCTGCCTTGCCCGCTTTCCAGGTCACTGTCCCTGCCTCCATCTTTCTCGAGCGTCTCCAGTCCACTGCAGAATTTGACATTTTCAATGCCAACTTGCGCAATGATCCCTTTGGTCCTCTCCGCGTCCAGTATCACATCTTCAAGAATAACTTTCTAAAGACCTTCTAACGTGAGTCAAAGTCTGACAGACACTACTGGTTTTTCTTGTTCACCTGCAGGTGCAATCAACGTTGGTGTAGCTTTAGCTACTGGGCCCACTTCCTACTACTCTATGTTCGTAAACGTGCTGCCCCAAGGGAAAGGGAGGAAAGAGAGTCTTGCCCGAAGCTCAGAGAGAGAGAGAGAGAGAGAGAGAGTAGTATACTATGTCCTATGGAAGAAGGATGCATGCTCCTTTTGATTTTCACGCGTCAGCACCGCAGCATGCTTAATTTGTAAAAAACATTTGCTGTCCAGTGACATTCGCTTTCTACTTTGCACCTCGTTCGATGCATTTGTGGAAAGACAATGCCTATACTTGTGGCATACGAGCTTTCCAATCCAAGGCCCAACATGAGATGTCTGTCCAGAATTTGAGTTTGACGTGTCTGGTGCTCATTTGTTCAAAATTCATTTACTCCATTCAATCAGTGCTCTTTTGCTGCCATAAGTTCTGTCTGTTCTCGCCGTTTTTATCGAATCACTGAGCAAGCAGGGGATAATTATATTCAGCAAGCATCGGAAACAATCGGCGACGCGCAGCAGTAGCTCATGAACGACTGACTTCTTGGAGAAAGTAATTGGGGAAAAGAGAACATTTCTTGCACGTAGCAGCGCTATGAGTTTCGTATCAGGACTATCTTATCTTGCTTAACCCATTTTCCACAATTCGCTACGAACTTCCATAGTTGCTGCGAAGCGTCTGATAGGTTGGAATGACGCCTGAACAGTACAATTGTTCGTTTTTCTTTTATGATTTATAACATTAGCTACGACTTTTCAATATTGTCAAAACTCAATACTTATTAATTTATAATTATATTAATATATCAAAATATAATTATATAAAAGTATTATTTGAATATAGTCTGAATTCTTGCAAAAAATGTTTTTGATTTTAATTTGCATGTATTTTATAGTTATATTCTAATTGTCTATAAATTTACACCAAAAAGCAACATCTTCTGAAAGTTTGAGGAAAAATATGAAGTAAAATCTATACTTTGAAACAAGCTTTTACATCGTAAACGTATGATCTGGCTTCATGCTCATGATGAGACTGACTAGATGCCGTAATAATTCTTTCAACCTGATCCATAGTGGAAAGGTGCTTCTCTGCAGAGAGAGGTTTTTTTTTGCGCATCAGCTGACGAGCTAGAGAGAGAGTTGTCTCTTTCTTTCTTCACAAGAAGCAGAACGGGTTGCATGTTGCGCAAGGCTTATTTATTTGTTTGTCTATTATATAATTCAGAATGGCTGATGATCCAAATGACCAGCTGTGTATCATTCGTCACTCATCATATTGTAAGTGAACGCGCAAAGTCGCCGATATTTCGCATCTTTCATGTCCATTCAGGACACCAATGTTCTTCAGCTTGTCAGATATTTAGGTACATCAACAACCTAATCGAGCTTCAGCGTTTTCTTTCTTCGTTGCCTACTGATCAACAAGACAAGTCGGGACACTTGCGCCCGATTGAGTGCTTGCGTAGCACAAGCAAGCTTTGCGCGTTCGTCCGAGAATTCGCGACGAGCTGCTTGATACCCATTCATTCACAAAACGTGGCGTGTCACGGAAGCCGGTTTGTCGACACCGCAGTTCTGGCGGCCTGTACAGACTATTTCCACGTTGTAAAGGATCGGGCTCACCTTGCTCCCGCTTTTCGTTGAAAAGATAGAATGAGAAGAAGATGAGCCTTGACAGTTCCTTTTGAAGCGCAAACTGGCGATGCAAGAAAGGAGTGCTCACACTTTAATTTCCAATTAATGGCTCAAATCGGTGTATTCCCAATCGATTCTTATGATAAGCGAGATCAAGCTGGGTCGAGGTCCGTACGGACCCAAACGGCAGTACTGTACCTTAGGACTGCATCTTATAACTTGCCGCAGACAATGTGCTCACTCGATCGGCAAGCTTGCTTTTCGAGTGCGTGCGCGGCTCGACATAGTAGTAGGAGCCAGGGAGCGAGAGAGAAGCAGGAAGAGGATTCGCAAATACTGTTCGCTGATGCCAGTTGTATGAACGAACCTTGGGATGACGGGTTCAGATTTGAAGTCTGCGACGGTTGATTATTTAGAATCACTTTGTCTTCTTGGCTACAACGAGCCCACCACCGAGAGCTGCGGCAAGTCGACCGGCATAGCTCTTGTCAGCTGAGCAGCAAATATGAATGTTTTGCAACAAGATCTACAGCAACAATTGTAGTAGAAGACAACGAGCGTCTGCAAAGAAGAAGGAAACCAATTTTGTTGCAAGCATGGTGAAAACCCCGCCAACTGAATCGTCGCAGCAACATGATAAGACGATTGAATTTGCTGGCCGGCTGGGCGGGTGAAGAATGGGTCGCAATGGCTGGCATGCGCAGCAAAGCATACATAAAGTCAAGAAGAGCACAGATGTTACACACATTTATCTCCTATCTCTCTCATTTCCGCCCAACGTTTCGACGGTGTGGCCATAAAGGAGGAAGGGGGAGATGGGGCACGGACGTCATCATAAGATTGCTCGCTAGCTCGGTTTTGACGAATTGGCATTTTCCCACGAGAACCACAGAAAGCAGATGTTGACTAATGGAGGATGGAAATGAACGTAGTGGTTGGTAAATAAATGCGGTCGTCGAGCTAACCAATTGCAGAATGAAATGAGAATTTCCCGCCCCCTCTCTCCCTTGAGCCTCTCTCAATCTCCCTTGCATTCTGTCCTAACGAAGCATTCTATCGAATTAGGCCAGATCAACTTCCTTGGGAGGCGAGCTGGAGATATCGCCTGTCTCGACGCTAACCCAAAAGGACTCGCCCGTCTCGCGATGGACGTATTCTTCCCAGCTGCCAACCTCGCCAATTTTGAAGCCATTGGCAATGACGGTGGCCGCCTTGGAGTTGGCAGGGCGACTTGTCTTAGCCTCGCCGGCAGACGAAGAAGCCGAGGCCACTGGAGGCGGCGAGGTGGGCGCGGTTGCCTTGGGCGCAGCAGCCTTGGCATGCGATGCGAGCTCAGCGCTGTTGGGAAAGGAAAACGAGGTTCCCGCGCTTGCGCCGAGTCCGCCGCCAGCAGCGGTGGACGAGGACGCCGCCCCCTGCGAGCGCTCTCCCATGCGCAAGCTAATATCGCGCGAGTAGGAGTCCGAGTTACGCCGCGAAATGGACAGCGGCGGCGTAGAGCTGTTGTTCGTGGAGGATCCGGCGCCGCTGCTGCGCTGACGATGGTGCTGCGGATGGGGTTGCAGGTTGCTTGCATGGCTCGAGGAGTTGCTGGCAGCTCCAGAGCCGACACTCATGCGCTCTGAATTGTCGCGAAAGGGCACATGGACCGCGCGCGCATTGTCCGTGTATGATCGGGTGTTATAGGTTGCAAAGATGTCGCGCTCGTCCACGGGGGGCTCGAGCGTGGTGCGGGCGCCTCCAAGGTAACGCTGGCTGCCGGCACCCTCGTATTCCCCGCGCGGGTACAAGCCAACCTCTGGGGGCGTAATGTAGCCTGTGTCCTGCTGCGGGCGTTCTGGCGAGTTGTGCTTGGATCCCTGACGGTTCAGAGTGGCGCGCGACGCGTTGTTCGAGGAGGCCTGGAGGATCTCCTGCTTGGCGACAAAGCCGGTGTTTCCCGAAGGCCCGGAGGGCCCCGAAGGCCGCGAGGCTCCAGTGTTGTAGTCTGTGCCCGCGGGTCCCGTGTTGTTGCTGGCGCCGGCGGAGCGAGTCGACTTGTTGTTTTCGGTGGCCGCAAAGAGGATCTCCTCGCGGGTCATGGAGAACTTTTCGTACTTGGCAAAGAGCAACACGACGAGACCGACGGCGGTGCACCAAAAGACGGTAAAGGCAAAGAGCAGGACGCGGAGTTCGTACGAGGTTTCGGCGAGGACCGAGACAATGATGTTGAAGATGCCGAAGACGAGGACATTGTTGACAATGAAGAAGATCTGCTTCGACTCGCCAAGCACGCTGCCTAGGTTGCGCACTCGAAAGGCGAGAACGACGCCGAGCACCACCAGGGCTCCGAGGAAAATGTACGAGATGACGAGCATGACGTAGCCCACGCCCGTGGACTCGCAGTCGTAGGCGCCCATGTCCTCGTTAAAGTATGAGACGGGGGGCTCGATGGCGGTCCAGAGAATGAGCAAGACAACGTCGATGGCTACGAGGAGCGCAATGATCTTGAGCAAGAACATGTCGGTAATGTGCGATGCGTCGCCGGGGCCGTAAAAGACGCGCCAGACGCGCCAGATCTTGAGCAAGAGGACGGCCATGGTAAAGGTGAAGGCGAGATCGAACCACCACTTGCGGACGATGCAGACCGCCGCGGACTCGGGCTCAAAGGCGCTGGGGAAGATGCTCGTGTTGACGAAGATGCCACCGACGCAGAGCAGCTTGAGAAAGAGGAGCTGGCTGAGCTGAATGACGGGTTTGTCCCTGTGAATGTGAATAAAGATGAGAGCCGAGAGCGCAAGCACAATGCCGACGATGGCAATGTTGGTGGCGAGGATGGCGACCCAGCCAAGCCCGGAGCTGCCTGCCGAGGTCGGGGCCGCGGTCTCCTCGATGGATCCTGCCGCGACGCAGGCGCTGGTCGTGGCGTCCCAGTCGCAGAGACTGTCCATGGCGTCGCAGAGAGCCTCATCTTTGTTGAGCGGGCAGACCACGTCTGGGTCTTGGGTGGGCGATCCCGTGGGCCGGAGCGTGGTCGGGGTCGCGGTTGTCGGTGCCCCCGTGGTAGGTCTGTACGTGGGTTTGGGCGTGGGGTACGTCACGGGCGGCACGGGCGCCTCGGTTGGCCGGTTGGTGGGCGGGTCCGTGGGCTGGGGCGTGGGCTGGGGCGTGGGCTGAGGCGTCGGTCGCTTGGTCGTGGGGCGTTGGGTAGGCTCGGGCGTGGGCGCCACGCTGGGATAGGCCGTCGGGGAGACGGTAGGGTACGGGGTGTCGTCCGGCTCGCTCAAGGAGCAAGACTCGCCGGTTCTGCCTGGGAAGGGGTCGCTGCCAAAGGTGTCTTCGTCGCAGGTAAAGGTATAGTTTGCGGCCCACTCGCTGGAGCTATAGACGTACTCGCCGGCGATGCCGAAGCGGACCCAGCCTGCGCGCGGGGTCGTGCACTCTTGCTCGTACATGCATATTTCGTAGCCGTAGTCGAGGTCGGCCGGGTCCACGGCGAGGGTTTGCTGCGCCAGAGCGAGCGCCGCGACCACTGTGACGGCTGCGCTGCCGAGGCGCGCACGGGCCCTCCGCGTCGCGGCCACGGGGGGCATCGTCTCCTCCTTTGCTGCCGCGTTCCCTATTTATGGTCTGAGGAGTCTTGGCGTGGATGATGGATGGATGGAATGGGAATGGAGATGGAGATGGATGGATGGATGGATGTTCGCGCACGCGAGCCACCGCCGCCGCGGTTCGTTCGTGTCCGCCGTCGCAGAGAGGCGTTCCGCGGCGGCGCCCCTGCGCAGCTCGCGCGACTGCCTGCCTGCCTCTGCCTGCCTCTGCTGCCTCCAGAGCAGAGCAGAGCAGAGCAGAGCAGAGCGGAGCGGAGCAGAGCAGAGCAGCACGCGCTCTGGCACGCGGGCTAGCGGTCTGCTGGACTCGGACTGGATGGACTGGACTGCTGGGCTTGCTTGAGCGCCGTCGCTCAGCCGGCCGGCCTCGGTCGCTCGTGAAGCGAAGCGAAGCGCTCGCTCGCGCGGCTCTGCAGGCAGGCAGGCAGGCAGGCAGGCAGGCAGGCAGCTCGCGGGGGCGGGCGGGGCGCAGCTGTGCTCCGCGTCCCCTCTCCTCCGGCCGTCCCTCGCGCCGGCGGGGCTGGCGGGGCTGGGCCTGCTTGCGAGCCAAGCAAGGAAGCAAGCACTGGCAAGCAGCAGGGAGGGAAAGAAAGGAAAAGAAAGAAAAAGAAAGAAAAGGCCGGGCCGGCTGGAGGTTTGCTTGCCTGCTGCTGCTGCTTGATTGCCAGACAGACAGACAGACAGACAGACAGACAGACAGACAGAGAGAGAGGGAGGGGAGATTAGATCAGAATGATGGCGGCCCGCCACGGACCTGCTGGCTGGCTGCTGCTGACTCCACTTGACTGACTGACTGACTGACTGACTGACGGAGTGACAGACAGTGGGCCTGTGATTGCTTGCTTGCTTGCTTGCTTGCTTGCTTGATTGATGGATGGATGGATGGATTGACTGTCCTGCCAGTCCTGTTTCGCCTTTTACTTGCCTTGCCTTGGCTTCCTTGCTTTCTGGGGGAGGCCGACCGGATGGAATGACTAGGCGCAAGCAGGGGGAGGGGAGGAAGAGGGAGGGAGAGAGACTGCGTGTGTGGTGTGAGTGCGCGTGTGATGAGAGAGAGAGAGAGATTAGATGAGATGAGACTCGGAGATCGAAAATGGACGCCCGCGATGGCCGCAGCCAGCAGCAGCTGCAGCTGCAGGCGCTTGTTTGTCTGCTTGCTGCTGCTGGCTTGCTTGCTGGAAGTGGAGCTTGCCTGACTGGCCTGTAGCAGCAGCGTCGACGCGAGCAGAGAGACACGCGCCAGGCAGGCAGGCAGCCAGCCAGCCAGGCTCGTACGCACGCACGCACGCACGCACGCACGCAGGCTCAGGCAAGCGGGGCTCGCTCGACAGCGAGTCACGGCTGTCGGCCTTTCTTTCTTTCTTTCTTTCTTTCTTTCGGCCTTCCAAGTTCCTTCCTTCCTTCCTTCCTTCCTTCTGCCGCCACGGGCTCGAGTCTTTCGGCGGCACGGAGAGAGAGAAGATAGAGATAGCAAGCAAGTAGGCACCGCGCTGCGTGATGCGGCGGCGCGGTCGATGAACGGCGAGGAGAGGATTGGAGAGGAGAGGAGAGGATTGGAGAGGAGAGGAGAGGGCGCGGCGGCCAGCGCAGACGACGAACCGAGGCGCGGCGTGCCCTCCCTCGGACGTGAAGAGCGAGCGGCTGTGCTGCAGATCAACCAGACCACAGAGCTAAGCAGCGCTGAGCAGAGCAGAGCAGAGCAGAGCAGAGCAGAGCAGAGCAGAGCAGAGCAGAGCAGGGAGCGGCGAGGCCGAGTGGCCGAGTGGCCGGTCTGGTCCCGCTGCGGTCGGTCGGTCGGTCGGCGACGCCACGCAGCGAGGCTGGCGTGCCGAACGAACGGCGGCGCCCTCTCCTCTCCTCTCCTCTCCTCTCCGCAAGCAGCGCTCAGCCAGTGGCAGCTGCGATGCGACGCGACGCGACGCGAAAGAGACCCGAAACGAGGGGCTCGCGAAGCGAACGGAAAGGAGAGGAAAGAAAGGAAGACAGACAGTCAGACAGACACACGCACGCTGCTGCGCGACCGCGGCGGCAGTCCTCGACGGGCACGGAGGATGCGCTGCCTGACCGACTGACAGCCAGTTAGCTACAGCTCCGACGAACGAAGCAGGCAAGCAAGCAACAGCAAGCAAGCAAGCAAGCAAGCAAGCAAGCAAGCAAGCAAGCAAGCAGCCAACCAACGAAAGCACCAGCGAAGGCGCTCCCAAGGCCTCCTGAGCCTGCCTTTTGCCAGCGTTGCGGCTCGGGAACTCGTCAGCCCGCCACGCGCGCTCAGACCGTGCCCGTGCAGCGTCTCCGCCAGGCCCAGCCAAGCGCGAGGGGAGGGCTGGCTGGCTTGCTTGCTTTTACTTGCTCTTGCTTGCTCTTGCTTGCTCTTGCTTGCTCTTGCTTGCTTACGCACGGTCACAAGCTGGGCAAACCTTGGGTCCCCGATGGCGGCAGGGTCCACGCGCACGCGGCGAGCGGTACGTGTCTCGCGCCCCACGACCGGCTTTGGGCCAAGCGCCTCGTCCCCTCGGGTCTGCCACGCGCGCGCCACAGCCGAGGCCCTGTCGCCGTCTCGCGGGTCGATGTCTGATTGACTCGAGAATGAAAGAAAGTGGTGACTGAGAGCGCTCTCAAGTTTTGAGAACGGTCTCAACAGTGACGGTTACGGAGTGTGCTTCTCAAGTTTCGAGTCGCCAAGGGCTCACACTTAGTGAGCCAATGCAGGTATCGCTGGCCTACCACGTCGAGAAAGCCAGTTCTTCTGGGTGGTGGTTTGAAAACAAGTGGAGAAGGAGAACGTGATCACACGATCCAAGTAAACGTTGCTTTTTTGGGGGGGGGCTGACTCCTAATGTTGCAGAAATGGCGATAGCTTCGACCCAATTGTGGAGAGAAAGACCAGGAATTGTGGAGAGGAAGACAGGGGGGGGGAGCAGCTCTGTCTCGCATGGCAACATGCCCCATTTCAAAAAGCATGAGACGCATGCAGCAGTCGAAAAGACAACTCGTTGGCTTTCGCCCAAAACAGAAAGGGACGAGTCTTTTCCTCGTGAGAGTTGGATGTCAGCGCCTAGCGCTTCTTTGGTAATTATCTTTCTACCAAATTGAGACGAGATCCAAATCACTCTCGAAAACATCAAGCAAGACATGAACATCATCACTTTCATTTCCGGAAATGCAGAAAAAACAGAAAAGGTGGTATCGAGCTCAAGCTATTCTCGAGACGAAAAGACAAAAAGTGTACGAAATAATATACGCAAGACTATTGTGAAATGGAACCGGAAGAGGACGACCGACGCCGTAGGAAAAGTGCAGTCTCTCGCGCACGCACGCGAATGGCTCGCTTCGCAGCCTTGACGCATGCAAACGTGCGAAGCTCATTCAGATGGGCTCGAGCGTGCTTGCAGGCTCGAAAACGACGCAGCGAGCGTTGAATGACCCTCGCAGCCTGCACGCGCCGTAACATAATCTCGGAACGTGCCACGCGACGTGCTAGCCGGTTGATCGTCGTTGCGGCCTCGCTACGCTGTCTGCTTGCTTTGAACATTGTTAAAAAGTGTGAGCACGCCCTCGCGGCAGCCAGGCAGCGTCGCCAAGACGCGCGTATCCGCGCGGCCCTCATCTGCGTCAATTGCTCTTCGCTTGGCCGCAGCAGCGATTGCACCGTGTGGATGGACCGAGAGCTGTAAGCGGCATCTTTTGGACCAATCTGGATAAAGGCCTTGTCCATGCCAAGTGCATAAAGGATCCCCTCCACTACGGTCTGAGAATCACGGCGGAGGTCCGCCAGTGGCAAGTGAGCTCGGTATGGCTGCAAGATCGACTGCACGGAAACGGAGTGGAGAAAGCGCCCTGCGCGGTGTTTTCGTGCCACTTCCACGAGCTTGCTGTCCGCTACTTGCTTCATGACGCCCTGCAGGCAGCAGGAGCCGACCTCGAACGCGCTGGACTTTTTCTTCATAAAAAGGGCCTCCGTTGCCGCAAGCTTGGAGTCCTCTACTCGAATGCAGCGCACGAAATGAACATTCACGCCATAGTCCATGAGCCACGACACGAGCCTTCCCACGTCCCGTCGATAGAGCGTCACGACTTGAGACTTTTCAGGAAGAGGCAGCTCCTTGGTGAACTGCTGCACGCTCTTGGCCAAGAGCGACTGCCAGTGTCCAAGCTGATTCTTCTCTGCAAAGTCGCCCTCATGCGCAGCAACATACGCATTCTCAGGCCCCGAAATGCGATGCTCCTGAAACTCCACGTGGTCAAGAAAATCTTCCTGGCGGTGGAGGCCAAGCAAAGATGACATCGACGACGATGAGGCCTCGGTCGATGCCGAAGACATTGACATCGAAGCGGTGCGCGACATCATCTCATGCTCCGCTTCTCGAGAACTGCTCGCCGAAACTCTTTCACCGTGACCCGTGTGCCCGCGATAGTTCGCCGCATCCGCAAATTCGTCCTCGAGTCTTGCCAAGAGACCGCCGCCAGCAATGCTTCCAAACAATACTTCCATGGGGTAAGATGTTCCATGCGCCGTCTTGCCCAGCACCGCGTGATCAAAAATATCGTGCTCGATTGCGACGCCCACCGCATCAGCCAACGTATTCTCAAAGGGCCGCGATTCGTCAATTCCGCCGTGCTCACGATCAGCAGCAGCAGAAAGACAATCCACAATTGTTACAGAGCGCGTGCCATTGGTGAGCGGTTCGAGCTCGCCCAGCTTTTGGTTGACGCGCTGTTCCACCCAGCGTAAGACGCCCCAAAACACGGACTTGGCCAGAGCTTGCGCCTTGCGCTCACCCATTGCAGGGTCCTTTGTGCCCACACAGAGCGCGTCCTCAAGTACCGCCGTCTCGAGGCCCAGCAAAAAGGCCGCCTTCTCCAACGGGGTTCCCTGCAACTGACCTAGGGCGGAAAGCCTTCGTTCACCACCGGCGACGAGAACGTCTTCGGCAGACTGATGCCCCCCCAGACCGGTAGGTCGGCGCCGCAGTGGGCCACTCCCGTGGCGTCGTAGAATAGGTTCGGATTCCCGGAGCACCAGTGCATGACCATTTTGAGTCACCTTGCGCTGTGGTGGTAAATTTTCCGTCCACGGTCCCCGCGAGCTGCGCGAATGCCTTTTCAGCATTAGGATCGATGACATTTGGCCCTTGGCGCTCTCAGAGTGCACCTTGCTGAGGCCCGATGAACCAAAGTCTACGCTGCCGCTGCCGCTGCCGCTGCTGCTGCTGCTGCTGCTGGTGGTCGTCGTCGCAGCAGGTGGCAAAAGTGAAACGTGAGAAGCCTTTGGTGGCCCACTCATTGGAATGCCTGGGCTCACTTTGCCCTTGTCCTCCTGCATCGGAGCCTGCCACTTGAAAGAAGAACTGCTGGTGCTTCTCCTCAGCAAAAAACTCGATCCGGTTGAGCGTGGACGAGTCCGCCCGCGAAGCCCTCGTCGAGGCGCCGCAACGACAACGCGGCCGTCACTACGCTGGATAAAGGAAAGCTTGCCCAAATGGAGAACAGCAGCCAGTGTTGAAAAAATGTGCAGACGGTCAGCCACGTCAAGACCCGCAGTCTCCATATCCTCCATCAAATGTGCCATCAAGTCCGACTCCTTTTGACATGTGGCGTCACTGCTGCACTGTGAAGGCGGCTCCAGGCCGAGGCGAGCACAAGAATCCGCATCCAGACTGGTGCTCATCAGCCGTAAGACGGCCAGGCTCTCCTCTGGAATGCACGTTGTCGCTCGCCAGGGCTCAAAAAATACTGTACTCACCTGCGACGCACATGGCGCGCGCGACAGAGAATCTCCGGTCGAAGCATAGCTAATTTCAGCTGTTACGAGCGCTCGCGACCGCAACGATCCCCGAGCATCCATCGAAGATGTAAACGCTTGCATCACCCTGCAGGCCGCAGTGGTTCCTCGACGCAAGCAGGAATTTCCCGTCATTAGCGCACGTGCAAGTTCTTCGGCAGCCTTGGTCTTTCCAGTGCCAGAGGGGCCCGTCACGAGAATGATCTGATTTTCCTGCTTTGCATGCATGGTCATTCGCACTGCATCAGCATATTCGAGAATGGGCCCACTTCGCTCGAGCGTGGCCAAGAGCCCCTTTCCTTCCTTGTTGCTGCACGTTTCGTTATTTGCAAGGTACACCAGCGTGTCGCCTGCAAAAATGGCGCGCGTGCCTTGGGCACTCGCCTCTTGCAACGCGCGCGTGGCGGCAGGGAGGTGGAGATGCTCCAGTGTCGCAAGGTCCGTGCAAGACCTTACGTCTGCGCTATGATTTGCATGCAAAACATCTGCGACCCGGGCGGCAACCACGTTGCCGTTCTTGAGCTTGAGCCACACGAGCTCCTCGCTCGAGCCGCAAATGGCGTCCTGATCACGAAGCACAGCGCCCAACATCCAGCGACGTTCTAGCGAGTAAATCTTGCGCATCAGTGGCCCCGAGGACGCCTCATCGACGTCGTTGTGCTCGCCGTCGATCACGACGCAGTCCGCATGGCCACTGGTGCTCGGAACGGGTCTCGAAACCCACCTCATTTGATCCTAATCTGCACGGCGAACGCTTTCTACGAGTGGAGACGCGACGCAAACACTCTTGGACCACGGTGGCACGCAACCCTCCCCCACCCCTCCAAATTCAACACTGAGAATTTGGGATTGCCTCCAAGGGCTCTGTCCTTTTACGATGTACAGCTGGCAGCGTGTGCGGCCAGATGAGAGGAGTCCGGGCGGCTGACCTCAATGGGACTTGGGGCGATCGCGTCGTAACACCACGGGACTTCGGGCCTGGATTCCCGAGGATGCCGCCGGAGGTCCAAGAGCAGCTCGGTCCAGAAATCTTGCTCGTTGTGAGGCCTTTGGACGTGTCAATCCAAAATATTTCAATCCAAAATATTTCAGTCCAATCCCGTGTCTGGTCCAAGCACCACGTTTCAAGACAACAAGCTTTTGAGACCTGCGTCATGCGCATTCCTTTGATGTTCCGCGCGTCGCACTTTTGTTTGCCAAGTCCCAAGGCTCCAACAGCGTCCTTTGTGTTTTTATCCGCCCGAGATGGTGGGGCAATTGGCCTTTAGTGCACAACTAGAGTTTATTGTCCACATACTCCCCGGCCATAGTGAGTTCTTGCCCTTGGCCAGAGTCGACATCTTCCGTCCCTACGGAGCAACGTGGGTCGGCGGAGCTGACGGGGCACCCATTCGCGGGCTCGAGCGGAGAACCCGCATTCCTTTTCACTAAAAAAATTCTTCGCAGTGCTCATTGTCAAGGCTGGCAGATGCCCTTTTCTTGTTCCTTGTCGGGTGTTTGTGTGAGCTCGCAAGCTTTCGCGCTGACGGGTCCTCTCGTGCGCTGCGTGCCATTCCAGACAGGGAGTGGAAGGCAGGCAGACTCCCCGAGGGGCCAATCCTGCTCATCTCCATGCAAAGAGCAAACCAACCAGGCTGAGGCAGTGATGGCACGATGACGGACGGACAATGCCATAAGTCAAGGCTCTCAGCAGACAGACATTGGGAAAGCTGTCCCAAGCCTGTTCGACACAGCACAGTCGCTCTGCAGTGCTTCGCGTCTGATCCCGCGCCGCAGCCACCTAGTAACACGTTGTCTGTCAACTGTAGCGCGCGGCAGGTCGGTCAAAGCGGACTCATTTCAGTTGTCGTCGCCCAAGCCAAGCCAAGCCTCGCCTCGACGCCCCACCTGTTCGCGCTTGAGATCCATGCGGCAGAAAGGGGAGAGAGAAAGGGGGGGGGGAGGGCAAACGTCGCCCATCGGTTCTGAACGTCTGCGAGCCCCAGGGACCCCGGAGCTCCCTAGCCAGCCAGCCAACGGGCCAACCAGCCTGCCGGCTTCCAGATTGCCCAATGGTGTGAAAATAAGGGGAAAATTGCAGTCTTGCGGCCCACTGTGGGGATATGGGACCTCTTCGTTTTGCTCGAGCGGCCGAATCGTCCCCCTTTCGCGGGAATGCAACACCATTTGCAATCGGCCGCAAGGGTTCCGTCCCTGGCGCAAGACTGTCGCAGGCTGCCTGAAAACGCTCAAGCGCCCACGCTTTGGCCTTATACTTTCGGCTGTGTTTGGGGCCGCCGACCCCATTTGTCTTTTCATGACAAGATGTTTCTCCATGGTTCTTGTCGTGCTGGGAGCCCACGTCATGGAAATTGCAAGTTAGTGAATGCAACTACACTGCATTTAAATTAAAATAGGTATGCACGGATCGCTTGTATGCTCTGACAGTGAGTCAGCCCAGAGTTCAAAGAACTGATCGCTGGCAGCCCCCAGCCCCCCCCCCCCTCCCCCCCCCCCCAAAAAAGTGTGGCGGTTGGATCACCGGCAGGCAGCATAGGCAGAGATGTTCAAAACTGTTCGCTTGCAGGCTTCAGACTGATCTCTCGCAGGCTTTTAGAATGACTCGAGGATTCACAAGCAGTATTTGACTGTGAAATGACCATGCTGCTGGCTGGCGACATTTCTATATCGCTTTCTGCGTAGCTGTCGAGCAGCGTGAGAGTATTCGGCTCTGTTAGTCGTAATATGGCCGAGGGAGGAAGCGTCCCGTTCCGGGCCCAGCAAAAAGTGCCCGGCTTGCTTTGTCCCGCTTCGGGCTTTACGAGTATGGGAGCCACTGCATCTCCACGTCCGCGAGGCGCAAGGAGGTTATTTGTATTGCATCGCACAACAGCCAAGTAGTGCTACACCCAACGCTGCACGTCTTTATCAAGTTGCGAGCCTTTAATTTTCACGTCAATTGCCGACCGCTCGGCTGGTCAGCGGCGCTCTGCCCGTTGTGTTTTTTCGATGGCTTGGGGCTGTGACTATTGTTCTCAGCCCAGCCATCATCCCAGCACAAAGGAAGGTCCGCATCGTCAATCGGGGACCACGCTTTGCTCAACCTGTAGCATGTCTGCGGTGGTGGATCGGCGGATGCAGACAAAAGTTATGAGCATGGAGACAGCGCGTCTCGCCGGCATTGGCGAAGAAGGACCCGGCGAGTGCACGCAGAGCGCTCGCTCAAATACCAACTTGTCTTACTGACAGTGATGAGTGACAGTGACAGTGTCGGCCTGCCTGCCTACCACCACTGATGAGGACAAAGTTAGCTTGCTGGCTGGCTGGCTGGCTGGTGCTGGCTGCAGCGACGGGGCGCAGCACGTTGACGTGGAGTATACGTATGCGATAATGCGCGCCTGGACAGCTCAGATGCGAGCCCGATGTCTCGAAAAGGCGTGGGTCGCCTGCGTCGCAGCGGAGATGTCAGAGCGCCTGCTGCCGAGACACGTCCGCATGGCCTCGAGCTCGTCGTCCTCAAAGGGGCCAAAGGAAGTGATCTCGGTGGTGGATCAGGCTGCGAGCATCCCACGCGAGCGCATGCGCAATTTCGTCATTGCCGCCCACGTAGATCATGGCAAGTCTTCTCTTGCAGACAAGCTCTTAGAGATCGCTGGCAATCTCGAACTCGCCGATGGCGGCGAGCGCCAGGTGCTCGATGATCTCAAAGTTGAACGCGAGCGAGGGATCACCGTCAAGGCACGAACAGCTTCAATGGTTTTCGACGACCATCTCCTCAATCTTGTCGACACTCCGGGCCACGTTGACTTTGACTATGAGGTCAAGCGAAGCCTGCAGGCCTGCCAAGGCGCCCTTCTCCTCGTGGATTCTACGCAAGGCGTGCAGGCGCAAACACTCGCCAATTACAACCTTGCGCGCGACGCAGGACTGCAAATTATTCCCGTGCTCACTAAGCTTGACCTCAGTCATTCGGATCCCGCCACTTCGCTCGAGCAAATCGAGCAGGTTTTCGGCATACCCGAAGACGAAGTGATCTGGACCAGTGCCAAAACGGGAGAGGGCTGCGATGAGATCTTGCCCGCCGTCATTAAGCGCCTACCGCCCCCTCCAGATCCACAACCGCTGTCCCTGCAGGCAATAACGGCCGACGAAAATGCGGCCTCTCCTCCTGTCGCGAAACACACAATGAGCGGGCTCATCTTTGACAGTTGGTACGATCGCTACATGGGCGTGGTTTGCCTCGTCTACGTGGAAAAGGGCACTCTTCAGGTGGGCCAGGAATTTTTCACTGACTCGCAGGCTCTTGGGCAAAAGCGCTCACAAGGCTTCCAGGTCCAAGAGGTTGGCATGCTGGTCCCCCAACCCATGGCCTGTTCAGCGCTGCGCCAAGGCCAGGTAGGCTTCATGTTTGGCAACATCAAAGACAGCTCCTTGGCACGAGTGGGCGACGCAATTTCTGACCACCTCGACGGTCTCACTCAGGACGAAGAAACCCTCGAAGCTCGCAAGGTACGGTCCACACCCAAAGTGTATGCGAGTATCTTTCCACTTGATGGCGGTGACTTTGACGAGCTGCGCAAATCGCTCGAACGCCTTCTTCTGAACGACTCGAGCGTGGCGATGCGACCCGAGACAAGCGGAGCTCTTGGCAATGGTTTTCTTATGGGTTTTCTCGGCAAGCTTCACATGGAGGTTTTCTTTCAGCGTCTTGAGGATGAGTTTGGCACGGAAATCATCGCCACAGCCCCGGCAGTGCCATACTGGGCTGATATGCGGGGTACGGGCGAGCGTGTTCGTGCGGATATCCCTGCGCAGTTGCCTCCCAAGGAAATGGTTGAACAGTATTTGGAACCCATGGCCCACACCACCGTTATTGCTCCCATCGAGTACATGGGCGAGATCTTTCGTGTCTTCAAGGAACGCCGCGGTGTTCAGACAGGAGTGGATCACATGGACGAGACGCGGGTCGTGATCAAGCACGATGTTCCATGGCAGGAGGTCATTGTCGACCTCCACGATGTTCTCAAAACCGTCACAAGCGGATTTGCCTCTCTCGAGTATGAGGAGGCCCCGCCTCGGGTCGCAGATATCACCAAGGTAGATATTCTCGTCAACGGTAATGCCGTGGACGCGCTTGCCTTCGTTGCACATCGTTCCGTGGCTGCTCGTCGTGGTCGAACCGTCGCACAAAAGCTACGGTCGGTGATTGCGCGTCAGCAATTTGAAATTGTCATTCAGGCCGCCAGTGGACCCAAAATTATCGCGCGCGAGCGCATTCCGCCGTTTCGCAAAGATGTGCTTACCAAGTCTGGCAAAACTGTCGGCGGTGGCGATATGTCGCGCAAGCGCAAACTTCTCGAAAAGCAAAAGGCAGGCAAGAAGAAGATGAAGTCTGTCGGCAATGTTGAGCTTCCGCAGTCTGCCTTTTACGCAATGAATGAGCGCGACGACAAGTAAGCAACCGCTTGAACCCCCTCGAGGCGCTCTTGGTGGGTTTCGGAAGAGAAGGGGGAAGAGGCGGGGGAGGGGCGTATGCGCCTTGACGAAGCATCATGCTCCCCCGGTCCATTCATATGTTCTTCTATAAGAACAGTGTTAATTTCACCTGGAGAAATAATCAAGGACAAACATTGAATGTTGTATACTACATCTTAGATGGAAACAAAAAAAGGAATAAAAGGAGAGACAGAATTTGCTCATGCAATAGGCACTACGACGTTAATTGTTTTCCTTTCAGCGACCGATCAGTCAATCGATCGATTGATAGATCGACAGTGACATGCCCTGCATTGAAGAACTTTGTCATTTTCTCGCAAGAAAGAAAACAGCGGAGTCCATTCTGCGTTACCTGAGCTCAAGTCTGAGCTTGAGCTTGAGCATAATGCTCTTAGATGGAAGGCATGCGAGTGAAGACAAAGCGTGGGACGTGACTTGATATAAAAAATACGTCCATCGGGAGCCCAAAGCAGATAAGCAAGCTATCTAATCGGAATCAGAATCGTCCGCAGCCGAAGATCCACCTCCGAACATGGACCCAAGGAGCTTCTGCGGGTCTGGTTGATCAAGCTGCTGCTTGCGCATGTCCTCTTGCATCTTCTTGAGTTCTTCCGGGTCCATGCCCTCTTGCAATTTGGGAACCAGGAACATGAATCCCATCATGGCTGCCATCATGAGAAGCATTGGGTTCATAAAAAGGGAACCAATGCTGATAGTCTTGCGAGGCTCAAAGTAGTTTTGCTCACCATAGGGCTCGAGACGCAGAGGGTGCTGCAGCTCTCTGCGCTTCTTGCCGACCCAGAACTGAGCGCTGATACGGCCAGACTCCCCCACATTCAAAAGGTACAGCGGGTACGAATACGTTGTTGATCCCACCTCGAGTGAATACGTTCCGGCGGGAATATTGCGCAAAACAAAGCCCCCGTCCTTGCGCACCACACCCACGGTCTTGCCATCCACGAGAAGCGACGTCGAAGACAGTTCTGGCGAGTCGCCCTTCACGTAGCCAAGCACGTCGAAGCCACTCGACGCGGATTCGCCCGCGGCGACCTGGACGCACGCGCTCAGGCACACCACGAGCGCGACCGCGAGCGCCAGCACTGCGCGCCATCCTCGCGGCGGCGCTGTCGTCGTCGTCGTCATTGTTTTGGCCGTCTCCGCCTTTCGCCGCGTAGCGCGGTCGCGGCTGCGGCAAGGCGACGAGGCGACCACGGGGCGCGCGCGCGCGAAGGCGTGCTCCGCGATATCTCAGGCCTACAGCGGCGCGGTGGGGGCCGGCAGACGTGGCGGCGTAGCGGCCAGGTGGCGGCGGCTATTTTTGATTCTATTGAGCGATTGAGCAGCCGTAGAGCAGAGCAGAGCAGAGCAGAGCAGAAGCCTCCAGAAAGGCAAAAGGCAACAGAAGCAAAAGGGGCAAGACAGGACACAGCTGGCTGCAGATTGGGACTGGTGACAGACTGCAGGGCTCAGCCTTGGGCTTAGGTTGGATTAGTCAAGCCCATGTAGCTGCGCCAGTCGGTCAGACGAAACGCAACGTGGCACGACGGGCTAGATGGTCTTGTTTCTTGGAGAGTAGGTGTGTAAGAATGAGGTAAAACTTGCTGCTCCAAACCAAATGAAAAAAAGAAAGGAAAAGGTGGGCGATGGCATGGCACTCGTCGGCCGAGTGAGACATCAAAGACGAGGAGTAGGCCAGCAACGAGGCTATCACCATGGGATCTAAGGAAGAAAGTAAAAGGGTAAAGAAGCTGGAGTACATAAAACACAATAAATGCACGTCTAGTGTTACGGAGAAACTCCCTCGCCATTGCCCAAAGGCACTTGGTCACGCCGCCTCTCGTCAAGATCGTCAAACACCCGTTTGGCCTTGAGAGCACAGTACGTTGCGATAAACATGAACGGAGCAGCGAGAAGGAAAGAGAGCTCTGGGACTTTAGGAAAGGTGCGAAAGACAAAGCCAAAGAACACATTACCGAGGGCCACAGCAGCCAGCGAGATCGCACCCATGTTGGCAAGGAATTGGCCGACCTCGTCTGGACCGGCCAAACTAGCAATAATCTGCATAATCGTAGGAATAGCTCCCGCCGTGGCGAGCAAGAAGCCAGCGCCCACAAATACAAAGATCGGCCCAACACCGGCAAAACAAAAGAGGACCGACGCCACGTCGAGAAAGACAAATGTGCCCATGAGCACATTTTGAGGAGAAAATCGAGGGACGATAAAGAGGGCCGCACCCATGCTCAGCAGAACTATTGGCGCCAGAGGCATGAGCGCCACCGTCGACTTGGTTTGAGACCAATGATAGGTGGCAATCGTGAATGCTTGCAGCGTGGCATGCGAGCTCAGCGAGAATACAAGGAAGAACATCATGACTGCCACCCAACGCTGAGAGGAATCCACCCACACCAGATCCACAAGGCGAAGAGGACTCGCTTTGTGCCACTGCCACGTCTGCCGCTCCGCGAGCGTCTCAGGGAAACCCATGTACAGGGCCACGCTGGACACAGCCGCAAGCATTGCGTACCCGAACCAAACACTTGTGTACGACTCAAGGTTCTGGGCAATTACGCCTCCTGTGACGACAGCCACTGCCAGTGCTGCAAAGGACCCTTGTGTCAGCTGCAGAGCACCAAAAGCGTGCGCCTCCGAGCCTTCGTCATTTGCCTTTGAAGCAGCAAGCTGGGTGTCCCGCAGCGAAGCGTTCACCGCTGCCATGTAAATCCCCGTCAAACCCTGCACGATGGAGCCCAAGATGATGAGGGCATCCGCAAGATTGCCGGCACCGAATGATGCAGCAACAAAGAAAAAGGCGCATTGTGCAAAGACACCTAGCATGCCCACGAGAACACCCCAGCGCCGCCCATAACAGTCAATCGCATGCCCGAGCAAGGGCAGAGCAACGCAGTGGAAGCCCTGGTCGAGACCCTCCGCCCAGCCTTTCATATATTGCGCGTCCCGCGCCACGAGGCCGAGGTCTGTGCATGCTGTGGACCCGCTCCAGTGCGAGCTATGGCGGTCCACTGCAGGTTGATCGCTCTCGCACTCAATCGATGTCCGAATGAACGGCAAAAACGTCACAGCCTTGCTTGAGGCAATGAATGCGTAAATTCCGGCGCTCAGCAGCTGCAGCCGCAGATCGTAGCCAAGGGAGAGCAAACTTCGCGCGTGGCCTCGGGCTGTCTTCGTGCCAGCCCCGCCGCCACCTGGCCCAGGCGTCGTCGGCTCACAGTCTTGGTCCATCTCGAGAGGGCTCACGCCGCTTATCAAGTGCCGTCGCTGCGCCGCATCCTCTGTTAAGAGCGCGTCTCCCTCCGTGGAGGCCCGCCCGCGCGCCTGCGCCCGCTGCTCGCCCTCCAGCATCGTGCCGTATTCTTGTTGGAGCGTCACCTCGCCGACTTCGAGTCGGGCGAGTTCAAGGGCCGGGCTGCTTCTGCGGCCACTGCTGCCGGTCAGCCGGCTTGCGCGGGGGCTTCGTTCGCTTCGGGGCGAGCGACAGCGGATCTCCGCGCGTCGCGCCGCAGCGTCGCGCAGCCCTCGCGCGGGGTCGCCGGCGTCTGCGCTACGTCGTGACGATCGATCGTCTCTCCGAGCTGCGAGGCGTCTCGCAATGGACTTTGTTTGACCATGTGACTGACTGCCACTGCCAGTGTGTGATTGACGTGACGAAAAGGCAAGTCCACGAGACAGCGCAACGCTTTTTGGAGGAAAGAGCGCAACCCTTTTCAGTGGGAGGCAGCGCAACGCATTTTCATCCGCCAAGTCGAAGCTGGCTGGTAGTTGCCTATACACGTAGTAGGGGCTGGTTATCCGTTCAATATTCGCAATCTCAACGCAGAGGCTCTCGGAAAGCGCTGCTGAGCGACGCCGCTCCCGGCTGTGCGACGAGCATGACGTTCACCGGGACGATTCGCCCCGCAAACTACAGAGCGCCCTGCCCGCGACTCCTTCGTTTGGGAGGAGAGAGGGCACCAGCGCGCCGGCGCTTCAGCGTCCGCTCGTGCGCTGTAAAGGCGCGCTGCGCAGGGTTCGAGAAAGCGCTTGGAGCGCGCACAAGGCTGCGGTTGTCCTGGCAAGCTCGTGGGCCAGGGAACCAAACATGCCTGATGGTAGGGTAGACGCTGAGCGCGAGGGCGAAGACGAGCAACGCACAGAAGCGGATGGCGAGGCCGCGGCCGAAACGGGTATTCTCTCCAGCCTCGAGAGTTCGCCTTTTACTGTACGCAGTGCCGAAGACCTCAGCGAGGAAGAACTCGCTGAATATCGCGAGATCTTCAATCTAGTCGACCGAGACGGTGGCGGATCAATTAGCAATTCCGAGCTTGGCGATCTCATGGACACACTCGGCATCAATGCCAGTCAGGAAGAAATCGACCTCATGATCAACGAGATTGATCAAGATAGCAATGGAGGTAAGTGAGAGGAAGAGAGGGGGCAGGGACGGAAGAGGAGAGAGAGAGAGAGAGAGAGAGAGAGCACGAGCGTTGCTTGTGGATATTTTTTTTCTATGATTAAATTGAGAAAGAGAGAGGAGCTGACGCCAAGTTGCGCAACAGAGATCGATTTCGAGGAATTCGTTGCCGTCATGTCGCGACGTGTCAAGGCAGCCTACACGCCAGACCAGGTGCGCAATGCATTTTCCTTTTTTGCAGGCGACGCCACGCCAGGGCTTATTAAACCTGAGTGCTTGGAGCGTGTCTTGCTCGACTATTGCTCAGATCGTGTCAATAAGGATCAGGTCCAGGAGCTTCTTCGCCAGCTCGAGACAGACTCAAACGGACTCTTCAACTACACAGAGTACATTTCAATGATGATGAGTTGAAAAATAAGATTTCAAATTCAGAACCCAAAAAGGCGGATCTGCGGGCGAGGCCGAAAGATGCAAATCAGACGACCTTCTCGTCTGTGTTTCATCTCACAATCAAAAGTTTGATAGGACAAAGCGCGTTGACGCGTGGCTAAGCGTGTCGACGCATGACCAGCCCAGCTGCGAGCCAAACTTGACACTTCACGAAAATGAATGAACAAATTGGAGCACCGCGGGGAGAGCAGCTCAGCCCTTATCGAAAAGCTCGCGACGCTATATTATAGAAAATTGAGTGATTAGAAGAACTCCATGGCGATAGCCTCGTCGCTGGCCTCATCCTCGTCCGTGATGTCGCTCGGTCGACGAGTCCCATCCCATCGCGCCACCTTCTCCCACTTGTCCAAATAGTCGGCATACTCACTCTTGGTCATTTTGTTTTCATCTTGCTCGGTGATTTCACTCAGCGGTTTGCTAACGCCTCGCACAGTAACTCGTGTCTCCTGAAGTGTCTGCTCGCGAACCGAATCCAAATGCTGCTCGCTCTCGGTGCGTCGCAGCTTGGGAAATGGCTCAAGGTCAAGGGAGCTTGAGCGATTGCCCTCTTGGCGCTCCAGCAAAGCGGCAGCGCCACCGAGCCCATTTCCAACCCCGCCAACAGAGGCGCCGCCCAAACGGCCGCGCTTCTGTTGCCTCTCCTTGGCGTCCTGAATTGCATTCGAAGACACATTTCCGGAAACGTCTGTTTGCATCCAGGCAGGGAGCTGTCCTCCTGAGACCTCTTCCTCCACGACATCGACCGCGTCGCTCGGCTGGCCGTCTGTAAGGTCATCTGCATCAGGATAGGAGATAATTTGCACGCGCACCGCTTGACCGGCCTCATTAAAGCTGAGGCCCTGGCGCGAAGCACCGCGACCCCCTGCACCCGGGCCGTACTTTTCCTCTTCAACCTTTTCCCGATAGGCATCTTCTGCATTATCAAGATGGTCACTGGGATGATTGTGAGGTGGCGGCACCGGGAAATTGTCAATGCGAACCAGAATGTCTTCGATACCAAGACGGAGTCCGGGCTCCTCTTTCATTTGCTCGTCGCGTTTTTCTCGCAACGACTTTGCTTTGGACTGCTGTCCTTCTCCTCCTCCTCCATTGGCTTTTCCGCTTCCTGGTTCAGACTTTATCGACTGTGGGTTTGGTGCTGACAAAGACGCGGATGAGGAGGAGGAGGAAGACCCGATTTCCTCGAGCAAAACGTGCTCGTCGAGGTCGTCCTTGCATCGCTGACAAAAGAACATACCCGTCTCCTCATCCTGACAAGCCACTGCCGTAAGCAAATCGTACTCAATTTTACACCGCGGGCACACATACATGGCCCTGGAGGTGGTCTGCTCGCCCTCCTTCTGATCGATCAACTTTCGCATAAAGTGCAGTCGCAGTCGAACGAGTTTGACAAAATGACTGTAGTTGATGTAGTAGAAAATGTGGTTTCTGCGTCGAGTTCCTTTTGGCGCGTCGGGAGCACGCCATTTTCGCACGTACTTTTCGATCAAGCAGTCCTCATAAAGCACCATGAGCGAGCGCCGCACCTGCTTTGACTGCAGCCCGAATTTCTCCTCCAAGGGAGATCGTCCAGCTTTCTCGAAATCGATAAGATAAGGGTCGCGTGTCAGTGCGTCCAGCACCATTACCACATCGTCATCGTAGAACGCGCGCCCCACCGTGCGGGCAAGGAGCTTGGGGTGCTGCTCCGCCATCTATCTATCCAAGGACTCTCTCCTTTTTTGCGTCGCTCTGCGATGCCCCCCCAACGGAGCGTTCTCAGGATCGACCTTGGCTACCTTCGCTCGCAACCTCGCGACCTCGCCTGCGTGCGTCGCCTACCACGCACTCCCGCGCTCGCTTGCTCGCTTGCTCGCACACAACCTCGCAGCCGCGCGCGGCTTGCCTTATTGCCTGCCTTATTGCCTGCCTGCCTACTTGGCCTGCCTACTTGACCTGGCTGCAAGTAGGCCTATGCAGGGCCTGCCGTTGACTACTCGATTTACTAGAAGTCGAAGCATGGCAAGGCAAGAGACAAAAAGCGAGAGATCTTTGCGAGCAAATCCTGAATTCCAGCCTCGCGCAGCGTATCTTGCGCCACGCAGCAGCAGCGGCAGCAGAAGCTTAAGGCAGCGCAGAACGGCGCAGTAGCAGCAGAATCAGCGGCAGCAACGGCAGCGGCGGCCAAGAAGCACATAACCTTTAGTGAAGAAAGGGAAAGGGGAGGACAGGATGCGGCTCGATAACGACCCCAAGCGTTGGCTCACGCCGAAAAAATACACGTTAAGCGTGGCGATTGACCTTGAAGCGTATGAATTCCGCGGAATCGTTGACATTGAGGTGGAGGCTGCCACGAGCTATCGCGCTCAAGAAGACTCGGGCACCTTGCTCGTTCTCCATGCCAAAGAGCTCGAGTTCCCCCGTGGGGCCACGGCTCTCATCGAAGGCTCGAAAAAGACCTCTGTGGAAACGAGCATCGATGCAAGCCAGGAAATTGTCTCGTTTCGGTTCGAAGACGACATTGCCTCGCAGAACCCAGCGCACGTCACGATTGCGTTCGAGGGCAAGCTCACCGACTGCCTCGCAGGCTTGTACCGCTCCTTCTATTCGACAAGCTCGGGAGAGCGCCGTTGCATGGCCGTCACTCAGTTTGAAGCCACCGATGCGCGCAGAGCCTTTCCTTGCTTTGACGATCCAGCCCTCAAGGCCGTCTTCGAACTCACGGTCACGGCTCCGGCCGATCGACTCTGTATTAGCAACACCCCCGTTGTGGAGACCAACACTGTACAAGAGGCCGGAACCAAGCTCTGGCGCTTTGCGCCAACGCCCAAAATGAGCACGTATCTGCTCGCAATCGTCGTCGGCGAGTTTGATGTCGTTACGGGCTACAGTCAGCGCGGCGTTCTCGGCTCCGTGTACGTCCCCCTGGGACGTTCGCGCGAGGGGCAATTTGCCCTCGACGTTGCGTGCAAGGCTCTTGACTTTTACGAGCATGAATACGGCGTCGACTACCCGCTGCAAAAACAGGATCTTCTCGCAATTCCTGACTTTGCCGCGGGCGCAATGGAGAATTGGGGCTGCGTAACCTACCGCGAGGCGAGACTCCTGGTCGATGAGAAAATGACCTCGGCCAGTGCACGATTTTCCGTGGCGCGCGTCGTCTGCCACGAGCTCGCACACCAGTGGTTCGGAAACCTTGTCACCATGAAGTGGTGGGAGGACCTTTTTCTCAATGAGGGTTTCGCGCGTTTCATGGAATTTGCCGCCGTCTCGCATATCTTCCCCGACTGGGACGCCTGGACCATCTTTGTGCAGGATGTGCAGGCTCTTGCGCTCCACCTTGACTCTCTGCAGACGACACACCCTGTTCGTGTCGAAGTACGAGACGCGGCCGCTATCTCTGAAGCCTTTGATGCCATTTCGTACGCCAAGGGTGCCTCGATCATTCGAATGCTCGAATCTTTCCTGGGCCATGACGTTTTCATGCAGGGCATCCGCAAGTACCTCGAACGTCACGCCTATGAGAACGCCGAACTTAGCGACCTCCTCACATGCATCGAGGAGGCCAACGCAGACACCGTGGCCAGCGGCGAGATCACCTCTCTCATGGATGCCTGGACAACCGCGGAAGGCTACCCTGTAGTGGTTCTTACAGAGAAGGAGGGATCCATCCAAGCGCATCAAGAGCGTTTTTTGTACAGCCCCACAAAGAGCGCCAGCGCTGATGACGCTCGCTGGATCGTTCCCATGAAGATCCGAGCAGGTGGCGAAACAGCCCAAACGCGAAAGACTCTCGACTCGTCCGACGCGTGGGCGAGTCTCTCCACCGAGCTCACTGCACTCGACAAGGCTGGACAGTGGTTCAATCTCAACGCTGACATGAGTGGTTTCTACCGCGTCTGCTATACCGAGTCCCAATGGACCCGTCTCCTCGATCAAATGGCTGCGCGCCAGGACGCGACTGCGCCAATTGGCTCGTCGGATCCAAGCGATATGGGCCTTTCTAATACGGACAGACTCGGTTTAGTCCGCGACGCCTTTTACTGTGCGGTGTCCGGCTACTCGCCTCTGGCTGTGCCTCTGCGTCTCTTTCTCGGGCTCATGCCGAAAGTGACCGAAAAGGACCCTGCTGTGCTTCGCGAGCTTACGCTTCGCCTCCAAAGTCTTGCGCAACTTTATCGCGACGAATCCTTCTTTGAGGAGTTTGCCCGCAAGCTCCTCGTGCCTTGCTGCAAGCCCATCATGGATGAGGTTGCTCTCCTTGCCCCGGAAGAGGGCGAGGAGTCCATGGCAAAGATCAATCTGCGCGTGGCAGTCCTCAAGTCACTTGCGCTAGCGCCGGCGTCGGCACTTCCGGACAACGACGAGTCACTGTTTGACAAGGCTGTTGCGCTCACCAAGGCTCACTATGCGGCTGATGGCGGTAGCGCCAAGCCAATTCCTGCCAATGTGCGACTCGCAGTATTCCAGCTTGCTGCAAAAGACGAGGCGGCACCAGTTGAGCTCTACGAGCTCCTCAATGACCGCTTTGTGCAGGGCGAGACGAGTCTCGCCGCGGAGGAGAAGCGAGACCTGCTCGCGACCCTTGCAAGCTTTGCCCAGCATGACGCACTCGTTGAGCGCGTTGTCGAGTACGCGGTCAGCGACCAGATTCGTGCGCAGGATTTGGCTCTCGTTGTACATACGCTCTGCGCAAGCTCCCACAAGGCCTCCAAGCTCATGTGGGAGCACATCTCGACAGATTACGAGAGAATTTTTGCCAAGTACGGATCGATTGGCTTTCAGTGGGGCGCTTTTCTTGGCGGCACAGTTCGAGGACTTCGAACGCAGTCCGAACTGGACGAGGTCTCCGCATTCTTTAAGATACATGAAAAGGGTGCAGCCGCGCAGGCTCTTGGCACCGCGATCGAGACTGTCCAAGCTCGCATTGACCGCGTCAACAATGAAGCCCCGCAGGTCAAGGCCTTTTTGGCCGAACTCGAAGCTTAATGCCAATGAAAAGCAGGCACCAGCTTTCTTTATAAGACAAGAGAAATTTAGACCCGCCTATTACAAAGCATCAAGGAATCTGCAAAAGCTGCTTTTCGAGTCCTACAAGGCCTACGCGCGTAATCATACGTATGTTTACAACCACAATATCAGAGGTTTATGCCCGTACCATCACATAAAACGATTCATTTTGACTGGGCTAGGCCTAGGCGCTCGAGAAAAAGCAATTAAAATTCAAGTGCACGAGAATGCGTTGCGCCGCACCGTCAGAGGAGAGCGCGCTACGCGAGTACGATTGCACGGTGCGCAGTAAGAACGTCTGCGTTTTGCTGAACTCGCGCCAAGCCTGCTCTAGCTCTCGCGGTACTTTGATGTCCTCGCGTCGCTGCACGTTTGTCTCTGCGCTGTCGAGTAGCTCATCGAGCAGGTGGAGACTGTGCCGCGCGAGCGCATCGGTGCGCTCCATTGCGCGGCTCACGCATTCGTGAAGCACCTTTGAGACATTCGAGCCATCCAAAAAGCATGTACGCATAGCTGCTTCTACAAATCGATGATGAATCTCTTGCAACTCGTGCGGGTGCCGGAAAGATGCACAAGGAGCGGCAAAGGCTGACTGCATCGCAGCCCAGTGTTCCGTCAGTAGAGTAGTCATGAGGTAGTCTTCAAGGTTCGATATGAGGTTCCGGACCTGGTGCCATCGCGTTGACAGCCACGTGAGAACGGGGAGACGTCCTAGCGCTTTGGTTGCACATAGTCGCGTCCAAACTCTGCGCACCAGTGCCCCAGCATACTTGAGTTGAAGGAGAAAGCGATGAATTTGCGGATATGCCGCCTTGTCCTGCTCGCGCACGATAAAGGACAGAGGCCAATGTAGTTCGTACTGTGCATCTACAAAGGCAAATTTGGAAAACTCCGAGTGTCCGCTGTGAGCGGCCTCACTTGTGGCGTCGACCGCATAGTGAAAGCGGCTTGCAAACTGTCGCTCCGTCAAAGCAAGCCCGTCTGCCTCTGACGCGAAGACTTCTTGCAGAACCCTGCCCTTGCGATGCCGAAGGTCGCCGCGGCGCAAACGCATCTCATACAGGCGATCGACGATTCCGTTGTAAAGGTCGCCTTGTGCCATGAGGATCGTACTCCGTACGCCGTCCAGCGCCTCCAAGACATTGGACTGGCGCACAACCACCGCCACAAAGGTCGCTTCGACGAGATCACACTGTTGCAGAAGCGGTTCAACTACGGCGAGCTCAATAGCTGCATCAAGAGCGCCGCATGGCGCATCGTCGCAGCCAAGGTCTTCCAGTGAATCTAATATTGCCTGCTTGGCTGCACCGCCGGGTGGCTGTCTGCATTCTTCTACGTCGGAAAGAATCGCATCTCCATACCGTAAAGGCTTAGCAGAGACCATCGCGTCGCGGATGCGGCGCACTGTTTTCTGGCGGCGCGCGAGGCTTTCCATGGCATCGCGCTCAGATTCCTCAGATTTGGACCGGTTCGTCCGCGTCATTAGCGCCTCGATGCTGCTGTGACCTCCTGCTGGCTGGCTCACTTGCACCGCAGGACGCGTGGCGTCGGGATGCACGCCGAAAGCAAAGGATGTCTCACCTCCTGGGCTTTGCTGGACTCTGACAGATGGCTTTGCTGTTTTGGACGCTTGAGGGGAAACGCTACCAACAATGTGCACCGTTGGTTGCGCATTAACACCAGCAGCTAGAGGCTCGTCAGAGATCGCCGCTCGAGCGTCGGCGCCTTCTTCTTTGTCTTGCTTGACGATGCGAACGGAAGTCCGCGCGTTTGGACTAGAAGCGAGAGGCTCGTCGGAGATGGCCGCTCGAGCGTCGGCGCCTTCTTCTTTGTCTCGCTTGACAATCTGAACAGAAGTTCGCGCATTTGGACTGGAAACGAGGGGCTCGTCGGAGATGGCCGCTCGAGCATCGGCGCCTTCTTCTTTGTCTCGCTTCACGATTTGGACGGAAGTACGCGCATTGGGGCTGGAAGCGAGAGGTTCGTCGGAGATGGCCGCTCGAGCATCGGCGCCTTCTTCCTTGTCTCGATTGACAATCTGAACGGAAGTTCGCGCATTTGGACTGGAAACGAGGGGCTCATCGGAGATGGCCGCTCGGGCATCAATTCCTTCTTCTTTGTCTCGCTTCACGATTTGGACGGAAGTTCGCGCATTTGGACTAGAAGCGAGAGGTTCGTCGGAGATGGCCGCTCGAGCATCGGCGCCTTCTTCCTTGTCTCGCTTGACAATCTGAACGGAAGTTCGCGCATTTGGACTGGAAATAAGGGGCTCGTCGGAGATGGCCGCTCGGGCATCAATTCCTTCTTCTTTGTCTCGCTTCACGATATGGACGGAAGTACGCGCATTTGGGCTGGAAGCGAGAGGTTCGTCGGAGATGGCCGCTCGAGCATCGAATCCTTCTTCTTTGTCTCGCTTCACGATTTGGACTGAGGAACGTGCATCTGCATCTGCGGGAAGAGGTTCATTTGAGATAGCGGCGCGAGCATCTGCGCCTTCTTCAGCGTGGTTAACAATGTGTACAGAAGTCTTCACGCCGTGATCACGAGCCAATGGCTTATTGGAAATAGCCGCGCGAGCGTCCATGCCGTCTTCGGCACGTCCAACAATATGCACAGCCGAGCGACTTCGTCCTGTAGCGTTTTCATTGTCGTAAAGGAGAGAGGCGGCCACGGAATGCCCGCCTGGAGGTTGCTGCACAACCACTGAAGTCGTAGCGTCAGATCGCTGAAAGGAATCCTGACTCGCAGTTTGCAAAGAGGTCAGCTTTGTTTCGAGCTCATGTTTGGCAGCGGCAAGTTTGGCATCAAGGACCCCTCCTTGCTCCGCCTGTTCTTGCGCAAGACGTTCGAATTGTTCGAGCAGATATTGTTCTGCCTCGGTGCGTTGCTCATCGGTTATATGCGAGGTTAAATCCCGGGGCTGCTCCTCACGCTCTTGGCGTTGTTTCTCGAGCCGCGCGCGAACCTTGGCCGACTTTGCATCCTCCGCAGCGGCGCGAAACTCTTCAAGCTGAGCCTTTCGCTCAGCTTCGATGCGGCGCTGTTCTTCCTCACTGCGAGCAATGAACCGCGCGTTGACGGCTTCAGCTGCAATGCGCGAATCCTCAATAACCTTCCATGCCTCCTTGCGCCGAGCTTCCTGCTCGAGGAAGCGTTTCTTTTCGGACTCGTTGCAATGCTCCGCAACCTTGGCAATTAAGTGCTGTTTGCGTTCGCTGGACTCGTGCAGGACTCTTTGCAAGAAAATTGCATTCGCCCCGTTCCCTGCGCGCAAGGCATCGAGGCGAAAAGCGTCCTGATCAGACTTACGCGTGCACAATTCGTAGAGCTCGGCGCAGTTTGGCATGCCACGAAGCAAGCGAAGCAAGGCGCCACACCGTGTGGCTCTGCGTGCGAGCGACAGACTCGAGACTCCCCGCAAGGACGACTTGCAAAAGGAAGGGAGATGCAAAGCGTAGAGAAGCCGCTTCTCGGTCACCGCTGCCAACAAGGCTTCGTGAGACGGAGAGCTGCCATCCTTGCTCGAGGCTTTGTCTCCGGTGATTGCATGACGGAAAAAGCACCCATCAAAATGCTCGAAGGCGTCCGCGCCCCCAAAGCTCCAGCCTGCAAGAACGTCGACGACGCGTTCGAGACAGCACCAAAGCATCCCACGTTCCATTGAGCGAAGAGACGCACCACTTGCGAGCGCTGAGGCGTGAAAATGCTCAAGCATCTGGATTGTGGTCACGGAAGCGTGAGGCACGGCGAAGAGAGCACGTAAACGGCGAAGTGGTGGCGCCAGAGACATTTCGATTCGATGAGAGATCTCCAAAAGGGAAATTGCGTGGTGCTCAGATTGCGAAGCGCTCTGGAAGAGAAGACCCACGCGACGTTGATGCGCCAAGAGATGCGCGTCAATTCGCTCCACCACGACTTCTGCAACCTCGGCTTCGGGTAGAATAGGATCTCCTTTGCAAAGGTTGGCGAGTGCAAGGTAAGTCGAGCCGCAGGCGGCCACTTGGTCAAGCAGGGCGCGAAGACCTTCGACAGTGCCGGCATGCAGCCGGGTTTCGCAGGGCTCGAGTCGAAGCGGGTCTGTGCGCAGCTCGAATGAGCGGCTGGGAACTCCAAGCAGTGCGTAGACAAGGTCTCTTTGCAATTCTTGCGTGGTGATTACAGTAGCACCTCGCGACCTTTCAAATCGCCCGCTGTGTTGAATGAGATGTTCGAGCCACATTGGCCCCCGTTCCGAAGAGAGAACCGCGTGCGAGCTGTATTGTAGAGCCTTCAAGCACTCGTCGTGAGGAACGCTGGTCTCGAAGCTTGCCGCAACTTCCTCCTCCCAGCCCAATAGCAACCGTGGAGGCAGCGGGTGCGCAGTGTGGGCGAGACGAAGCCAGAGGTCCTCTTCGGGAGGCCAGCGAACTTCACAAAGCAGAGAATCAGACGAACTGGCTCTTTCATCGAGAATTTCGGAGGCATCTTGAGGATACCTCAGCTTGCTTTCCGCCGCCCCCGGTACAGTTCCTTTCCCCTTTTTCTGCTGTTGTTTCAGGGATGCCAGGTGTCGATCTTGTGCGATTTTCAATCCGAGCGGGTCTGGGGCAAATCCGTCATATTCAGTGTCAATCTCAGGCAGAGACAAGGTAATGTTCACCTCGGAAAGGTTACTTCGCGTCTGGGATACGAGCGCGCCGAGAAGACAATCTTTGGACGGCAGTGGCTCCAAGAAATCTTCACACGTGTTTGCGGGCGCATTTCCAGAATTTTCGTCCACGTTTTGGGGATCACTTTCCCTCGCTGGCCTGGATGTCGGCTCCATGGTTAATCTTTCGAGATTCATCGAAGGGCCCCACTGTTCCTCTTCGGTGATGTCATTGTCGCCTTGGAGTCGCTTAAAGACTTGGCATCCATTCTCCGCAGCCTCGGCCCATGAAGTCTCATCAAGAGGCAGCAAAGGATAGCGCTTGAGCTCAGAGGCTGGCGTCCGGGTCTGGACGCGCAGACGCAAGGTCGTTGCGGGACCGTCGGTGGATGTGCCCAAAAGCCGTTGAGCACTCGGCGTGAGGGAAACTGTGCGAATGAGACTGGGGTCCATACCTGGCGCTTCACTATTCATCGACATTTGAGATGCTTGGGGGGCGAGAGATGCGTGCCCGTGAGCGATAGCGCTTGAGGCTGCAAGAAGACGGTCCGCAGTATCCGAGAGGACCACCTGTGAAGGAGATCTTTCGCGCCGGCTCGAATGAGACACAGGATCTTCTGAATGCGATCTCGCAAGCATGGAAAGGAGTGTGAGCACACTGGGGAGCGCATCCCCTGTATACGAGGTGCCAAGATATTCGAGGCATGCGTCGAGGGTTTCTGCAGCTCTCGCGTGACCCTTGCGCCTGAAGTTGAATTCGAAGGCGCGAAGAATCTCAGTCGCGCGTCTTGCGTTCCTCTTTTCACGCCATTCGCTCTCACTGGCATGATTGCCGTCTTCTTCAAGGCCTCGTCTTTGTCCTTCGTCGTCGTCGTCGTCAGGATTTGCTGCCTTGGCGGCATGTCGCGCAGCCCAGAGACCGCCAAAAAAGGTCTCCTCAGCGCTACGCGTGTTCCCTGCGCCCTGCGTCGCACCGAGCGCACGGACGCTGCGCCGCACGTCGGCCTCCATATTTCCGCCAGCAGCAGTCGCGGCAGCAGCAGCAGCAGCAGCAGCGTCACCGCAAGCTCGCGTGTTAGCAAGATGTCTCGGCGAGCTCGCGCCGCTTCCTTACCGCGACGGTTAGCCAAGCTATCCTGCTGATAGCGAGAGCGAGGGAGATGATGACAGAGAGAGAAAACAATGGTGGAAAGAGAAGGATAGTAGGCCTATAGACAAAGCAAGTTGGAGCATTTGACGACCAGCCTTTTTTGTTGAGATTGGTGGGTTGGTTTACCATTGTCCACTTCGGTAGTGCCGGCAAGTCGCTTCTGCTGCCGATAATGCACTTGCGGCCGGCTAGCTGCGCTGCTGGCTGGCGAGTCTCTGCGGAGTTCGTCCCAAAGCACTGCCTGCAGCAGTAGGCAGCAGTCTTTGAATTTTCCTCGGGGAGCAAGGTCGCCGCCGCGCGGGACGCAAAAGGTAAAACCCCAACACTGGCCGCAAGAACCCGGTCTCGATCCTCTCCACGGTCCGCTCTTCTTCTGCTCCGTCCGCCGTCCGCGCGCGCTAGGGCAGTCACGCCAGGCCAGACCAGGCCACGCCAGGCCACGCCGCGCTGCCGCGTCCGCCAAGGCCGCAAGGCCGAGGACCGGTCGGTCGGCGTTGCCCTTTTCTTGTCTAGTATTTTCCAAGGGGTGTTTGTCCAGTCTGCTTGCTACGTATAGCTGCTATAGCTTGCTGCCAGTGAGGTGGCCCTCCTCGCGCTGCGCACACACGCGTGAGCGTGAGGGGGGCGCTACCGCGCCGCGCCGGCCAGCATTGGCGTCACAGCGAGGTGACTCGGAAGGCCAAGAGGTGAAGAAGGCAGACACGGCGCTTGCGCACACGCATCCTTGATTTCGGGCTCGCCTCGCCTCGCCTCGCCTCCACGCGGGGGCGAGCAAGCAAGCAAGCAAGCAGGCAGGAATACTTGTGGTCGCAGTCGTAGTCAAGGTGGGTGGGTTGGTGGGTAGTAGTAGGGTAGGGAATAGAAAAAGAGGCAAGGGGCAGACAGACACAAGCAGCAAGACGAACAAGTATAAGTGGGCGGCACAGGCTGGAGATACATACGGGCAAAGACGCTTCGTACCGCCGCTCGCGCCCGCCCGCTCCGCGCCGGCGCGCAGAGACTGGCGGCCCTGGCTAGCCTACAGCCTCGGCGAGCGCAAGGATCAGTGCGCCTCCTTCGTGGGACACACACGCGCGCCATAGCGCCGCCGCCTGGGCGGCAGGGAGACAGACTGTAGAAATAGCCTCGTCGCCTCGTTGTCGTGACGAGCCAGCTCCTCTGCTAGGTAATCTTGACAAGCGAACAAGCGCGCAGCAAGCATCAGGGTGCGGGAGGTCCGGTCGGCCGTCGAGGCAGCAAAGATGCGGCGTCGCGGAAGCACCGAGAATGGCGGAAGCTTTTGGTCCACGGGCGATTCTTCACAGACAGATCTCTCCGCGTTTGAAGATGGCGAAGAATCCGAAAGGATCGACAACGCGCTCCACGCGCGCATGCTCAAGTCGAGGAACAGCAGCGAAGAGGACGCCACCATGTCCGGGGAGTACTGGAAAGAGAAGAAAGAATCAAGCGAAAGCGACGAGAAAAGCATTCCGCGCGCCAAGCGCATCGCCGCCAGAAAGATTGTAGCCCCGCAACACGACGTGGGCATCACCCTCGATGGCCAACGCGTCTTTGACGTGCCTGCCACGCACTCCCTTTCCCACTCGCTCTTTCGCAAATGGTACACACTGCCGTCGCTCCTGGCGTATCTAGGGTTCCTCACGTCGATTTTTTGCACGGTCGTGTGGTCCAATCAGCCCTTCATCATCCTCGTCGTGGCTTGTATGTGGCGACTCATGTACAACGGTGGCGTGGGCTGGTTGCTGCGCAAGGAAAGCAAGGAGCATTTCCTCACGCAGTGGATCACCCGCGTGCGGCGTCGGCCCTTTTCTCCGGAAAACACCTTTTGGAGCGGCGTGCTCCGCAGCACCATGCCCAACGATCGCGAGGTCATCAACAATGCCCGGCTCCCGCCTTCTTTCGCGGCCTGGGTCGCCTTTCGCAGCTTTGTCATTATGGTCGAAAGCAACGACGTGCTTGCATTCACACTCATGGCCGTGAGCTACGGCTTCCATGAACGCCCCACCTTTGATTGGCCCCTGCTCAGCCCGTTAATCGATCTCGTCGGCGTCGTCCTCGTCATTGCAAGCCTGGGCGGAAAAGTTGCAGCCATGGCGCACGCGGGCGATCCGGCGTGGTTCTGGTTCGATTTTTTCTTTCTGCGCACAGGCACGATGGAGCTCACGTACGCCGGCGTCTTTGCACTCTTTCCGCATCCCATGTACACGGTCGGGTACGGCTGGATGTATGGCTGCGCCCTGTTGTCGCGTAGCTACCAGGTCCTTGCCTGTGCGATGGGCTTCCACTTTTCGCAGCTCATCTTTCTCATCCTGGTAGAAGCGCCCCACGTGGACGAGCTCTATGGCAGCGGAAATTCGCTCTTGCACGCCGAGATGGAGGCCATGCGCGACGGCATCATTCACGACGTCACCCTCGTCGGAACTTCTTACATTTACTTGCTGCGCCACTTTGATATGTATCGCGCTGCCGATGTGCTCTTGATCCTCTCCATTTGCCTCTTTATCAGCTCCGTCTGGGTGGGCTCGTTTCCGGGCGGCCCCTTTGAGGGTCAAATGCCCATGATTCTCATTGCCGTGGGAGTCCGACTGGCCTCGGCCCTCATCAAGGGACTTATCCTCATTGGCCAGGAAAAGGACAAACGCTGGACGCGACACTACCAGGCTGCCGGGCGTTCCCGCGTCCAGGCATTCGAGAATTGGAAGCGCATTTACCTTCTCTTTGGCGGGCTTGAGACGTCGAGCTTCATCATGTGCGCGATCCGCTTCGTACACGTGCCAGACAATGTACTGACTGCAGGGGTTGCCTGCCAAGTCATGCTGGGGGTCTTCCTCGTTGTCGTGGCGCTTTGGGCACATGGGGCCTGCTATCAGGTCATGGGGGACTTTGGAACATTCTACGGCGACTTCTTCTTGCCACCAGCCCGTCTGAACAGCGCTGCCGGCCCTGCGCCCACGTACGAGGGCCTCTACCGCTACCTCAACAACCCCGACACATATCTGGGTCACCTCTGGATGTACGGGCTCGCTGTCCTCGCGTCTTCCCCCGAAGTTCTCGCGGTTGCCATTCTGGGTCACGGTATCATGATTGCCTTCCTCAATGTCATCGAAAAGCCGCACTTGCGTGCAGTCTACAAACAGCAGGTACGCACCGAATCTACAGCGTTGGGCCGCGCCATTGTCTCCAAGGTAAGCGAGATCCGTCGCAGCGAGACAGCCTTGTTCCTTGCGAATTGGGTCAAACATCCCGTCGAGACGGGCGCCCTCGCCCCGAGCTCGGAACAGCTTGCCGAAGCCATGTGCGACACAATGGACCTTGGCGACAATTCGGTCGTGGTTGAGCTTGGACCTGGAACCGGCCCCTTTACCGCGGTTATCCTCAAGCGTCTCAGTACATCCAAGAACGCCACATATTTGGCCTTTGAGCTGTCCAAGGAGTTTGTCGACCGTCTGTGTGACCGTTTTCCTGACCACAAGGACGCATTCTTGCTCGAATCTGCAGAACGGATCGTTGACGCCCTGCACGAGCGCGGCCTCCACCACGCCGATACGGTCATCAGCGGACTTCCCTGGGCGATTTTCCCAAAGAGCTTGCAGCGAAAGATTCTCTTGGCCGTCTACGCCTCGTTGCGGCCGGGCGGGCGGTTCTGCACATTTGCCTACCTCCAAGGTCTCGTCTTGCCTGCGGGGCAGAATTTTAAGGCACTGCTTGACGAGACCTTTGAAAAAGTCGAGCGCTCCAACATTGTCTGGGCGAACCTACCACCTGCCTTCGTGTACCGATGCGAGAAACAGACTGGCTCGCGCTAACTGACTGACGAATAAGGAAAGACTACAAAGCAATCTGGCCCCATCATTTGATCCTCTTGTTAAGTTTTCCGTCTCTACATTCCGCTCAACATCTTTCCTGCACACGAGGCGTGTCCTCCACTCTCGTGTGCCTGCCTTCCGTCCTTTTTCTTCCTTTCTTTCTTTCTTTTTTTTCTTTCCAGCTGCGCGCGTGTAGTAGTACTTTTTCCCATGTCAGTTCGGTTGCCAGAGCAAGGCGTGGACCCTGAGCGTCCAACAACACGCGTCGCTTTCTCCACTCCTCTCTTGCACAGCAGGTTATCGCCGCATTGACGAGAGACTTTGCGCGTTGCTGCGACGCGGGACATGGGCAAAAAGTGATGGGAGGGCAACGGAAGGTGAGGCGCTTGCGGCGCCGCCCGGCTGACGGCTTCGCTTCTTGGAATACAAACACAATGAAGTAACCCAAAAAACGGAGAGCCTGCTTCTCCACGCCACCAAAGGGAGGAGGAGAAGACGCAGCCAACGAGCACAGAGACTTCAAGGCGCCCCCGCGCCCGCGGCTACGCGCGACCCGACGTGAGGCTGGCGTGCCTTCAAAGACGGACGGCCGCTACCTTCGATTTTGGACCTTGCCACTGGTCCAGCCGCGCCTTGTGGCGCGACTAGCGTCACTGTTCATTTCCTGGAACCCTTGTTGAATGCGCCAAGCCGGGCGTTCGTTCGTTCTGTGCCTGCTTACGCGCAAGCGAGCAAGCACAGGACAATGCAAAGCCCACCAGCCCGCCGCGCCGCCAAAGCCTGCGCCGCCCGAGCCTACGTCCCTTGGCCCACCCATCGCCCACCCTGCGCGCGCGCGCGAGGTCGTCTTCGCCTGGCGCGGCGAGCTCCAATCCAAAAGCAAATCAAATCATTTCAAATCAACTCGAATCGAAGCATCCATCTCGCAGCCTCGCCTCGACCGAGCCGGCAAACTCAAGGCCCGGTCGCGCTCGCGAGCGACGGGCCGTCCGTCTGGCTGCTGCCGTCCTCGCCCCCGCCCCCGCCCTCGCCCTCGCCCTCGCCCTCCGCGCGTACCCTGTACCGCGCCGCGCCGGCCGGAGTCCCCGTTTGCGCTTTGCTCTCGTCTCTCTGTGTCTCTCTCTCTCTCTGTCTCTCCGTCAAGTTCGGATGCCGCCGGGATCCCCGGCCAGAACGGGTAGGAACCGGGCAGTGAAGTCGTCGCTGCGGTGGCGGGTCGCCGCTTTTCTGCGCAACGCAATTTGTAGGTGTCGTGCGGTCTGGTATATACAGTAGACCCATTCGGCAGTAGCAGCAGCTCGAAAGGGGGAAGATGGAAACAAGACACAGAGGAACACGAGCGCGCATGTGTCCGTTGGAAAGGGAGGCCGCCCGGACTCCTTCGATGGCGAACTGTGAGTTGGAGCTGGGCCGGGCAAGGGGCCGAGCTGAGCGGAGGTGCGTCGACCGGAGCTGTGTTGTGCTGTACTTTGGGTCAGAGAGCCTGGCGATTTCTGCGCACTTGAGGCTCGGTGGCGGTGGTCGGTTGATCAATCGACCCGATCCAGCCAAGAAACATCAGAAAAAGCAGAGAAAGGGAAGATCGCTACTTGTCTCGCTGACGAAGCAATGTCGTCCACCCCTCTGTTTTGCCCCGCACTTTTTCAGTTCCTTGAGTATGGGGCGCCAAGGTCTCGCTTCCAATAGGTGGTTGCAATTGACAGACAGTGATCTACCGGCTTTCAAGTCGTCGGCATAGAAGCATTTTGATAAGGCGAGGCGAGGCGAGGCGAGGCGAAGAATCGAATATACTCTTACAGTGACGTGACGACACGTGCAAACCTCTTCATTTGCAATAGGAGCAAGTCGAACACCAAAGTCTGGTTGGTTGACGCTCACGGGCTGTAGAAGCCTAGCGAGAGGTCGATCAGTCCATCAGTCAGTCAGGCAGGCAGGCAGGTAGGCAGACGCGCAGGCACGATGGCGACGCGCACGAGCGCCAAGCGCTACCGGACAGCATCGTCTGCCGTCTCGCCCATGGGGCAAGTGATCCTAACCCGCGCGAACACAACAAAAATTACGCGAGAAATCAATGAGGCCAAGCACACCATTGCGCATGTAGACAGAAAGCTGCTCAAGGCGCGCGATCAAAAGCCCTCGACGATGCTCTCGCTCAAGGGCGTCTGGGATCTATTTGCACAGTTGCGAGTGCTCACCTTTGCGCTGTACCACTGCGGCATCGCCTCCTACGCACAATTCACTCTTATGGGCAGCGAAAACTTGGCCGAGTCCATGGGATACGTTGACATTCTCGGCTGGGTCGTCGGCCTCATGGTTGCTTTCCGGCAGCGAGAAGGCATGCTTCGATGGTGGGAAGGTAGGAGCGCTTGGGGAAGGCTCACCACCGTGTCTCGCGATCTCGTCCGCTCCGTCCTAGCCTACAACCACAGCAAGCCAACGTCTATGTCCTTTGCCATGTACTCGATCGCCTTTCCCATTGCCATGAAAAATTGCTTGCGAGGAGAGTACGAATTCGATCGTAAAGAGCTCAAGCTCATTTTAAGTGAGCTCGACCTTGAGTACGTGCTACAGCACTCCGCGCAAGATCGCGCGCTCGCCATTCTGGACCTCATGTCGGGCACGGTGGTAATGATGATGAATGAGGGCACCATTCCAGCCTCCACAGTCAATCTCGTGTTAGAACCAAAGATCCAGGCGCTCAACGAGTGCTTTGGAAGCTGTTTGCGCATCAAAGACACGCCGATTCCGGACATGTATCGTGTATTTCTGGATCTTGTCATTTTTCTGTTTCTAGGCTCACTCCCCTTTTCGCTTCTCAGCGACAAGTGGAATCCCATCTCCGTAGCCGTCATTTGCACAGTGTGTAGCTGTGTGTTGAACGGTCTCGCCAAGCTTGCAGGCCAAATGGAGAATCCCTTTGACGACGATCCGAACGACCTTCCGTTGGGGGCCTATACAGCTGCGATCATGGACCAGATTATGCACATTTCCGATCGCTGGTTCAAACCCAACTCAATTCTCTACGCCTCAAAGATGGCGCAGAAAAAGCGCCACGCGCTCGACGAAAAAATCAAGCGCGCCCAAGTCAAGGCCATGGTGATTGCATCATTCTCGCACAAGCGACGCACTTCGACCTCACCCGACGCGACGCCAAGTCCTGCCATGTCAATGCCCCTTCAATCGAGTCAGACGGATCTTTTGGGTCACAATTCTGGCGCCCTCAACGCCGTGGATCCCATGCTCAAAGAATACATTGTTGGCTCTGTCGACGAAGACGACTCGAACTTGATGAACGACGATCTGGCCAGTGCTGATAGCAAAGACGGAAAGTCAGAGGAGGCCAACACGGAGAGCGACAGCAACAGTCAACCCGTTTTGGATCTTGTGAATGGACCTGACAGCGCTGCACAGCAGAACGATGCTCACACTGATGCTAGTGATGCTGGCCGCAAGAATGATGAGGAGGACGAGGGAGTGGCAAAGAAACACAAAAAGCACAAGAAACACAAGAAGAAGGACAAGAGGCACAGAGCTCATGCGGGTGACCATATTAAGAGTGAAGCTACTGACAGCCACGACCAGGCTGAAGAGACCGACTTGGAGTCCACAATTGAAATAAAGAGCGAGTAAGTTGCCTTGATCGCTCGCTACACGATCGCTTTCGTTCTTCTTCTTATTGTCCTTCTTCTTCTTCTTCAAGATTTGACGGGCAGCGCAGCGTGTTGCGGCGTGGTGCCGATCTAGTGCACTATCATAGGCTAGTCTAGAATACAAAGGAAGATCACGAAGACACCTTGACTCAAAATGGATTTATATATAGATGTGTTGGTACGAACCGCTTTCTCGCATGCGGCATGAACCAAATTTGGCCTCTGTCATGTTCAACGAGGCAGCGCTGCGTAGCGTTGCACGTGACTGTGCGATGCTGATTCTTTTAATTTAGGAATGCATGTATGCATTGATGGATGGAAGGAGGAAGGAAGGAAGAATGCAAAAGAAGAGACTGACGGACGCTTGAGGACCTGAGCTTGCTTTTGGAGAATCTGGTAACTTTTTTGTGGCCGACTCAGTTGCCGCCGCCCTGCAGACGAAAAGCCATTACATTTGCTGCAACGAGCTCGCGCACCTCGGCAAAGAATTCTTGGCGAAAGCCAAGCATGTGAGCTCCTTCAAATACAACAAAGAGGGGCGCCATAAGAAGCGCCTGAGACAGGTTGTCAAAGAGCGCAGGAGCGCGGCCCTCGCAAAAGCGATGAGCAAGGAACTGGGCAACCCAGGCGAGAACGTGAATACCAAAAGCGCGCTTGAAATTCTTGGGGTCGCTGTTCACCCACCATCCCGAGGTGAAGTACGTTGCCACCACCATGGCAGAGGCCACGCGGCCCACGGTCTCGTCCATCAGAAAGTAGTAACCAGCGTAGAGAATCGAGGCGACCGTGGCCCAGTTGGTTTGCAAAGACTTGCTTTCTTCGCCATCTTTTTTCGTAGCGGGCCCGAAAATCGGGGACGTCTTGTGCAGCATGGCGCAGGTCGTCCACAGGATGGGCCAGATGCAGCCAAAATGGACGAGCTGGTTGTGCCAGTCCGTGTGGTACGAGGCATAAAAGGCGAACTGCTTCTTCAGGTCAAAGAGGTCCGGCGTCGCCAGCGCAGAGCCCACGAGGGTCGCAATAAATACGGACGCCGCCTTGTCTCCCGTCGTCGAGAGGCCATTGCCCATCTTGCTGTTCGTCCGGTTCCTTTGCTCTTTTCACTCCTTCTCGCGTCCGCGGCGCGGCGCGGCGTGGCGTGCGCGGCGTGGCGTGGCGCGGCGTGGCAGGGCGCTAGCACCTTTGGTGCGCGAATTGGGCTCGGGGTTGCAGCGAGTACTCGGTGAACGCGATCTGCCCGTCGTGGTGTCACGTCCCGACTTGTAGTGAGGAGCCTCTTTCCTATCCTCTGATCCTAGTGACTACTACTGCCGCCTCATAGTATGTAATGCGAGGAGAGCACCCAGCGCAAGCTGGCTATGGTTTCTTGCGACATTGGCTCGCGCACACGTATTGACGTACGAAAGGGCGCGGTAAGCGGGAGGCCTTGCAGAAAGCGCGACAGCGACATCAAGAGGGAAGGATGTCTCGTCTTCGCTTTCAAGCCACAACAATCTGCCACTGCGCGAGAGTGCTGATATTCCACTTGTCGTTGATTTGCTGTGTTTGTTGCCGTTACGGAATCGAAGGCCCGGACTGCCGCCAGAGCTGGCCGCCGCAACAAGTTGGGGGCTTTCTGGCGAACATCTGTCTGTCTGAATGACTGCCTGCCTGCCTGCCAGCCTGCCTGCCTGCCTGCCTGCCTGCCTGCCTGTACGTGCAGCGGGGGCGCGGGAGCAAGCTGCCATTGTCTGGATTCGAGATCGCCTCGTGCGCAGGCGAGTAGCAGAAGAGAACGAGCGAGCGCCAAATTGAAGTCTCCCAATGTCACCGCCAGGAAAGAAAATGTCAGAAAGCAAGAGCGAGGAAAAGGAGGAGAAGTACGCAACCGCGCTTGAGGCCGCACGCACAGCAGCTCCGGGAGGTGGCGTTGTTGAAGCAACGCAGACGGCACTTGGCGAGATGGAAGCCTATGTCAAGTCAAGTGGCTGCAATAAAATTCTTCAGGATTTGTACGAAAGGATAGTCGTCGAGCAGCCAGAAGACCCGATCACCTTTCTCATTGGCGCCGTCGAAGAGCATCGTGCGACTTCAAATCAATAACAGGGAGCCTCCGACCAACCCCGAAATTCCAGCTATTCAATCCAAGAGAAAAGAAATCTTTAATGAAAAAGACGAGGGAGAGAAGACATTCCCGTGCGCAGAGAAAGAGAGAAAGCACACGCGTACTTGACGTCGCCAACCATTTGAGACTTGCTCACAACACTTTAACTTGCTGGCCGGGCGCACTCTCACTACTTGCCGCCTCGACAACGCCGACAATGTTTGCTTGCGGATAGCCGCTCTCGCGTAGCGCACTGACAAGATCTTGTGCCTTAGCAGACGGCACCGATATAAGAAGACCGCCAGAAGTTTGCGGATCATAGAGAAGCGGATACAATGCAGGATGAGCAGCCGCCGCTTCTGCATGATTGGCAATCGCTCGACGCAAACGCGTGTTCTGCGGTTGCAGTGACGAAAAGATGCCCGCCTCGACGCACTCTGCGGCACCCTCGAGCATGGGAACGTCCTCGGCTTGTACAGTAGCCATCAGGCTTGGGTCACTGGCTTGCATCATCTCGACCAGGTGGCCAATGAGACCAAAGCCCGTGATATCCGTGCACGCAGTTGCATCATGGTCGCGCGCCAGCAGCGCCGCGTCCTTGTTCGACACTAACATGCTCTTGATGGCGCCCTCGACCCAGGCCCCTTTGGCCAAAACGCGCATATTCGCAGCGAAAAGCGTGCCTGTGCCCACAGGCTTGGTGACAATGAGCGCATCGCCAGCAAGAACGCCCCCCTTGGTGAGAATGCGCTGTCCAGGCTGAACGACGCCACTAACCGAAAGTCCAAGAGCAAGATCCTTGCCTTCGCACGAGTGGCCCCCGACGAGAGCGCAATTGCTGTCCCGAAGAGCTGTGTTTGCGCCCGCCATGAGCTGCGTGAGCGTGCCCTCCACGACCCTTTCTGCCGCAAAGGGAACAACGGCAATCGCCATTGCGGTTACGGCCTCGGCGCACATGGCATGGCAGTCACTAAGCGCATGATTGGCCGCAATTTGGCCAAAGATATAGGGGTCGTCCACAAAAGAGCGGAAAAAGTCGACCGTCTGCACAACTTTGGGGGCATCATCATGCGCCGAGTCAAATTGAACGACGGCACAATCGTCTGGATGGTCAAGACCGACTTCAACCTCGGCCCGTGTGGGCGGATTGAGATTCTGCACAACCCGATCGAGAACAGACTTGCCAACCTTGGCTCCGCAGCCGCCGCATCGCATGAGAGAAGCCTGAGTCAAGGCCTCGAGGCTCTGATTCTCCTCGGCGCCGTCTCCAGAGCCGCCATTGTGGCTTTCACCGGCCATGATTGGCAGCTGGGTGGTAAATCCTGCCATCCATTTGCGATCAATGTAGTCCTTCATTTTCCATAGCCACTTGCCCTCGAGGGCAATCTCGCCCCGAGAGGCAACGCAGTAAGGACGCCCAGTCCCGATGAGCCCAAGAAAGGATTTTTGAGGAACATAGTCCTCGAGCGTCTCGGGAGAAGCCGAGGCGGGAAGACTCAGGTTCCGAACGGCGCGGCGCAGATTGGCCGCCAGGGGAGGTCCCTGACGTACGGCAAAGACGCCAGCCTTGGGACGCGGGTACTCGAGCATGTTGGCGCAGTCGCCAGCTGCAAAGACGTTGGGCGTCGACTCGCTCTCCAAGGTTTGTTTGACTCGAACAAAGCCGCCGTTATCGACAGCCAAGCCAGATTCTCCCATCCAGTCTTGCGTACGAGCGCTCGTGCACCAGATGCACTCGTCAACATTGACAATGCGCCCATCGGCGGCGCGGAGACGGCTTTCCTCAATGCCTACCACCTCAAAGTTGTAGACGACGCTCACACCGCGCTCCTCGAGGATGCGTGCAAACTTTTTCTGTACGGCGCGGCTGTGCGAGGGACACACTACTTTTTTATTGCTCAAGAGCACGAACTTGATTTTGAAGTGCTGTGAAGAGAGCCCCTCGAGGCGATACTGCATCGAGAGCGCGAGCTCGACGCCGCCTGCGCCTGCGCCGACCACGCCAATCGTGAGCTCGTCAACCTTGGCTGAGCCTGACTCTGCCCCGGCTCCTCCTTGTGCTTGTGCTTGTGCTTGTGCTTCATCATCATCTTCTTCTTCTTTCTGCTCCTCGCTTGCCTGAACACGGGACTCGATGGAGCGCACGAGGGCGTCCCAGCGCTCAGAAAACTGCCAGATCGGCTTGACCGGCGTTGCCACAAGGCTGGCATCGGCGTGGGACAGGGCGCTGTCCTTGATCTTCGGAGAGGACCCAATGTCGATGGACAAGACGTCGTAGCGAATGGGGGGCCGCTCCGGGTCGTCGACGTGCACGAGTTTCTGATCGAGATCGATGGAGGTCGCCGAGGCGATCACGAGCCGCACGCCTCCGAACTGGCAGAGCCGCACGAGGTCGATGTGGCACTCCTCCCTTTCGTACTGGCCGGCGATGTGCCCTGGCAGCATCCCCGAGTACGGCGTGTCCACCTGCGGCGTGATGAGGGTCACGGCTAGCCCGGGCTCGGGCTTCATGCCCATGTTCTTGACCACGAACGCGTGTGCGTGCCCGCCGCCCACCAGCACGAGGTCGCGGCTCACGGGGCCCGCGCCGTTCGCCGCCGCGCCCATCATCGTCCCGGCGCCCCTCGAGGCCGCCGCCTGCGACCTCAGCGCGGCCGCGGGCGAGAACACGCGCATCGGCCCTTCCGCCGCCGCCGCCGCCGCCGCCGCCGCCTCCGCCGCGCCCGCCTCGTCCGCCGCGCCCCGGCCGTCGCCAAGCGCGTCTGCCGCGCGCAGCAGGCCCAGCCCCAGCGCGGCCGCCGGCCAGCGGCCCGAAAAGAGCGCCGCCATTCCGCCGAGCGCGGCGCCCAGCCCCTTGGCGGCGGCCAGCGCGGGCGCGGCGCGCGCCTCGCGCTCGCGGGCGGCCAGCGCGGCGCGCATGCGCGCGTCCAGCTCCGCGCCGCCGCCCGCGCCCGCGCGCGCCGCCTCGCAGGCCCAGTCCAGCCAGAACAGGCTCAGCGGCGCGCGCCGCAGCCCCCGCGCCAGCCACGCCGCGCAGCTCCACGCCGCGCCCATGCCGCCCGCTCCTCGGCCGCCGCGCTGCGCAGGGCCGAGGCTCCGCGCCTTCGGGCTCTGCTCCGCCGCGCTCCGCCGCGCTCCGCCCGCTCCGCCCGCTCCGCCCGCTCTGCTCTGCGCGGGCGGGCCGCGGAGCGCAGCGACGGACGCGCGGATTTTGCAGAACGACGCGCGGATTTTTTTTGCAGAACCTGGCTGACGGCACGCCGCGGAAGGGAAGAGAAGAGAAGAGAAGAGAGAGGACAGCGGCCACGGCAGCCGGAGCGGAGAAGATTCCCGGCGGCTGGGCGCCCTTGGGCCCTGGCATGTGGCGCGCGGATCTGCAGACGGGAGGAGGGAGGCAGGGATCCGCCTGCGCCGGGCACGAGGAGCGCGGACGCGAGTCTGGGAGTCTGCGACGCGACAGCGAGGCGCGGCGGAAAAGGCGGAAGGTGGCGAGGAGGGGGGGTTCGAGGCGCGGCAGGAGGCTGGCTTGGCCTTGGGAGAGAGGAGAGGAACACGCGAGGCGGCGATCACACACGGGCTGCGCGCTGTCGATAATCGGCAGCCTGCAGCTGAACGGGGCTGGCCTCGGGGCAAGTGCGGCTGCGGGTTATCCATGCACGTCTCCTCCTTTCCGTTGGATGGGCATGACTGTGAGTGCTTCTACGCGCCTTTTTCATCATCAAACAAACACACGTGCATCTTTTAGGCCTGGCTGATCTTGATTAGCCAGAAATCACCAGCACATTCACAAGGTGCTTTTGCTGCGCTGTGCTTCGCAGCTTTATCTCCTAGCACAGCCAAGGCTCTCTTGCCGGAGTCCGTCGCGAGGCTTCCACCCACCACGGCCACCGTCACCGTCATCCACGATCTTGTCTTGACTGGCTGATTATAAATAAGGGCTTGGATTGCAAGTGCTTGGATCACCAAGACCTCATTCCCTGCCGAGATGGAGGAGGCGCGGGAGCGCGTGGCGGCGCTGGAGCGCGCGCGGGCGGCAGAGAGCTCGGACGGCCCGCTCGTGACTGAGGCTGTCGCAGCGCTGCGAAGCCTCGAGGTGGCGCGGCTTGAGACGGCCTCGCTGGACGCGCGATGGGTCTCGGCCTTTGCCGCGCTCGCCGCGCGGCTCTTGCAGATTCTTGGCGCCTTCGAGGCCGTCATGAACCAGGACGAGCGCCGGCGCATGGATAGAGTCTATTGTGTCACACTGTCCCAAGAAAACGAGGAGAAACGAGAGGAGGAGGAGGAGGAGACCTCGCCAAACGCAGGCGCTCGTCTCGCGGCCTTTTTAGCGTGCCACAGATGCCTCGCGACGGCGACCAGAGGTCAGCAACACAATCAGCAAGGGTTGCATGAACAACGACTCAGCTTGCTTGCCTCTAGTTGGCGAGGAGGTGCTGAGGCGACAGCAGCACGCACGAGTTTTGCTCGTGCATCGAAACTGATCTCGCCTGCTCTCGTGGGTTCGACGGTTTTGGTCGACCTTGCAAATGCCGCGCAAGCATCGCAAATGGTTGGTGTTTTGGTGCAGGCGCTCGCCAGTCTTCCAGACTTTTTGTGCGGGCCTCTTGCTTCCAAGCCGCATGCACTGCGCCCGAATAGCTATTTCGACCATCTCGCTCGGGCTTTGCTCGCATCATCATCACCAGAAGCAATGGCCCTTGCTCTTTCGTCTGGTTCTTTTCGCGCAGAACTCATTGCAAAGCTCGTGGGTATTGGGCGGGCTTCGGCTGTAGCCAAGGCGGTCTTGACCGGACCTGACGCAAAGGGATTTATCAACTCGACACTTTCAACCGATGCTGTGTCTACTCTTGGCCTCTCGTTGCGCGAGACCCTGTGGAAGGCGCTGTTGTCGTTTGGCGCGGGGAAACTCGAACAAGCTGGCATCGATGATCCGGAAACGTTGGCCGCCTTCGTGGCGTGTGTCTTTCCCGAGGCTCTCGTCAAGGACCCGGGTCACGCCCAGGACTTTGCTTTCCGCAAACTTTTGCTTCGTCCACGGACAGTGCCACGTAATGTGCTATGGGGCCTTGTCAGGCACATGCTCCACACTTCACAAAACATTGGCAAATTTAACGATGCCCCAGACAAGGAGATCGGCGTGGGGAAACTTTTTGTGGAGCGTGCACGACACGTGGCAAGTATCTGGAGCGATCGCGCCTTTGTCATCGGCAGCGATGTAGAAACGCTGTCACATGTCAGCGGCGCCCTGTACAACGTGATCTCTTTGATGGACGATAAAGAGATTTCCCGTTCTGGGCTCCTCCCACGAGTCATTACGGGAGTGCAGCATTACTTGGAAGTTGCAGAGAGTAAAATTCGCGTCCTTGGCATGCTCATTGCTGTTCACATATCGCGCACCTCAAGCCCTGACCATGCGCTTCGCTTCGAAGAAGTTGACGCGCTTCAAGGGTTTATGTATGCGCCACCAGGCGATGCCTTTTATATCGCCAGTCCTGTCGTCGAGGATGGCAAGAGCTCGGAGGCCGAGGAGGCCCCTGATGCGGTAAGCAATCAAAGTCACTCCCAGTCGACTTTGGAAAACCTGCCAGGTGATGATCACGTGGCGAACGAAAAGGTGCAGGCGCCAGCGGAAAAATCGTACAATATTTGGGAAGACAGTAGCGACGACGACGACGACGGCCATGATGATGACGAGGAGGGAAATGAGGCCAACAGCGAGGTAGACAGTGATGACGAAGAAGGTGTCGCAAACTCGCAGTATCAGGACAAGACAGTTGATGACGGGCCTGAAGTCGATCCCTCACTCATGCCTGCGTACTTGCACGACGCTGCACAGGCTTTGCAAGACGATAAGGACCACGTTAAATTCCAGACCTGCCTCGTGGGACTTGCAGATCTCATTCGCAGGCGTCCAGCCGATCTCGAGGTGGGCGCAGCAGAACTTGTGCATGTTCTTGTACACGGAGAGAATAGATTCGGCATGCGCGGGTTTGCGGAGCGCCGCATGGAAGCGCTAGTGGCCTTGGTGGTCGAGGCCCCGAGCGCAGCCACTGGAGTCCTCATTGCCGAAGCGACCCAGGAACGGGCCACCTTTATATCGCTCCGCACAAGCGCCTTGGAGGCACTCGTGCAGGGTGCACAGGCTCTTCAAAAGCCACCATCCGCCACAAGTAGCGAGCATGAAGGTGCAAAAGCTGCCGGGACAGACCTTCCCGTGCAGCAACCTGTGGGACGGGTGACGCGGCGCTGGGGGCAGCGGCGCCGGCCTCTGCCGGCAGAGCACAAGAGTCGGTTTGCTGGGCTTGCAGGCTCAATCTTCTTCTTCCCGCTCCTGAACGGCGGACTCGGGGCGATCAACACACAAGGAATGCGGGAACCCATCGTTCTTGCCAAATTTCTCTATGCTCTCGGGTCCATTCTTGCGGCTGCGCAGCATGCGCCAGACATTGCTCGCATGGGCCGAGCACTATTCCGACTACTTTGGGGATGTCGCGAGCACGATGACGCGCAAGTTCGACGCTCTGCGCTTTTTGCGCTTGCCCAGGTTCTATTCGTGGTGCCCCCTTCGGTTCTTGTGAACGACGACGACTGGATTGCCAATCTCGGAGATGCCCGCGAGTGGGCTGCAAAAGTCGCAGCGCGAGACAACGATCCGCCTTGTCGCGAACAGGCTGGCCTTTTGCTGCGCATGCTTTCGCCCGCAAACTCGAACGTGTCATAAGTCACAAATGATAGTTTACATTACACTTCTTCATTTTCATTTTTATGTCGCGTATGGCAGGCATTCACAGAAAAAGACTAACTTGCGCTTGGGCGTCCCAGAAAATCTACGGGGCCCTCACTCGCGTTCATCGTCGTCTTCTTGATCGTTGCTGACCTGGAAGACGACGCGAATGCGCAGCGAGCAGCTTGGACACTCAAAGATTTCACAACCCTGTAAAGAAGAAAAAACGCAATGATCAAGAGATCGTGAGAGAACGCGCGTGAGTGGACGGACTATGAAACAAAGAAGCAGGGCTCACGGCTCGCTCCTCTTTCTTTTCATACACGAAAGAAACAATAACCTACCTTGTCAAGATCAGCCTCCGTGACATGCACCATGTCGCTACATCGACATTTATGGACAAAGGACTTTGCGACGCCGTCCCATGCAAGATCATCAATGTCGATCTCAGCCGCCGCAGCCGCTGGGGCCTCAGCGGCCTGCAGCCGCGCGTCGTATGCCCGGCGCTCCGCCTCGTCGCTCAGCACAGCCCACGCCTCTTGCAGTGCCACGAACCGCGTTGCATCACCACCTTGTCCCACATTTTTGTCCGGATGCAGTTCGAGCGCCAGTTCCCGATAACGCTGTCGCAGCTCCGCCTGCGTGGCCCCGCGCTCGACGTCCAACACCTCGTACAGGTCGCTCGTCGCCGTTCCCGTCGCTGTTGCAGGTGTCTTCGTCGCCATCCTCGCGTCCCGGCAGGCCTGGCAGCCCGAGCAAGACCTTGGCGGCGCGTGCCGTCGTCTGCACTGCACCTCGCAGTTCTTTTCCCCCGCGGCGGGCGCGGCCTCGAGGCAGTCCTGGCGCCCGAAGAAGGCGGCTTGGTCGCCCGAGACTCGCGCGACCGCGATTCCGTGGCTGGCACGAGCCTTGCGTGCCCTGCACGTCTGGCTGCCGCAGCCGCGTAGTGTGCGCGCAAGTGCAGAATCCGTGGCGGCCAAGTGGAGCCGCGGCCGATAGTCTGCTTACGCCGGGCGCATAACTCACTTGCGGCCTCGCGACGCCCAGGGCGACCCTTGCTTGTGCCGCCCCAAACATCCGACCTTGACGCGCCGATCGATCGCGCAGCTGCGACCCGCTGCTGCTGCCTGCAAAGGCGCGATTGAGGCTCGCAAGCGGGAAGGGGCAGACCGCGCGGCTCGCGTGGAGACTTCGAGCAGGGAGAGAACATGCAAGCTGCCGTGGAGAGGCTGCGAGCCAAGAACTTCTCGCTGGAGAAGGATGAGTTCGACCAGGAGGTCTTTGCGGGGCGCCTCCTCAAGTTCGTGAACCAGGTGGACCCACGCACGCTGCTGCCAAAGTACTTTTTTGGCATTTCCGTCGATGAAGCGCAAGACATGCTCGAAAAGTTCAAGTCGCGCGAAGTCGGGTACGAACAACCCTCGGATGTCGAGCTCTGGAAGGCGCGGAAAATTGTCCGGAGCACCCTGCACCCTGATTCGGGCGAGGCGATCCCGGCCCCGTTTCGCATGTCAGGCTTTGTGCCCTTTGGCACGCCCATTGTTGTGGGCATGCTACTCGCGCAGACCCCGGCGCAAAATGTGTTTTGGCAATGGGCCAACCAGAGCCACAATGCGGCCGTGAACTACTCAAATCGGAACATGTCGGCGCCTTCGAGTACCAAGGACATTGCCACGAGTTACACCGTGGCGGTCTCATCGGCGATTACCGTCTCACTCATTATGGACCGTGTGGTGAAGCGCCTGCGTGCACCCGTTTTGCAACGATTTGTGCCGTTTATTGCTGTTGCCTCGGCCAATATTCTCAATGTGGGCTTTATGCGGCGCATGGAGCTCGAAAGCGGCATCACTGTCTTTGACGAAGTCGGCAAAGAACTGGGTCAGTCTGTCATGGCGGCCAAGAAGGCGCTGGCGGAGACGGCTGTGACGCGCGTTGTGCTTCCTGTGCCCATTCTCGTTCTCTCACCGCTCTTGCTCATGGCCACCGAGAAGCTCATCCCCGCCATCAAGCAGAAACCCGGGCTACGCATTGCCGCACAGGCTACTCTTGTATCGTGCTGCTTTATGCTTGGTCTGCCTCTTTCCCTGAGTCTTTTCCGCGAACGCGGGACTCTTGCCATATCCGATCTCGAGCCCGAGCTTCGCGCAAAGTGCCCCTCGCCTCAGGGCGAGGTCTATTACAGCAAGGGTCTCTGAAAACGCTATCTCTTACTAATTTTTCCTCAGTTTGCTGAACTGCCAACCTGAGCTTTTCCTTCTCAGTAAAAGTGCAAGGGAATCTTTTCTTTACAGGCTTTTATAACTTTCTGCTGTAGAGTTGACCTGGCGCAAAGGACCAAGACCATTCCAAGACGCACAAGGAAGGGGATCCGCTATCACTTCCTTTCCGCCATGCTTGGACATGTGGGGGCGGGCGCAAATCGAGAGATGTGCACTTAGGCACTGGCAACCTGGTCCTCCTTGAGCGCAGGCGCGGCCTGGAGACGAGCAAGCTGTGCCGGAGACATGTACTTCTTGGCCTCCTCCAGCTCGCGGTCCAGCCACCACAGTTTGCCCTTACCGGCACCGGAGCATTCCCGCTTGACCTGCTCAAGATACGCCTGGGCAGCCTGGAAAGCTTCCGTCGATGTTTGCAAAGCTGTGTTGGCGCTCTCGCGCGCAGCCTCGGCCTGCTCACGCGCCTTTTCGGCGCTTTCGCGAGCGTTCGAGGCGCTCTCGGCATCCTCTTCGGCGCTTGCACGAGCCGAGGAGGCCTGTGCGGCGTCTTCCTCAGCGCTGCGACGACGCGACGTCGCCTGGCACGCAGCATCCTCGGCGCGCTCGCGGCTCACCACCGCTTCCTTGCGCGATTCCTCGGCCTGAACACGTGCAGACTCGGCGGCCACACGTGCGCTCGCCGCAGATTTCGTGGCTCGCTCTTGACGACGTACCACGGCCTCTTGGCTGATCTTGGCGCGCTGAAGCGGGATAGGATCCGTCTGCTGAAGCTGTGCGAGCTCGTTCTTGGCCTTGTTCCTGGCGACAATGCCCGAGGACTCGTCGTTGGCGGCGGCCTCGAGAGCCGCAAGCTCGTCGTTGAAGGCCTTTTCTTCGCGCTTGACAGTCTCCAGGGCCTCTTCGACTTGCTTCTGGACGGCGACCTGCTCCTCGGCGAGCTTGACGGCCTTGGTCTCGGCTTCCTTGGACGCTTCTTCTTCCTGAAAGGCTTTGGACTCTTGGTCTTTGGCACTTTGGGCTGCACGCTGCGCAACAGCGTCCGCTTCCACGGCTTCGGCTTCAGAGGCTTTCGCTTCTGCTTCCTTCTCTTTGGCTTCGGCCTCGGAGGCCTTGGCGCTCTCTTCGTTCTTCTTGGCTTGGGCCTCGGAAGCAACGGCCTCACGCTCGGCAGCCTTGGCCTCCTTGGCGCGTGCCTCGCAGTCAGCGATGGCCTGCTTGGCCTCCTCAACCTTGTCCTGGGCAAGAGACAGCTTTGCTTCGTCCACCTCGCCCTGCGGCGCGTGTACAAGCTCGCGCCAGTCGACATTGTAGCTTGTCACGAGGTATTCGGTAAGGCTGACGTACTTGTTGAAGTCAAGATCGATGCTCTTGAGGCGTTCGCGCAGCTCACGAACGGTAAGCGCGCCTTCGGTGCGCTCGAGAAGAATGTGCGCCTTCATTTCGTCGAGCTCGTTTCCTTCTTCAGACTTGGGGTCCAGCTCGACGCAAGAGTTGTGGTAGGTCCAGACCTTTTCGGCCTCGTCGAGGTTGTCGCCAAAGGCAGGTCCCTTTTTCCAGAAGGCATTGAGAAACCAAACGGCCTGGGCCTTGTACGGCTTGGCGTTGAGAGCCTTGAGCAGGGCAAGGTCATCCTGATTTCCTGCGCCGGCTGCGTCTGGCGTTGCCGCTGGGGCAAGAATCTCGGTAGCCATGATGCCTGCCGGGAGATGGAATTTGCTTGGAATGTGCTTAAATGAGGCAGAAGAAAGGGATCTGTTTGGGATCCAGATAATCTGGACTTGGACCGATGCAAAGGCGTTGTGCCTCGAAAACGCGCCTGGATGTGCTTTTTCAAGGCCTCCAAACGACTCGTAGAAATTAATTCAATTGTTTGCACACCTTTTCTCAAATCTGCAAGGTACATTGCTCGCACAAGGTTCACCGACGCAAGGCGGACCAAAGCACCCCCCACCCCTAATCTTTCGCCTGCGATTTGCGATCTGTCATCTCTCTTTGGGGAAAAAAAAGGTGGGTGGAGGGAAGGGGGGTGGGGGATAAGGGAGAGAGTGGGTCGGGGGCGGCGCGACGCACTCATTTTACATTCAAGAGTTTGAGAACTCAAAGTCAACCAAGGCGGACCTGCGTGACGAGGAGAAATGCCGTTTGCCGCGCATGGCACGAAGCGCAGATTAAGAAAATCGATAGAGAATGACTGGGTGTAGTAGAGAACAAAGCATTGAGGGTGAATGATTGAATGAATGTAAAATTGAACAACAGATCAGGCAGAGACGACTTGGTCCTCCTTGAGCGCAGGCGCAGCCTGGAGACGAGCAAGCTGCGCCGGAGACATGTACTTCTTGGCCTCCTCCAGCTCGCGGTCCAGCCACCACAGTTTGCCCTTGCCCGCACCAGCACATTCGCGCTTGACTTTTTCGAGGTAAGCCTGTGCGGCCTGAAAGGCCTCCGTTGACGTTTGCAAGGCAATGTTTGCCTCCTCACGGAACTTTTCGGCCGCAGCACGATCTTCCTCGGCCTTCTCGCGGGCCGAAGAGGCCTTTGCGGCATCCTCTTCAGCGCTGCGACGACGCGACGTCGCCTGGCACGCAGCATCCTCGGCGCGCTCGCGGCTCACCACCGCTTCCTTGCGCGATTCCTCGGCCTGAACACGTGCAGACTCGGCGGCCACACGTGCGCTCGCCGCAGATTTCGTGGCTCGCTCTTGACGACGTACCACGGCCTCTTGGCTGATCTTGGCGCGCTGAAGCGGAATAGGATCCGTCTGCTGAAGCTGCGCAAGCTCGTTCTTGGCCTTGTTCCTGGCGACAATGCCCGAGGACTCGTCGTTGGCGGCGGCCTCGAGAGCCGCAAGCTCGTCGTTGAAGGCCTTTTCTTCGCGCTTGACAGTCTCCAGGGCCTCTTCGACTTGCTTCTGGACGGCGACCTGCTCCTCGGCGAGCTTGACGGCCTTGGTCTCGGCTTCCTTGGACGCTTCTTCTTCCTGAAATGCTTTGGACTCTTGGTCTTTGGCGCTCTGGGCTGCACGCTGCGCAACAGCATCCGCTTCCACGGCTTCGGCCTCGGAGGCCTTGGCGCTCTCTTCGTTCTTCTTGGCTTGGGCCTCGGAAGCAACGGCCTCACGCTCGGCAGCCTTGGCCTCCTTGGCGCGTGCCTCGCAGTCAGCGATGGCCTGCTTGGCCTCCTCAACCTTGTCCTGGGCGAGAGACAGCTTAGCCTCGTCCACCTCGCCCTGCGGGGCATGCACGAGCTCGCGCCAATCTACGTTGTAGCTTGTCACGAGGTATTCGGTAAGACTGACATACTTGTTAAAGTCAAGATCGATGCTCTTGAGGCGTTCGCGCAGCTCACGAACGGTAAGCGCGCCTTCGGTGCGCTCGAGAAGAATATGCGCCTTCATTTCGTCGAGCTCGTTTCCTTCTTCAGACCTGGGGTCAAGCTCGACGCAAGAGTTGTGGTAGGTCCAGACCTTTTCGGCCTCGTCGAGGTTGTCGCCAAAGGCAGGTCCCTTTTTCCAGAAGGCATTGAGAAACCAAACGGCCTGGGCCTTGTACGGCTTGGCATTGAGCTCCTTGAGAAGCTTCGTGTCATCTTCGAGTGAGAACGAGGTGGTTTCCTCGCTTGGGTTGGAGGAAGCCATTACTTCAGTAGCCATGGTTCAAGTTTCTTTTTTCTTGCAGCAAGCAAAACGATCTTCGATTCCTTGCCTTGTTGTATTGTGTCTTGTCCGCGTGCGAAGAGCGCGTTGTGGTTTTGCAAGCCAATCAACCCTGAAAAATCAAATGCCAACTAGGCAGCAGGTGTGCTATTCTGTTCCTTCGGTCAGTACAATAACTGAAATGCGTCGAGGTCGGCTTGGTTTGGCTTGGCTGGGGATGCTGCGCTTAAAGTTAGCTCGTCAGTTGCACATCGGCTCGGGCAGCGGCTAACCTGACTTTATCTTACTACACTTTTCACTTTACCACCTTTTGCGTTGTGTTGCGTTGCGTTGCTTTGATTTGCTGCTTCGCTCGCACAACCAACCTTCCCCGGTCCAATTCTGTCCGCCTGCGGGGTCCCGAGTAAAGTCCCACCTTCCCACAGCTCGATCCCTTTGGGTCGAGTCTTGCTGTTCTCATTATCTTTGCGTGACCGTCACTTCTCCTCATCACTGCAAGTCAGTCTTACAACTACATTGACTGGGTGATGGATGGGCGGATTGCACGGGCCTGGGGAGGAGGGCCGAAGGGTCAAAATCGTAGAGGGGCCGGTCGAGGCGTCCGGAAAACTGCTGCATAGTGTCAGTTTTTAGGAGCAGGAGGAGGGGCTGTGACTGACCATGATGGGGAAGAGCGGGAATGATCGCCTGGCTGACTGCTTGCTGAGCTTTTCGATACATTATGTCATACTGATGCGACGACACGCCAAGCTTTCAGAGGGGGCCAGATGGATAGAATGGAGACAGGGGAGAAAAATGCTTATTCAACCAATGGAATCAAGGAGAGGGAGAGAGGGAGAGAGGAGAGGAGGGCGGAGCGGTAAAGAAGGAGGGGATGAAGCCTTGTCACTCCTCTAGGAATCCTGAGCGCCAAGCGCGCAGCACATGATCGTCCAAGTCTCGGCGACCTGGTACATACTGGCGTTTGCATCTCGATAGCACTCGCTGGCCTGTCTAGATGAAGAGCTCTGTCCGGTACTTGTCGACCCGCCGTGGCTTGTGGCGCTGGTTGAACTCGACCGCCTTCTTGAGAGCCGCCGCAAGGGCATCACGCTGGATGACAGAACAAGCCTGCAGATCAAGGGTTCGAGCTTGCGTCTCGAGACTGAAACACAAGCTGCGGACCTTGCGGGCATCCTTGGTGCTACGACGAATCGTCGGCGTCATCTCACCGATGCGAATGCCAACCACCTGTTTGAGTTCAAGACCACGATGGGAGCCGTCATACTGAGAGCTCTCCCACGCCAAATGCGTCAGAGCGCTGTTGATCCACATTTTGCGCTGGTGAGGACGTCCTTCACGACCAAACTTGGTTACTGAAAAGCCTGCAAGAATACGGATATTATCCTTGCCAATTTCCTCCTCTGCCAACTCGCGCACCTCGACATGCGTAAGCGCAACGCGGTTGGTGCTGACAGCGCCACTGTTGACACGACTTGACGTAAGCGCGGAGCCGCCAGTGCTGGCGCGAGGGTTGCTACTCTGAGCAGACCGTGAAGCAGCGGCAGCGGCGCGCGCGTCCTCCTCCTCTTGCAGTCTGCGCGCGAGCTTTTCATCCTCGGACTCTTGTTCCTTTTTCTTGCGGCGGTCTTCCTTCCTCTTGGCCTTGCGTGCGGCCTTGCGTTCCTCCTCTTCGCGGATTGCTGCTGCGTCTGCGCTGTCTGCAGTGTTGAAAACGGCGAGAGGATCTTCGGCTCCGTAGCCACTGGACGCCCACGGCAGATCGTCGCCAAAGGCAGGCGTCCCGAACGGATTCGCAATGGGGGCATTGAGGTCCGAATCATTGTCAAAGAGCACCCAGCCATCGTCGAGTCCACCGTTGACGGGGGGCGCCGACATTTGCTGTGACATGGGTCTCGAGGCGCCGTAGTCTGGCTGCTGCTGGTAGCCGCTCGCGTACGTAGAGGGCTGATGTTGCTGCTGCTGGCCATAACCTGGTGCGGCCCCGTACGGGTTTTGGTTGGTATCATAACCATAAGGGTTTCCCTCGTATGCTGCGGGAGGCTGCTGCTGTTGATAATAGGCGCTATAGTCAGGTTGCGGTTGCTCCTGATGTGAGTAGCCTCCTTGGCCGCCATAGGTATCCATCGGTGGATGCTGCATTTGGGGCTGCTGTTGATGCTGCTGCTGCTGCATCATATTGAGAGGCATCGTGGTCCACGAGCTTGCGAAGCGCGCTCTCGCGTCAGCTTCGTGCTCCCTGAGAACAACGAAATGATTATCGATAAGCGCAAGGCATTCTGGATGGCGAAGCGTAAAGTCGAGAACAGGACCATGCACAGACTGCCAGTACGTGGGCCATCCAAAGCCCGTAATGGCCCGGATGTGGTCTTCCAGCTCCTGCACCGTTGCCGGCTGAGCACCCGTCTGCATCGCGTGATCGTAGTGACGTCGAAGGAACCCAATGGTGATGCCAAGAAGCTGAGGGTCCTCCTCCACACGATTGCGGGCCGCGGGCGCTGGTTGCTGCTGCTGCTGTGGTGTACCGTACTGAGGAAGTGCTTCGGTGATGCTCGTCGGCGCGGAGGCCTCGACCTGGTCAAAGGGATTTGAGGTGGCCGCTGGCGCTGGGGCTGGCGCTGGAGCTGCGGCAGCCTTTTCCTCCGTGGTGCCTACCTTCATGCGTTGCATGCGCTCAATATTGCGTTTGTTGAACTCTTGAAGCATGCTATCCGACATGGTCGGCACGACGATCGATTGTTCCTTCATGATGGAGGCCGTCACATTCGCGCGGATCTGGTCGGAACCGAAGTTACCTTGCCAATCTTTCTTGGCCGCGTTCTGCGCAGAGCTCGGGGGCGGGGGTGGGGCGCCTCGCCCGTGTTGCTGTTGCTGGGACGCCTGCTGTTGCGGCTGCTGTTGCTGCTGCACATGCTGCTGCTGCTGCTGCTGCTGCGGCTGCTGCGGCTGCTGCTGCTGCTGCGGCTGTTGGTACCCGGTGTACGGCGTCTGTCCGGCGGCGGCCTGCGGCGCGCCGGGCTCTCCGAAGGGATTGCTCATGGCTTCGGCCGGCGACTCCGTCTCCTGCTGCTGCCACTGCTGCTGCTGCTGCTCCCACTGCCGCCGCCGCTGCTGCTCTCGCGCGCGCGCGTCGCGTCGGGTCCCTTCTCGGCGCTTCCCGGCACCCGCTTCGTCTCAATTGCGCCGGCCTCGCCGCGCCGCGCCGCTCGCCGCGCCGCTCGCCGCGCCTGGCCGCGCCTGCCGCGCCTGCGCCGCCTCCCTCTCTCCGCCGCTGCGCCGCGCGGGTGCGCGCGTCTCGGAGGCGCTCGGATCGCGCGGTCGCCGGCCGAGCGATCGATCGATCGATCGATGAATCGATGATCGACTTGTGCTTTCTCTCTTTGCTGCTCGCCTCCCTGCCCTCCTGCTTTCTTTCCCGCTTCGCTTGCGTTTTTATTCTTCTATTTTTATTTATTCCTATTCGGCCAGACAGCCAGACAGCCGGCCGACCGCAGCTTGTTCTTTTCCTTTTGCTGCCGCCAAATTCAAGTTCTCCGTGCGCAGGCGAACGCGCCTTCCTTCCTGACGGGCAACTGTTTCCTAGTTTCCTAGTCTCCTTTCTAAACATGGCGATCATGGCGTGTGTAGTTCTAGGTCGACGTTTTCTCTCTTGGAGTTCGTTTCGCCTTCTAATCCTGGTTGCTTCATTCCCGTCCTTCTTCGGCTGCGGCTGGACCTGCAGCTGCTGCGACAGCCACATGCCGGCAGCTGTGGCTGCGGCCCCACCACAACGCCAACGCCAACAGCGAACTAGGACTCGGACTCCAAGGACTCGGAGCTAGCTCGTACGAGGCGGTCAGCTAGCCTGGCTGGCTGCACAAACCTCGCATTTGCACACCGCGCCGCAAGTGAACTCTGCGCGTATTCGCCACTTGCGCAGCCGCCCGGTGCACTTGGTTGCACATGAAGCCTTGCGCCGCAAGACTGCGGCATCGTTAGGTCTCTTTTTATGGAGAGGCCCGCCAGCCTGACTTGGAGCCTCTGAGAGCCTGAGACCGTTGGGCCGCTTTCTTCTTCTTGTGATATGGTGAGTTCCCAACGCCAGACGCGAGAGCAGAGCAGAGCAGAGCAGAGCAGAAATGGGACGACCGGCGATTGTGCTCGGGGCGCGCGCCGCGCGCAGGACGACCTGGGTCTTGCTGGCGCTGGCGCTGGCGGCGCGGCGGGTGGCAGCTTCGAACGAATGCTCAGTGTTTCAAAAGATGGTGGACGGCGTTCTCGTCACGTGCAGTGGCCACGGTCTCTGTACGTCGCAAATCAAGGCGTGCCAGTGCTTTGAAGGGTTCGGGAGCAGCGAGGAGCTCTCGAGGAAACTGCAGCCGCCACACCCAGCGCCAGACTGCTCAGAGCTGGTCTGCCCCTTTGGGAAATCGTGGGCTGATATTCCATCAAGCGCAACGCAAGCCCATGCCGAAGTCGAGTGCTCTGACGCAGGCTACTGTGACCGCGCGTTGGGCACGTGCAAATGCTTCGAGGGCTACGCTGGCACTGCTTGCGAACGACGCTCGTGTAAAATGACCCAGGAAGAGGACGCTCTTTCATGCAGCGGCCATGGCCAGTGTCTCACTCTTGCAGAACTGGCCACCAGGACCGACGCGCAGCCACTTACGCCGGCCACTTCATATGGAGGCTACCCTTTATCCACAACCTGGGACGAGGACATGATCACTGCCTGCTACTGTGACTCGGTGTGGACTGTCGGACTCTCTTCGGGAGAAACACAGCTATCTGAGTACTTTGGAACGTACTGCGAGAAGCGGCATTGTCCGAGCGGCAACGATCCGATGACCGACGAGGACGAGACTGATTGCGAAAACAAGATACAAGACTTTATTACTGGAGAGATTTCTGATGATGCTGTAAATGGTGGTTCTGCCGGCAACCTCTGTCATGTGGACTGTTCAAATCGCGGCATTTGCGATTACGAAACGGGAACGTGTAACTGCTTCACTGGCTATGCTGGTGAAAACTGCGCTCTTCAAGATGTTCTTGCTGTGCAGGCATGAGGCTGGCCTCGCCTAGACTTTTTCTTCTTTCATCATGATCATTTTTGTACGATTTCTTTCTCTTTCAAATTTCGGGTCGATGCATGCATACGCATTCCTACTTGGGAGCACCTGGGGGATGGAAAGAGAAAATCGGTTTCAGACGTGAGTCATAACATAATACTCCTCATTAGGTCGGTATAAATTCTATTCCATACTATTTTCGTATCAAGAGGATTAAATGTGTTGGGCATGGCTGATGGCCTTGAAGACCCCTCCTCATTTGATCTGATTTGTTATTGTAAATTGGGGTGGCGGGAAATCCGGAGTCGCGGGAGATCCGGAGTCGCGAATGCCGCGCTCACTGTCAGTCAAGGTCACCTGAATTTCAAGACGTTATTGTCCACGTGTTACGTCTTTCTTTTGCCCCAAAAGCACACGAGCTTCTGCACCGGGAACCGTCTCTTGGTGTTCGCTTGCATCCTCTCTCTCGTGATTCGCATGTTGTTGCGCGTAGTCGCCACATCGGGATGCTGGTCGCCAAGACTTTCCTTGCTGATTGATAAATCTTCCTCGTAGTACGCCAAGGCCTCCTCGTAGCGGCCTTGTGAGTCATACACAGAGGCGATACCGCTGAGCGTGGTCGCCACATAGGGATGTCGGTCGCCAAGACTTTCCTTGTAAATCGACAGCGCTTCCTCGTAGTACGTCAAGGCCTCCTCGTAGCGGCCTTGGGCTTTGTACACATTGGCGATGTTGCTGAGCGTGGTCGCCACATCGGGATGCCGGTCGCCAAGACTTTCCTTCTTCATCGACAACACTTCCTCGTAGTACGCCAAGGCCTCCTCATTGCGGTCTTGTGAGTCATACACAGAGGCGATGTTGTTGAGCGTGGTCGCCACATCGGGATGCCGGTCGCCAAGACTTTCCTTGCGAATCGACAGCGCTTCTTCGTAGTAAGCCAAGGCCTCCTCGCAGCGGTCTTGTGCTTTGTACACTAAGGCGATACCGCTGAGCGTGCTGGCCACATCGGGATGCCGGTCGCCAAGACTTTCCTTGCTGATGGATAGATCTTCCTCGTAGTACGCCAAAGCCTCCTTGTAGCGGCCTTGTGAATAGTACACGCCGGCGATGTTGTAGAGTGAGGTCGCCACATCGGGATGCCGGTCGCCAAGACTTTCCTTGCTGATTGATAAATCTTCCTCGTAGTACGCCAAGGCCTCCTCGTAGCGGCCTTGTGAGTCATACACGCTGGCGATGTTGTTGAGGGTGGTCGCCACTAAGGGATGCCGGTCGCCAAGACTTTCCTTGCGAATCGACAGCGCTTCCTCGTAGCACGCCAAGGCCTCCTCGTAGCGGCCTTGTGAATAGTACACATTGGCGATGCCAATAAGCGTGCTCACCACATCGGGATGCCGGTCGCCAAAACTCTCCCTGCGAATCGACAGCGCTTCTTTGTAGCATGCCAAGGCCTCCTCGTAGCGGTCTAATGCTTGGTACACTAAGGCGATGTTGTTGAGCGTGGTCGCCACTGAGGGATGCCGGTCGCCAAGACTTTCCTTGCTGATGGATAAATCCTCCTCGTAGTACGCCAAGGCCTCCTCATAGCGGCCTTGTGAGTCATAAACATTGGCGATGTTATTGAGTGTGGACGCCACATCGGGATGCCGGTCGCCAGGACCTTCCTTGCGAATCCGAATCGACAGCGCTTCCTCCCAGTACGCCAAGGCCTCCTCGTAGCGGCCTTGTGAGACATACACTGAGGCGATGTTGTTGAGCGTGGTCGCTATATCGGGATGTCGGTTGCCAAGACTCTCCCTGCGAATCGACAACGCTTCATAGTAGTACGCCAAGGCCTCCTCGTAGTGGTCTTGTGAGTGATACACTAAGGCGATACCGCTGAGCGCGGTCGCCACATCGGGATGCCGGTCGCCAAGACTTTCCTTGCTGATGGATAGATATTCATTGTAGTACACCAAGGCCTCCTCGTAGCGGCCTTGGGCTTTGTACACATTGGCGATACCGCTGAGCGTGGTCGCCACATCGGGATGCCGGTCGCCAAGACTTTCTTTGCTGATGGATAGATATTCCTCGTAGTACACCAAGGCCTCCTTGTAGCGGCCTTGTGAGTCATACACAGAGGCGATGCCGTTTAGCGTGATCGCTACATAGGGATGCCGGTCGCCAAGACTCTCCCTGCGAATCGAAAGCGCTTCCTCGTAGTTCGCCAAGGCCTCCTCGTAGCGGCCTTGTGCTCGGTACACGTTGGCGATGTTGTTGAGCGTGGTCGCCACATCGGGATGCCGGTCGCCAAGATTTTCCTTGCGAATCGACAGCGCTTCTTTGTAGTATGCCAAGGCCTCCTTGTAGCGGCCTTGTGAGTCATACACGCTGGCGATGTTGTTGAGAGTTGTCGCCACATCGGGATGCCGGTCGCCAAGAATTTCCTTGCGAATCGACAGTGCTTCCTCGTAGTTCGCCAGGGCCTCCTTTGATAAGCCCTGGCTATTGAAAAGAGCCCCGGCACTCCAAAGAATATCCGCCAAACCCTCTTCATTCTCTCGCTGTCGTGCTTTGTCAACTGCTTGTCGCGCCATTTCCAGATGCCACTTCCGCACACGGTCGTTCACCACCGTATTCAGCGTTGTGAAGTCCCCGCTGATTTTTGCGACAGCATCGTCAATCATCTTCTTATCTCCAGGGTTGTAGCACTTGGCGTTGCGCATGTCATTGTTGTCTGCCATGATCTTGGCAATCTCGTCAGGATCCTTAAGAAGCTGCTCCTCAAAACCCTCCTCCTCACCGGGTGTGACGGCAATCCGCAAAGGTCGCTTGGTTTTGACGGCTCCAAGAATCTCCCATACGCACCACGCGCGCTGCAGAGGAGCTGGCATGTTCCAGCGGTCAAAAAACACCACCAATTCCTCAAACTTGGCAATGGCGCGATGAAGACCAACTGTCATGTACTCCTCATAGGCCTTTCTCGTTTCATCAGGCGTAGCTCCGTCGCGACGTGTGAGTTCTGGCTGGTTGGCGCTAAAGATGTCGAGCCACACAAAGGCGGAGTCCGCCTTATCGTCAAAATGGGCTTCCAGCGCAGCGACGAGATCTCTGAATCGAGTTCTCCGCGCCTGGCTCACAAATGTGCCCTGGAATTCGCCACCCACATCAGCATCGTCAAGATGGTGGAGGTAGATTTGCTTGTCGTTTGTAATCAGTTCAGGAGTTACGTACTGCGCAATATCCTCGGTGGCCCAGTCACAGCGTTCCTTTACTTTGGCGTCTTCGCCGGGCATAAACGTGACTTGTTCATCGGCGTAGTGGACGCAGCCTTCGCGTGAACCATCATTGTTTATCTTAAAGACCTTGATTGTTGTTCCTACGGTGGTCTTTTCAGAGAGGTCTCGCGTAGCTTCAAAGAGCTGGACGTCCGGGACCAAGGCTCCACTAAGCACGTCTTCGTAGATGGCTTTGACGGCGCGAAAGGAGATGCTACGAGGATCGATGATGGCGCGAGCCTCGGCTGAGAACACTTCGTCCCCCGGGCCGCTCTGATTGCTCGCGACGAGCTTGCGTTCGGCTTCTTGGACGACTTCAGGGCTCGGCGCAAGACGAAGGGATTGTCTGCGAGGGTTGCCATCGTCAAAACGAACCGCCTCGAGCTGCCGCTGGCTCAGGCGCTGGCTCCGGCGCTGGCTCAGGCGCTGGCTTAGGCGCTGCGTGCGTTTGGCGTCGCGCGAGCTCATGTTCGCATGTTGCAGGTTTGCTGGTTTGCTTCGGCAGCGGGCAGCAGGCCGCGAGAGCTTACGAGAACTTATGAGTTTTAGGAGAACCTGTGGGCGCTGGAAAGTGCCAAGGGGTACCCGAGGAGGGTAGGAAGGGGGGCGGAGACAACGCACCAGGTGCGTTGGTGCTTGCGCGGCGAAAAGGGATTGGTCGCGCCGTCACTCCGTCGACGCTCTGCCGTATAGGTTGCAAGTCTGTTGACTGGTGAACCACAGTCGGCACAGCCACTACCGGTGGCATCGTGAATGTAAGGTTTCAATATGCGCTGCGATGCGCGAGAAAGCAAAGCGAGGGGCTGTCTCTGCCGGACGTGGCAGGGCGCGGCTTGAAACATTGTTTGGGAAATGCGTTTATGGCGCTTGTAGCATTAGGATAAAGAATTGGCATTCCACAACTTTTGGCGAATTGAGCTTGGAGACCTCTTTCCCCTCTGCCCCTGAAGTCTCGTTGCAAGGCTACTCTTGCCTTCCAGCAACATAAAGCCTCAGTTGCGAACAGAGAAGGAACCCTGTAGATAAAAGCAATCATGCTGATGTCATGAAAAGGAAAAAGAAAAGAAAGAAGGGAAAATGGGAGAGTCGGAGAGACAAAATGAATGTTGGCACCATTATTCAATAGTTTGCGTCGCTTGCAAGCTCATACTGCGGGTCATCCGTCAGAATGCTGCGTCAAAGTCCCATCCAGAAACGTCGATGTTTCCTGGAATCAAACTCGGCGGCGGTCCATGTTTTTGTTCTTTATTCGCTTTCCCTTCCATTTCCTTACCTTCTTTGCGACCAGACTTGAGAGGGGACGCGAACCCTTGTGGTCGCTCTTCTTCGCGTGGACTTGATTCTTCAGCGTGCCTTTCTGGGCATGCAGAAGCGGGAAGCGATGCTGATGTCGCCACCTTTTTCTTCAGATTTGTCTCATATGCCTCGAGCATAGCTTGCACCTTTTCAGACCGCTTGGCACGCGCACCTTGCTTGTGCGTCTTGTAATCAACAACATCAACTCTAGAGGCCGCCCCACCGGAATTACGCCATTCCTGGACAGCTTCCTGAAATGCGCGTCTCTCGGCCTCTTCATCAAGCACACCATGGAGGGCGGCAGGCTGATTCGACTTCCCCTCTCCCTCGACAGCACTTGCTTCGCCTCTGGCGCTTTGCACCACAATTTCTCGAAGTGCAGGTCCATCTCCTGTGGATCCATCCTTGGCTGACTTGGCGCGAGTTTGCGACTGCGTTTGTGCCTTTGTTGCGCTGCTGCCACCATTTCGCCACTCTTCCACGGCTCGTTTGAAGGCCTCGTGCTCCGCAGCCTCGTCCAATAATCCGCCTTGATACCCGCCTCCCACACTGCTGCTTGTGGCTGAAACCGGGACTTGTCGGGGACTCGGCTGCGCTGCATCGTGCGCACCGGCGTCAGCGTATTGGGAACGGCCGCTACGAAGGGGCTGTAGCTGGCGCGAACTTGGTCTTCCGTCAGTGCCTGGATCAATGCAGCGTTTCAGACGTGCTACTTCCTTGAGAAGAGCCTTTCGATGAGCCAGCGCATTTATGTTCATATAGTCGAGGTCGTCGACACCCAGCTCGAGCAGGACAGCCCCGTCGATCTCATTTTCAGCAAAAATCCTTTTGTATTTTTCAAGTCCGAGAGAGTGCAGCCACTGTTGCACATCGGATTTCGTCCATTCGGGGCATTCATTGCCACGAAGCACGCGCTTCTTGGGCTTTGTCGAGGAAACACTCGAGCCTTTTGCGTTGCCCTTGGCAGCGCGTGATGCGCCCTTTGTGCCTTGGGATCGCGATCCGCCTCGGACATCGCTTGCAAAGGCGCGCAAGGACCCCTTGTTCGTCGATGCGCTTTGCCAAATGGGCCCTGCGCCAGCTTTAGTGGACGGAGCCTTGGCACGCTCGCGCTCGAGCGAGTTACGCAGTTTATGCAAGTTCCACTCCATTTGCATGCTTTCTTCGCGAAGCTTGTCCGAGGGCCTCGTCTGCTGTTGCATTCTCGCCGCTCCCCGAGGCATTGTCGCTAATGTCTGCCAATCTAAGCAAGTAGCTCAGAACAGATCAGAGCAGCGCAGAGTAGTGCAGAGCAGAGCAGCACACAGCAAAGCGAGCGCTACTGCTAGGCGATGCAAACGTCCAGACGGGCTTTACTTTTGTCACGCCTCCTTCCTTGCCTTCCTTGCTGCCTGCCTGCGCGCCTGCGCGCCCGCGCAAAGGCCACCACTCGCTCACTGCGTGCACGCCTGCCTCGCAATCTGATGGCCGCGTCTCGTGACTCGCATCTCGCTTGTACGACGATCCCGCACACACCAACTTTCTCATATAGCCGTTGATATGCCTCTTATCCGTGTAAGAAAGGGCCCGAAGAGGCAAAATCTAGTATGAGTGGCAGTTCTTCGAGCAGACCCACCACCCGAGCCCAGCAGATCGGGATCATCGGCCAGCTAGCCCCGTGCAGCGTGTCCGAGCGTGCTGGCTTGCGCACGTTGCTTTGCGACTCGACTCAGCTAGCGCTCTTGCGCTGCGGCACAACTTCGGTTGCCTGCCTGGTTGAACAAGTAGAGAGTTTTTCGAAGCGAAAAGGTCAGCAGCCATGATGGATGGTGGCGCCGCTGCTCCTGCCGGCGGCGATCTGGAGCAAGAGCAGCAGCAGCAGCAGCAGCAGCAGCATCAGGAAGGACAGCCGCCCGCAGCCCCCTCAATTGTCATCGGTATGGCCGAGGAGAATGATGTCGAGGGCGAGGATGGAAATGTCGTGCACACGCACTACACTCTCGATGAATTTGCGGCGCTTGCCCAGCGCATGAACAATGTTGGCGTCGATGAAAACGAGGATGATAACGACGATGACGAGAATGCAGGCAGCAGCAGCGCTGCGGAAGGGAGAAACCTGAGCGACGCGGCGCTCGCAAAGGCTGCCGAGTCTGACAACAATCTCGTTCTTCTTGCGACCAATGGTGACCTGGAGGTTCTCAAGGCGCTCTTACTTTCAGAAAAGGCCGACATCAATGCTGGAGATGAACAAGGCTACACTGCTCTGATGGCTGCCGTTTCTTATGGTCAAACTGAAGTCACCAAATTTTTGTTGGAGCAGGACGGAATCGAGGTCAACCAAGGAGACAACGATGATGAAACAGCCATGCATTATTGCAGGGACGTTGAATGCATGAAGTTGCTACTGGCGCATGGTGGAGACCTTAGTCATGTAAGCAGTGAAGGTCTCACGCCATTAGAGGTACTTCAGGAGGAACTTGACGACGAAGACTTGTTGCGGTCCGGCAAGGAGGGTGAGCGCGTCCGGGCGCTTGTATCATTTCTTGAAGAGCAGAGCAAATGAGTGGCCGTGCAATTGACAAAAGCGACAAACATGCCAACACCCCCCCCCCCCCGCGCCCCCTTTCCTTCCCTATGTCCCCTTTCAACTAACTACCTTCCCTTCTTCAAAACTTTTTCTTTTCTAAAAAGGAAGAAACAAAAGACAAAATGATGCTGTTGATCGATCTGATTCTCTCGAACCGTCTAGCTTGGTTCAACTCTTGAAGTGGTGCCGCCTTTACGCGTCAAAGGCGGCAACGCGCCCCTCGACGCTCCGGATCGATTACTTCCACTTGTCGATGGTCTTCGCTCCAAGAGCTGAACGGTTTGGAGGCGTTTGCCGCTCCCGGAAGAACTCGAGCTGCTTGACCGCGGTCTTCCGTCCTCTGCAATGTTTGATTTGCTCCCAACTCGATCACTGGACAGTAGTCGGCGATGGGATTGATGTCCATTGCGCGGCTCGTGACTTGCTGCGCTTTGTGGGTGTTTTGCAGAATTCTTATGATGGGGAGTCGGCAAGGACACTTGGCCGTTCGCACGCGTTGGCGAAAGTGGCGAACCAGGAGGCGAAGCTTGCGGCGACGCAGAGGAAGGAGACAAGGTGGTAGATGAAGTGCCGTGAGCACCGCGGCTTTGAACGCGAGCGGAAGAAGAAGATTTTGCCAAGGCCGAGGGGGATGTGGCGGGCGATCGCGCTCTCGATAAGCTCCGCGAGCTGGTCGAGATGGGCGATCTCGAAGTCTTTGGTTCATCCCCGGATGTTGTGCGAGCTGTCTTGATCGGTGAGACGAGTTCGTTGGGATCTCTTTCGCTTGGTTGCGGAGCGTCGGCGCGCGTGTGGGGAAGACCGCGGTCGATCCAGGACATGAGGCGAACTTCGGAAACAGTCATACGCTCTTCTGGGTTCGTATTGAGCATACCAGCAATGAGCTGCTTAAAAGACTCCGAAACAGATGCGTCGGCACTCTCCCAGGAGTATGTGCCCCGACGAATCTTTTCAGAGACTTCTTGAAACGTAGATCCAGAAAAGGGAAGACGTCCGCACACCATGGTGAAGAGAATAACGCCCAACGCCCAGACATCGCGCGGCGGGCCCGCGGTTTCTCCTGCTGCGAAGACTTCTGGAGCAATGTAAGCAAGGCTTCCAGCCGTGTACTCGGAGGTCTGGCCAGGATTGCACAGCTGAGAGAGTCCAAAGTCCGTGATTTTCACTTGAAGGCCCAAGAGTCGTTTTCGGCGGGCCGCGAGAGGGTTCTCCGTCCCGATGCTTTGTCCATCGCCAGCAGTGTCATTTGAACCCGCGGAGGGATCGTGTTCCCCGATGCTTTCATCAACCCTGGATGGAATGTTTCGCCCTGTGGTTGGCTCAACAACCGGGTCCGTGGCGTGTAGTGCGAGATGAGGGTCTTGCGTTTCTGCAAGCAAAATGTTCTCAAGTTTGAGATCGTAGTGAATAATGTGATGGCGGTGGCAGTACGTGACGCCCTCGAGAATCTGTACAAAGATGCGGGAGGCAAGGTCCTCTTCAAGAGGCCCTTCCTCGACAACCTCTTTAAGGTCACCTCCGCTTGCAAACTCAAGAGCAAGTACCATGTCATCGGGTGTCTGGATAACGTGCAGTAGCTTGATGACATTCGGGTGATCGAGCGAGTTCAGGCACTGAATCTCTGTAAAGACGCGCTCTGCATCCTGCGTGCTTCCCATTTGGTTCTTACTGAGAAATTTGAGCGCGACCTGCTCGTGGGTCATGATGTGTGTTCCAATATGTACTTTTCCAAACGAGCCGCTGCCAAGAAATTTACCGAGTATGTAGCTGCCAACGCGTTCTTGAGATGCGCCGTACCCGATTGCGCCAGTTTCGCTGGCGTTATCGTCGCTGCCCTGGAGAGCATCGCCATTCTCGTCGCATCTTGCAGTCTCCTGCGCTAGACCGGTACCGTTTACATCCTGGTCTTCGTCCGTGACAATGTACAGCGCTTCACGATTGTTGACAAGGACAAAGTCGTCAACAACGTCACCGTCCACATTGAGAACTTGGCGCGCCTCGTTGACGTTCAGTCTCTCGGCGGCCTTTTTTAAAAAGGTTTGCAGGGTCACCTCGGGGTCGATGTAGAGCGCGACGCCAAGTTTGGGGTCCGGCGTCTGTCCGATTCGCAAAAGTGTTACGTGCATGTTCATGCCCATGCCCATCTCTCCGCCGCTTCCGCCTCCGCCAAGGCTCCCGAAGAAGTCATCGTCATTGTCCATCATGGTGGCTTCTTGCTCGCGTTGTGCGCGTTGCAATCGATCGGGCGAAATGCCCGGGTGATGAAGCGATCGCAACCAGCTCACGCGACGATAAATTCCTTGCGTCGCGCTACGTACGCCCTTGTGTGCCTGCTCGAGAGCCTGCGCTCTTCTTGCGTGAGGGCGCGCGACTCGACGTCAAGAACGTCGACGCGGCGCAAGGCAGCGCAAGGCAGCGCAAGGCAGCACAAGCAGTGCAGCGCGACGCGATGCGACGCGACGCGACGCGACGCAACGCGACGCGACGCGACGCGGCGAGACGAGAGTCGTCGCTTTACAGCCTTCTATTTATTTCTCTCGCGGTGTCCTCCGCGCCCGCGGCCACGACCCGGCCGGCGGCCACCGCTTTTTCCCTTTAGAAGAAGGAACACAAAGGCAAAGGAGAGCAAGGAAGGAAGGAAGGAAGGAAGGGAAAAAGAAAGTAAAGACCGAGAAGAAGGAAAGTCCACTTGGACCGGAATGGACACACTCGCGCCGCCGCACATCCGCCGCGAGCTGCGGCCGTCCTCGCTTCCTCCTTTCCTCTCCACCTCCCTTGAGCTGGCGTCACGTGTGGCGGGGACTTCGCTCTGCCTCCGGCCAGCACCCTTCCCTTCCCCATGGGTTCTCGCACGCGCCTTGCGGTCGACGGCGGCGGCATCGACGTCGATGTCGATGCGCGCGGCGCTCGGTCCTCGCCACTTCAATTCACAAAAACGAACTTTTCCCCCACAGTGCCCGACGCCGTGCACGAGATGGATGCGATGGCGCCTAGCTTGAGGGGGCGGATGGACGGTGCGAGGGGGCGGATGGATGATGCGGGTGGCGCGGCCGCGCTGCGAAGACGATATTGGCTGCAAGGAGCAGGAGCTGTGGCTACGGCGGAGACTACGCCGAGATACAGTGCTGCGCGGTTCCCCCGCGCCGCGCTGCTTCGTTGTGTCGAGGGATTTTTATTCTTATCATCATCGTCATCATCATTATCCTCATCACCATCGAGTTTGCTTGTCATTGCCTGGTGCACGAAAGGGGGGGGAGACATGACGCGACGCGCAAATACAAAGACGATCGCGGGATCGTTGAGTTCGAAAACAGCATACGTACGCTCATCTCCATGTCGGCAGAATGCCGGGTACGCTGCGTCGACATGCATCACTTCACAGGCACAGCAAGAGCCATGATCTTCTGTTGATGCGCCCGATCTATCACCTTGCTCAAGAAGGAAATTTATCACCTTGCTCAAGAAGGAAATTTATCACCTTGCTCAAGAAGGAAATTCATCCTGGCAAAGATTCTTCGTCCAAGATGCAAGCTACTTTCCCAGAGCTCCATCATCTCGTCCTCTCGCATCGCTCTCGACGCAGCCGACCTCTCTCATTCGACCCGAACCTAGCCTTCCATCCTCCCCTTCGCGCTCTCTCCCCCCTGTCTCTGCCGTAGGAGTACGACCTCTTGGCATCGCGTTCCGCGCCCTCGCCCTTCCGGTTCTCCCGCTCCTCCTCAACCAAGACATTTCAAGGCACGGGTTCCGGACTCCCTCTGTCGCTTGAGCAGGTTTCCTCCCTGCGAGGCCGCAGACCCCGAACCGCGACGGGCGGCACGCGCGCACGCGCACTCGCACGCGCAGCCGCACTCGCAGCCGCCGCGCCGCCGCTCGGAGCCCGGCCGGCTGCGCGCCGAGGCGGCGGTCGCGATCGATCGAGGGGGGCGCGAGCCCTGGCGAGGGAGTCATTCATTCATTCATCCATCCATCCGCGCAGACCGCCTTCGACGGATACGAAGACGGAGACGGAGACGGAGACGGAGACGGAGACGGAGCCGGGCCCGGCGAGCGCGCGCCTGTCGGTGGTCCGCGCGGCGAGGCGGGGGGGCGGGGTCGGTCGCGCGGGGACCGCGCGGAGATCGCGCGGCGGCGCCGGGCGATGCGCTGGGAGTTCGACAACGGAGTCCTGGGAGGGCCACCGCGCTGGACGCCGTGCGCGCCGGAGCTGGAGGCCCACCTGAACGCGCTCGTCGCGGCGGGCAGCACCTCGACGCAGGTCATGATGGGGCCCTTCGCCTACCTGCTGGAGCTCGTGCCCACGATGCGCCAGAGGAATCTTCACACGGGCCGCGCGAGGGACCTGAGGCCGGCGGGCGTCGCCACCGCCGCCGTCCCGGGGAACGCGGGCTCGCAGGCCGGCTTCGCGCCGACCGGGCACCACCACCACCAGTTGGCGGGATTTCCGTCTGCAGGCGCTCCCGCGCCAGCTCCACCCCGGACGCGCCGTGAGAAACGTAAGGCCAGCCGCGGTGATCCTCTCGATGAGCAAATCGTGCATTCTGGCCAGGAAACTGCCTCGGGCACCAAACACGAGCATGTCTGGGAGCAGATGGAATTCATCAAGGCTGCCGATCTGGATCCCAAGGAGCATTGCCACATTTGCCTCCTCGAGTTTGTTGATGACGACGACGACACTGGCCCCAGTACAGGGGCCACGAAAGATGGGTCCAGCAGCGCAACTGAAGCGAACAGCGCAGCAAGCTCAGCGTCATCATCAGCCGCAAATTCGAATCAAGACGCCGACATGGAACCGCTGGACTGCGTGAAATTACCAAATTGTCATGGACATTACTTTCATACGGACTGCATCAAGCGTTGGTTTGCAGAAAAGCCCAAGTGCCCGTCGTGCGGACACTTTTACGGTCAGGAGATCGGGACCCAACCGGCAGGCACGATGGTGTCGCACAAGTCAAAGAGCTCACTTCCGGGTCACGGCGGTTGCGGGACGATTGAAATTTCGTATCATTTCTCAAGCGGGATCCAAGGCCCGGAGCATCCGAACCCTGGCGAGCGCTTTTATGGCACATCGCGTTGCGCGTATCTTCCTGACAATGAACAGGGCCGCAAGTGCCATTTGCTCTTGCAGCAAGCCTTTCGTAACCGCGTTTGCTTCACCGTGGGAACCTCCTTGACAACTAACCGAGGCAATTCCGTCATTTGGAATGGTATCCATCACAAAACGTCGCGATGCGGCGGTCCGACTTCCTTTGGCTACCCTGACCCAACATATCTGAATCGCCTTGAGCTCGAGCTTGCCAGCAAGGGCGTCACAGCAAGCGTACTTCCAAAGGGTACTGGCGCCAAGGCGAGCGCCCGGAGTTCCAGTCGCAAGAGCAAGTAGCTCGAATGATGTATGAGTGGTTGGTCACAGAATCAATAAAGAAATGTTGCAAGCTTTCGTTGGCCTCGCCAAGAGTTCTTGCCTGCGCAAAGGCTGTGCTATCAAAACAGCTATCAACGTCAAACCTATTTTTATTAAGACAATCTCGTCTGATACTCTTTGCATGCGCGAATGTGAGACAATGAAATCACTTTTCCTTGTTTGGGTCGTCAGTCAATATTAGTGCTGGGTTGTCGGACGCTGCTGTTCTCTGATAAAGTTGTCATAGGTTGTGAAAAATTGGAAAATGAGGAGAAATACAGTCTTTTGGGCATTTGCATCCGTGTCGAGAGAGTTGCAGACATCATTCATCTTCGGAAAATACAATTGCAATAGTCAATTTTTTTTTACAATCACGCATTGTGTGATCTTTACTGCTTTGGCATAAGCTACCGACCAAAGCAGAAAAGCAAAAAGGGTTGCAGGCATACATAAAGAAAAGATTCATTTCATGTGTCAGGGTCACGGAGGTCGCGAACGAACCAAGACAAGGAGGTAAAAACAGCAATCACTTGGTGCTTTTCCATGCTTCAGGGACGTTCACGGCGGTATGTGTCAGCAGGAATTGTTGTCCGGTGGAAGGGTTTACAAAAGGGGTCGAGCATTGCTCATCCCTCTGGTTGTCTACGTGCGTGGCGGCGGCTGGAGCCTCTCGCTTTCGCTCGGGGCTGCTGCTGCCGACTTGTGAGGATCGCCGCTGCTTTGCGGCTTGCGCGATGAGATCGATTCGCTGTTGCAGCGTCAGCGAAGCGTCTATCGCGACGTCTTCATCCCTTGCATTTGGTGCCATCGGGGGTCGGGTGAGCGAGGAATCTTGCTGTTTTTCCTGTTTGCTCGCTCGCTCGCTCGCCCGCTCTCAAGTCCGTCTCGACTTTGCCTCTTGACTTGGCGCGGCGCGCAACCTTTTGGCGCTCTGTTGGCAAGTCAACTTCCCAACGCGTTGCACTGCGTGCTTGCGTGCGTGCGAGCGAGCGATGCGTGCTTGTTGCGCAAGCTGCGAATTGTCCGCGCCGGATCCACTGCGAGAGATTGGAAGCAGCGTGTCCGATTGAGAGCGCCGCGGATGTCTGGCTCGTGCTTTCCCCCCCTCTTTTCCTTCTAGTATACGTGAAACCCTTGTTCGATCCAAGTATTTGCGAGGTCTCGCGCTTGTACCGGAGTGAGTCAACCGCCGACCTTTTTCTGGATTCGCCAAGCTCAACAGCGACCGCGCAGGACTCTCGTGCGTTCGCCCGCGCTTCCGCGCGCCCAACCAGGCCTGACTGGCCGTTGTGCCAACTTGATGCAGCGCGGCCAGCGCTCGATAAGTCGCATGAAACGATCCGTTGACGATGCGCAAAGCCTTCAAAAAGTTCCTCTTTTGGCTCACTCATTCGCCCCGAGTCAGAGACACGGAGCACTAATCACTTCTCTCTCGGCTCTCTCTCTCTCTCTCTCTCTCTCCCTCTGTCTTTCTCTCGAACGATGCTGATTTTCCTGCTGTTGTAGTACTTGCGCGCGCTGTCAAAAATGTCAATCTGTAGCATCCCCAGATCAGATGCGATGTGGCAGAATCAACAAGCACTAAAACGCTGCATTTCTGCGAGCCGTGTATACCTATACTACGCGCAGCCCAGCATTTTACCGTAAATTCATGAGGAAAGAGTGCGCAAAGTCGCCATTGCGAAACTTTTGGTTCTTTGATGGTTCCGTGGATGTTCCATCGACGTTTTGGCGGCCTGCTTGATTGCTTGCCTTCGTTGCTTGCTTAGTTGCTTTGGTGGTCTGCAGTTGAGCAAGAGACTCTCGCCGCTCGCGTGGGCTGCTCAGCTGGGCTCGCAGTGGCAGCTGCCGAACAGCCTGGACGAGGCGTCCCGGCGGGTGAGCAGGCGGGCAAACGAGAGTTCGTGGCGGTCCATCTGTGCGGAGCACGGGTTTACCTCGAGGTAGTAGCCGGAAAAGATGGCGTCGAGTGCAGGACGCACCATGCGGTGCCACTACGACGTGCTTGAGGTGAGCAGGACCGCAGACGCAGACGAACTTAAGAAGCAATACAGGAAAATGGCATTGCGATGGCATCCAGACAAAAACCGCGACAACCTGGAAGAGGCCGAACATCGCATCAAGGAGATCAACGCTGCGTACGAAGTTCTCAATGACCCGAACGAACGCGCGTGGTATGACGACCATCGAGATGCCATCTTGCGCGGTGGAGATGGTACCGCGGGCGCCGACGGCACAGAAAGTCCGACGGTGAACCTGTGGGCCTACTTTCGATCGAGTTGCTTCGAAGGCTTTGATGACGACGAAAAAGGCTTTTACGCCGTCTACGGACGCGCGTTCACCGAAATTATGCGCGTGGAGCGCGAGTCGGGCGTGGGCGAGCCAGCGGCCATGCCCACTTTCGGAAACTCGAAAACTTCGGACAAGGACGTCGAGAGCTTTTATGGGCGATGGAGTGGCTTCATTTCCAAACTTAGCTTCGGCTGGGCCGATCTGTACAACCCCAATGAGGCCGTGAATCGCTACCAACGCCGTCTGATCGACAAAGAGAACCGCAAGGCTCGGGACATGGAGCGCCGCGCGTACAATGAACAGGTACGCAATCTCGTTGGATACATTAAGAAGCGCGACAAGCGAGTGCTCAAGCTCGAGTTGAATCGTCAAAAGGAGCGCGAGCGTCGCGAGAAGGAGCGGCTCGCTGCTTTGGACGAAAAGAAGCGCCTGCGGCGCGAGGCGCGCGAACAATGGCGCGAGCACTACGAAGAAGATATCGCACAACAGCTTGCCGAAGCAGAGGCTTCTGGTGAACGGTTATTTCGTCTTGCGGATGAGGACGCCAAGGCGACGAACGAAGCGCGTGCCCATGCAGAGGCCCAAGACGAAATTGTGGTCTGGCATTGCGATGCCTGTAGCAAAGATTTCAAGTCTGAAAAGCAGTTGCGCAATCACGAGAATTCTAAAAAGCACAAAGAGGCGCTGAAAAAATTGCAATTGCGGATGCAGCGCGAAGAGGAGATGCTACAAGCCCTTCTTGCCCAGGAGGAAGCTGAAAACGCCGATGCAGCAGGAAGTGACGCGGGAGAGTCGACGGATGAAGAACCTGGGGTCGGCCCAAAGGCATCGGAAGATGCGCAGGCCAGTAAAGATGTAGCGGATAATGGCGTTGACACGGCCAACAAGGATGGAGGCGCCGACAGTAGCAATGGCGACGGAAGCGATGACAACGACAGCGACGATAGCGATAGCGATAGCGATGCCGACTTTGGGGCTTTTGGAAAGTTTGTACAGGAGAGTAGTGACGAGGAGGACGATGGAGAAGACGAAGAAGACGAAGAGGAAAATGATGATGAAGAAGGCGAAGAGGACGAGGGAGAAGACGATGAAAAGGACGAGGTCGATGAAATCAATGCCAAGGGCGCGGCTGAGCAGGAGGGTGAGCATATCTCGAGCGAAGACAGTCCAAATCAGCAAGGTGAGGGCGTGTCGCCCCCAGAGGCGCCCACAGCACAGCCGACAAAAGCTCACAAATCAAAGGCAAAGAAGCAAAGCAAGTCCTCGGGACAGTCTGACTCCAAGACGGAACATCTGTGTGTGGTGTGTAACACATATTTTACGTCGCGGAACAAGCTTTTTCAGCACATCAAGGCCACAAACCATGCTGTAGCGCCAGACGCTGTCAAATCTGTAATGGCGGACTCCGATGCCGTGCGAGGAGGCCGTCGCAAGGGCAAGGGCAAGAAGGGTCGTCGTTAGCGCTTAGACGTTGTCAAACAATTTTCTATTCTTTTTTCCTCGAGAATTCGCTCAGCTTCTGCTCAGCGGTATGCAAGATTTCCAAAATGTTGCGCCCCTCCGTCTTGCTGAGACCCCGCGCCGGTCCTCCCTTCTTGTTCCTTGCTTGCGTCGTCCATCTCGCTCGACCTCGGTGTGCCTGCGCCTCGGGGGCTCGCGAGGACAAAGAAAGCCTTGCCGCAGGTCAAGACGAGCCTCTGTGGTGCCCATTCGCCGACATCTTCCGCGACACTCGCACGCGCGGGTCGGGCCGCCAGCCAGCGGCTGCGGATTGGACGACCGAACCAATCGGCTGCGGCCGTCGAATCGCGGCGACGGCCTTGGTGTACGCTCGCTTGCTTGCTCGCTCGCTCGCACGCGCGCGCACACCCACCGTGCCCGCGTCTAGGCGCGCCACTGTTCATCTAGTATCTGGTTGGCTGGACCTGTGAAAGAAGGGGACAAACAGAAGGAGACACAGGGTCGGTGTCCAACAGAGGCCGCCCACCCCCTGTTAGCGTTATTGTCATTGTATGGCTGGCTGGCTGGCTGGCTGACTGGTGTGGCAGCGGCAGGCTCGCAGGATATGTATAGTCGTCGTTGTAGTCGTTGATGATGGGGGTTGGTTGGCTTTTGTGCCTGCCGCCGTCTCTCCGCGTCTTCTTTCTACAAGGCAGGCCCAAGACAAGACCAAGCTTTCCCAACACTGGCCCATGCCAGCATCATCATCCATCATCCATCGACCTTCCTCCAGCTGCACCAATCGCATGTCGCTCTCGCTTCCAAGCCACGGCCGCACGAGCGACCTGCCTCAGCCTGCTGCTGCCCGGGAGCTCGTTCGCCGCTCGCTCGCCCGCTCGAGCGGAGAATGGATGCGAGGCCGGCGGCTCTGGACTCCGTATACAAAGAGAAGGAGAGGAGGAAAGCAAGAAAGCAAGAAAGTCGAGGAAAGGCGAAGGAAGGAGAAGAAAATGTGTTTACGAGCTCGAGCTCGCAAGGCGGAGCGGGTCGCGAAGGAGAGGGAGCAGCAGAACAGCTTGGAGGAGGCCTCGGAGGAGGGCGGCCTTCGGAGCGCGAGCGATGCCGCGCGCGCGGTCGTGGCGGCGCGGGCGCGCGCGGAGCGGGCAGACGGACGCGGGGGAGCTGCGCGGCGGCGCGGCGGCGGCGGCCGCGGAGGCGGCGGCGGTGGTGGCCGCCGCGGATGCAAAGCTGGAGGGCGCGAGGAAACACGCGCGCACGCTGAGCGCGACGGCGCCGCGCAGGCACGAGCGCGGCTGGATCCTCTTCGGGACCGTCCGGCGCACGCGCCTGCTCGGCAAGGCGCTGCGTTTCCTCGACCTCGAGCTCGAATCCGTGCTGCCGCCAAGACCCGATGTGGGCCCGACGCCAGCAGTTCCCAGCGACGCGGCAGACCTTAAGAGCGTGCTCGGCGCGCTCGGCAGGGGCGAGGTTGTCAAGCTGTGTCTCAAGCGGGAGGATTTTGAAGACCCCGATGAGTTTCCCTCGCATCGGAGCGCGCTCAAACCCAACGATGGGATATACGTCTCTGTCATCGGCGTTGAGGGGCCCAGCCAAGGACCACCACCCTCCGCGGCGCCGAGCGGAGCCGAAAGCAGCAGTAGCAGCAGCAGCAGCAGTAGCAGCAGCAGCCATAATAGCTTCAGTAGCGTCTGCTGCTGTGGCAACAGCAGCTGCAGCAGTGGGAGCTCGGGCAACTGCAGCAACTGCAGCAACTGCAGCGAAGGCAGTCGAGGCAGCGTGCGAGGACGCGGCAGACGAACGGGGGCATCCGCTGCTGGGAGCGGAGGAACGAGTACGGATGACGCTACAAGCCCGCCACGCGAGGGACCTTTGTCGTTGCCCGTGGTAAGAATGAAAACTGGCCCTTTGTCGGTCCTGACATCATCTTCATTATCGTCACCTGCAAAGGCCACCTTGACCAGTTCGAGAAAGACCGTTGACGAGGCTGACCTCGAAAAGGATGATGAGCCGGACGAGATGAAATGCCAAGAGGGAAAGTCTGACAAGCAGATGGACGTCAGTGAAGAAGACCTTTCCGGCAGCACCAGCACCAGCACGAGAGCTCCGCTCGATGAAGGCGCTGGGCAAGAGAGCGAAGATCGCGTGGACAACTCGAGGGACTTCGCGGACACCGACGCGGCTTCTACGGCGTCCGTGCCCAACACTACGCGGCTGCGCGTCTGCCACTGGCACTTGCTGAAGCGAGACCCCGGCGAAGGCGCGGAGATTCGAAAAGGCAAACGACCGCGCTGGGAGACTGAGTCCGTCGCGGAACCACCCCAGTCTGATGTGTTGTGCAGGAATTGGATCTATTCTGGACAATGCGCTCAGCATCTCCTCCAACCACAGCCTTCGGGGACGCCGTTGAGCGGCGAGACCGGCAGCGATAATGAGGATGACCGGATAGCATCGCACGCGTCCACGCCAGCCTCGGCGAGTGGACGGTCGGCGGCGACTGCTTCAGCGGCAGCAGTCACCCCACGCCGCAAGTACGCTTGTCCGTTTCGCCATTTTGTGCGCGACAAAGAAGAGGAGGAGCGCGTGAATCGGTTGCGGCGAAATCACATGCGCATGATATCGCAAGGCGCCGCCGAGCTTTCCATTTACAACGATGGACACTCCATCATGGAGTTCCGCGAACGCTCAAAGCGGTCTGCTCTCTTTGCACGATGGCTCCTTGAAACCTTTGGTATTGCCAACCTCGCCTCAAACGGCGGGGTACTCGATATCGCGGGCGGCAAGGGCCAAAACTGTTTTCAGCTCGTAGAACAGAGCGCATGCTCTTCGTTGCGCACGACAGTGATTGACCCTGTGGCCCGGCGCACGTTGGTGCCTAAACGGCACCGACGGCGCATCGTCAAGCTGCAGTGCAAGGTACCGACATTTCGACACATTCCCTTTAATGAATCCTTTGTCGCGACTGAGGACGGTCGCAAACTTGTGAGCGAGGCCTCGTGTCTAATTGGCATGCACCCCGATCAGGCAACGGGTTCGATTGTGCGAATGGCAATCAAGTTCCAAAAACCCTTTGCTATTGTCCCCTGCTGCGTTTTTGCGCAGAATTTTCCGGGGCGGAAGACGCCTTCTGGAAAGCGCGTCGAGACGCTCAACGAGTTCACCGAGTGGTTACTGGCGCATCATCCGAACATGAAGGTGGACTTTTTACCGTTTTCTGGTCGCAACAAAGTTCTGTACATGCTTCCCCACCATTATGCAACTACGAAGCCTGCTGAGTAGAGTCTGTAAAGAATATGAACCGCGTGTTATTTTGAGGAGAGATCTTGCTCGCTTGCTTGCTTGCTTGCTTGCTTGCTTGCTTGCTTGCTCGATTTCTTTCGCTGTTTGTACATTTTTTTAAAAAGACAAATCTTGGCCTACAAAGCCAGCCGAGTCGCGTCTGTGAAAAAGATGAACCGCTTTTCTCTGTGAGCGTGTGTTCGCGCATCCGACCTGTCGCTTTCGTAGGCGGCCCCCACAAGTGCGCTGCATTTTGTACAACAGACGTCTCGTACGCTAAAGTAGCCCTCTGCGAGGCGTTCCACACGCACACTTGTAGCAAGGCGCACGGCACCTGCTTCCACTGCATTAATGTATACCGCGTTTGTCTTGGTGCGGTCTTCCTTGCGCCATGTGCGCCTGGTGCACAAGAGCTGGTCGGCTCGGGTCAACAGCGCATCACAAGAGCCACCTGCAGCCAACTGTCCACGACAAAGAATATCTTGAAAACGTTGCCTAGCATGCCCGCGGGGTGAGCCCGGTGCCGGTCGCCATCGCAGGTATCGCCCACATAGCGCCGTCCGCTCGACCGACATTTCACGAATGAGACGACCAGGTCCTGTCTGAACCTCGTCCTCGATGCGAAGTTTGGTTTGTGGGTTCGCATCAAAGACGCCAAGGGAGATCCGCAGTACGCGTGGCGAACCGTACAACGCTGTCTTGCGAATGATACCTGGGTATCGACACGTGTCAATGGCCGAGTCGGCAGGGCCCGTTTGCGTCGTGGCGGCCACGGGCCCTGGGTTTTCCTCTGGTTCAGGTTCCAACGCTGGCTCGGTCTCGCTGCGCGTCTGTCGGGCATCAGATGGCTGCGAGCCTTGTGCTGTTGTATCGCGGGGTTCAGTGAAGTGAACATGAGGTCTTGTTTGTTGCTTTTGCTCGCACTCGGACACTAGCGTGGCGCGTTGGGCATCCGTCAGCACTTGCGTCCCTCGATGCGCGACCGAGTGAAAGTAGACGCCAAGCTCGCGCTCGCAGCTTGGGCACGAGACGGTCGCCGCCTCGTACGACCAATTGGGCTGCGTACGAGGTGCAAAGACAAAGACCGGGCCGCGCTGCGCCCTCGTTGCTCGTGCGTAGAGATCGAGGTCACGCTTCGGGTCCGTGTCGACCATGATGACACGGGGACCGGTTTGTGCATCACATGTGCGATCGAGAGCTACATCTTGGGGCCGGCAAATGGGCGTGTCGCACGCGGCGCAGCAAAAGACGCCCGCGTCAGTCGTTCGTGCCCACGGAGCATAGCTTGCCATGCGATCCTCGGTGTGGCGCCGACGTTTCGCAGGAGGAAGAATTCTAGCGTTTTCGACGGCCTTGGAGAAGATCTCACGTCTCGCTTCATCTGCCGCTTCGAGTGCAGCGCCCATGGCAGTTTGAGCCTCGTCGTTCTCTTGCGCGCGTTGTACACTGAGGCGCCGAAAGAGTTGCACGAACATGTTTCGAACGGAGTTGCGCATGGCAGGGTTGGCCGCAATGCCTTGCTCTACGTGATTTACAGTTTCTTCTTCCGGCACGACGGGCGGAAGGCCTGGTGTTTGTGTGCCCAGAGCTTGCGTTGTTGTTCTCAAGGCGTGATCGCCACCAGCTCCTCCTGCATCTTCTCCAGGCTGATGCTGTGCATCCATGGTTCGAGATGATTGGGCATTGCGCATGTCGAGATGCGTGCGTTGCGAGACGTTGTCGGCTTGGTTGCTTGCAAACTCAGCGTCACGAATCTCAGCGTCTGCGTGACCGACTTGCTGGCGGTGGTGTTGGATGTGGTGGCGGTGGAGGTCTTCGTTGTCGTCGGGGTCATTTTCTTCGTCTTCAGAATCATCATCGTCCTCGAGTGTCCCTGCCTCGTCTTCCTCGGTTTGCACGCTCACGCACGAGGTGGACGTCTGTATCGCGGCCAAGATGCTGATGCTGTCGCCCCCCTCGTGCTCCTGCTCGGCGTTGCCGTCCGCGTCCGTGACTGTCAGTTCGCTCTGCGCCTCGGCACGCGCACGCGCCTCCTCGACGCGCTGCATGCTGATCCTTGCTGACGATGCTTGCTGCCCACGCCGCTCCTCCCGAGTCCCCCCCTACTCCTCGGCACCTTCCCCGCGCTGCCTCCTCGCCCTCGCCCGCGGCCGGGCGCTCTCCTCAGACCTCGAGCGCAGCCTCGATGGGTCCTTGCCTGCCGCACCCGGCGCGAGAAAAGCGCTCTCGGCCGCGTGCCGCGTCGCTCTTTTCTCCCTCGCTGATTGTGACGCAGGAGGCACGCCCGCGCGGAAAAGGCCGATGTTTCTTTCTCCACTGTGAGGCTTTTGCCTCTACATTCTGCGGCAGCGGCGCAACTCGAGCTCCTTCTCTTTCCCCTGTTCCCTCCCTCCCCCCTCTCCGCGAGGCGGGCGGGTCCGCGCCGCGCCCGAGTTCCGCGCCCCCGCGAAGCGCGAGCTCGGCGCGGCGAGCGCGGTTCTGGCTGCGCCGCGGTGTGCGCGAGGGACCAGAACCGCTGCCCCGCGGCACGGGCTTGGACCCGACTGGCCGGATGGCAGGCGGAGGCTGCGCGCGCGAGAGAGAGAATGTCAGGGTGGGCGGCCGGCTCGCTAGGCTAGGCTGGCTGGATGAATGCAGCAGGGCTGGCTGTGCATGGCGGGCAAAGGGAACGCGTCCGCGCGGAATGCGAGGTGCTGATAAAATACTCAGAGAGCGTCAGAGAGGGAGAAAAAAGTCCCCGAGGCACACGGGAGGGAAGGACGCGGGTCGGCAGAGCTCTCGACGTGCTTGCGAAGCAATCAGCCAGTCAGTTAGACAGAGCGTTCCCAGTGGAGACTGCACGCTTCAAGATGATAGAGTGGCATATTTCAAGGCGGTGAAAGAAAATCAAAGAGCGAAATCATCAAAGGAGACAAAAGGTCATTTCATTCGTGTTATTTGCATGCACACGCGAGAGCCCAAGCAGACGAACGGCGAGGAAAGAAGGGACGGAAGCCCACGCCGAGAAAAGCAGCTCAGGACGAGGAAGAAGACTCAGGCTTGCAATAGTACGGAGCCCCGGGCAGATAACCACCAGCACGTTTCCATGGCTTGGAGATTTTCAGAAGCGAAGTGGGCACGGCGTCTTGATCATCGTCCTCAATGAAGCGCCGCGCCTTGTCAAGCGCGTCTTCGCCAGGAACTTCGGCGCTGTCAACGGGGCCAGGACTGGCAATATTGACGGCGGTCTTGTTGGCGTGAGAAGCCGAGGCACCAGCACCGGGTGAGGAATTCCTCGACGCTGAAGACGATGCCTGCGAAGACGTCGACGACGAAGCAGAGGAAGCCACGGGTCCCGGTGAATGCGTGGCCAAAGGTGGAAAGGCACTCGGGCCCGGCGAGTCATGAGCGGCGTCGGCATCAGGGTCGCGCAAGAAAAGTCGAGCAAAGGTTGTTTCCGGGATGATGGCAGCCATTGAAATGCCCTTGAACTTGCGCGAGGAGAGGCTGATGCTCGTGGCGGGCGCAGCTACCAATCCCTTTTCCTGTGCGGTCTTTTTCACGCCCCGGCCACGAACGTTGCCTCGAGGCACGAAGAGCGAAGACTCGTGATAACGCACGTTGTGAAAGATGTTGGCAGAGGAGTCGTACTTTCCAAAATGGCGGTAATGGTTGACAATAAGCTGCCGAAAGTTAGGCGGCGCGTGCCTTTTGCCCTTGACATTGACATGAAGAAAAGGTCCGCCATAGAGATTGACGCCCTCGGGGAGACGGACGATGGCGCTCTTGGACTCGCCGTGAGCAGCGGCCTCTTGCTCGGGAGGTTCGTCTGTCTCCTGTGGCACAGAGCAGGAGGCGCGTGTTTTGTCCCAGTAGTTCATGTTGCAATACCATTTTTCCGGCAGGGAGGCGACGTCGACGTGCGGGGCCAAGCGACGCCACTGCTGACAGGTCTCGCACATGACCCACTGGGACTGCGGCTTTGCTTCCGAGTCGGCCACGTCTTTGATCATGTTGTTCTGACCGGCCCTGAAATTTCGGGGTTTTGCGGCGCTCGAGGCTGCATCCGCGCTGGACGCCTCGTTCTTGCCGCGCTTACCCTTTCCTCCGTTGGCGGCCTTTTTGTGTGCGCGACGGGATGACGAGGCGCGTTCTGCGCTGGACTGGCGCGACATGGGCCCAGAGGTATTGGACTGGCCGTTTGCAGCTCCGGCGGACCCATCCGCCGTGGCTGCAGAGCCAGCGTCTCCCGCGGCGCTGGGAGGGCCAGCTACACCATTTGCGTTGCTACGATGTCTTTTCTTGGACCTCTTTGCGGGCGGCGCGGCCTCGGGTGCCACAGGGGCAGGACTTGCGGCGGCCGAGGAAGATAATTCGTCTTTTTGCGGGGCATCGCACGAGGCGTATGCTGGTTCCCAGGTATTCATGCGGCAGAACCAGCGTTCTGGCAAATTTTCCTGGTGCTTGCCCGGTGGAATGTCGCGCCACTTTCCGCACTTGTCGCACTGTACAGAAATGGCGTAGGCGGATGATTGGTCCGCATCGTCTGCGCTCGAGGCGGCGGCAGCGGCCTTGGACGCTGATGCCTTTTTCGAGCTCGACCTCGAGGTGGAGCGCGGCTTGGCGCCCTGCTCGGGATCGCTGTGTACGGAGGGTGGCGTCTTGGTCCCGAGACCAAGGCTGTTGTTGTGATGATTGTTCGTGCCGTGAAAGCCGTTCAGAGCCGCCGAGGCATGCTGGTGGTGGTGTTTGTTCGTGTTGTTGTTGTTGATGTTGGTGGTGTTGAAATTGTTGTTGGAGGTCTTGACGACGTTATTGCGTTTTGATGTTGTGCCAGATTGGGAATCCTCGCGGGATCGCTTGCGGTCGTTTTTATGGGATGCAAGGGCAGCCTTGACGTCGGCCATGTGGCCTCCTCGGCCGTTCACGGGCCCGGCACCACCGAGTGCGCCGGGGAGATTCCCTGCGACAGCAAAGGTTGGTGGTGGTGGTGGTGGTGGTGGTGGTGGGGGCGGAGGTGGGGGCGGTGGCCCAGCCGGTGGCGACCCTGGCTCGGTGCCGGGGTCTGCGTGGACGTTTCTGCTGCTGTTGCTCCTTCGGCGGCCGGAGCCAGCCGAGCCGCCCGAAGAGCCGCGGCGCAGGGACTGCGCGCCAGCATGGGGGGGCTGTGCTTCGCCGACCATGGCTGCCGCCGCGGCGGCCGCAGCGCCGCCATTGGCGGCCGCGCCTGACTCTGGCGCCTCCTGCGCGGTCTTGAGCATGATGCGGCGCAGAGTCGTCATGATCGTTACTGTGGTCTCCTTAGGTCGTCCTCGCGCTGCAGCATGTCCAGACGCCCGACTCTTCTTCTTCTCGCTTCAATTTCGCCTGCGGGCCGGGCTTCACGACGGGCGTCGCGCGACGCCACGCCACGCCAGCCACGCCGCGACGGACCGGCAGTCAGGCAGGCAGTCGGCCGGCCACAGAGAGACGGAGGGGGAGAGAGGGAGAGAGAGAGACAAACAGACAACAGACCGACACGCCTGGCTAGTCGCCTGCGCCTTTCTTTCCCTGCTCGACACGTACTCGTCGCCCCTTTTCTTCTTCTGCTGCTGCTCCGGCTGCTGCCGCCGCTGCTGCTGCTGCTGCTCGCCTCGAGCGCGCAGCAGCTCGCTTTCTCGCGTCTGTTCGCTCGCTCGCTCGCTTGCCTGCCTCGCTCACTTGCGCGCGCCCGGACGCCGAGAGAAAAGAAGGAAAGAAGCAAAGAAAGAAGGACGCGGGAAACGAGGCGAGAGAGAGACAGAGGGAGAGAGAGCTTTGTTAGTCAGGAGGGCGACGGAGTCAGAGAGTGCAAGCAAAGGCCCAGACCGCGCCCACTCTGCTCGCTCGCTGGCTCGCTCACTAGCTGGCTGGCTGGCTGGCTGAGACCGCCGGGCCGCGTGCCAGGCCGCTGCTGCCGCGCCCGGTGCTCCCTCTGGCTGGCGGGCGTGCTCGCGGCTCTTGCCCACCCACCCGCCTCGCAGGAAGCTGAGTCGGGGCGAGGCGAGCTAGCTAACTACTAGCTAACTAGCTGGCTTGGCGACGAGCTGCTACCTCGGCGAGGTCTCTCTCGCCCGCTCGCTGGCCGACAGGCCCCGTCCGTCAGCCAGCCAACCAGGCAGGTGATTGGCCGCGAAGTCGCCTCGCTCGCGCGCGCGCAGGTGTGCGGGCTCGCGTCGCGTCGCGTCTCGTCCTTGGCGTCTCGTCCTTGGCGTCTCGACCCGCCGATGATGATGCGATTCGTTTCAAATCGCCTCCGCTCGATCCGCCTCGAGCGAGGCTCGCTCCTCACGCTCGCGCCTGCGCTCCGCGTCCTCGCGCGCGCCCGGCCAGGCCCTCGCGCTGCCGCCCGCGGCCGCGCTCCGCTTGCGCAGCGGCTCGCCCGCGGCTGCTCTCGCGCAGGCTCGGCAGCCAGGCCCAGCGAAGGGAGTCTGTCTCGCCTCCCCGCGCCCTCCCTCTTGTTTCCTTTTCGCCGCCTCACTCTGCGGCTGTTTCCCCGATTCCGCCTTGCGCGCGCTTTGCCGCACTTGCGCGCCGCCGCGCAAGTGGGCTATCCGCGCTTTGCCGCACTTGCGCCGCCGGCCGCCGGCCGCAGCGCGCGGCGCGCATTGTCCACTTGCGGCCGCGGGAGCTCCACTTGCGCGCGCGCTTCGCGCACTGTGTGCGCGGCGCCGCCAAGGCGCAACCAGCGCGGCGAGTAACTGGCAGCGAGGGAGACGCAGATCTGATCGATCCCTCGCGCCCGCGCCGCGAGACCGCCGCCCCGCCTCGCGCGGGGACCCTCGCGCGCCGCTGCGAGGCCGCGGCTCACGCGCGCGGGCGGCGATCCTCGGCGCGCGCGTGCGGCGGGCGCGCGCGAGGCGGGGCGGAGGGAGCGGGAGGCGAGGGCGCGGAGGCGAGGCTGGCTATGGCTGGCTGGCGCGAGCATGCTTTCTTTCGTTCTTTCTTTCTTTCTTTCTTTCTTTTTTTCTTTCTTTCTTTCCACCGCGGGGCCTCGGGCCGCGGCAGGAGAGCGCGCGGTACGGCCGTGCCGTGCGGCAGGAGAGCGCGCGGCGGGCGGGCGCGAGGGAGAGAAGCAGCGCACGCCCGCCTGGCCGTCCGCCCGTCCGCCCGTCCGCCTGCCCGCCCGCCGCGCACCCGGAGCGCCTGCACGCCGCGGCCGCGCCTGGAGGGCGGCCGGCCGGGCGTCTTGCCTGGCCTCCCTCGCGCGCACCCGCCCCGGCAAGTGCGTTATCGCGCCGCGCAAGTGTAGAATGCGCGCATTCCGCACTTGCGCGCGGAAGGTAGCTGTGTCTACGAGGAGGGGGAGGGGGGTGTTGTAACAGTCGCCGCAAAGAGATCGTTCGGCGCCGCGCCGGGTCCCGGGGCAGCGCGCCGCCCCGCCTTGGGGTCGCGACCGCGCCTCGTCTCGCCGTGCGCAGCGCACAGGACCCGGCGCGGCGATCTTGGCTCATCTCCTCGTACTAACAGTATAACACAGTGGGAGAAAAAGGGCATGCGCGACGTCGCGAGGCGAGGCGAGACGCGCGCGGGAGCAAGCTGGACGACCAGGGCGCCGTGGCCGGCTGCTGCGGCTGCTGCTCTGGCGGATGGAGCTCCGCCGTGCAAACGCTGCCGGCGGCGACACTGGCGCAGGTCTGTCCTGGATGGCAGGCAGGCAGCTGCAGGCAGGCAGTCATGGAAGCGGTGAAAGTTGTGTGCGCTGCGAGGAGCGCTGAAGGTGGAAAACTTGCTGCCGGCCGGCGCCACGTTTCGCGCTCGGTAAAAGGCCTAGGCGCTGATCACATTGATGAGTGTGCTGCACTTGGCTTGGCTTGGCTTGGCTTGGCTTGGCTTTGTGGGCTTGGGAAAGGCAGCTCGACGCGCCGGGAGCACTTGAGACTGAAAAAGGGTGAAAAGGACCGACGAAAGAGACCGGGAAAGGTGTCTGTTGTTCGGGACGCGCAAGTGTTTCTTGTGTTACTTGCATGCTGACGACCAGCGGGGCAGCGTACACAACGTTCCATATGAATGAATAGTTGGTGTACTGTGCCGCTTGATTGGCGCTCTTGCCAGCCAGTCAACCAACTAGCTTGCCAGCCAGCAGGAAGACTTCTCTTCTCGTTCACTTGATTTATCTTGACCTAAAGACTTGTCTCAACGTTGAAGACCTGTCTTAACGTGAAGATCTGCCTTGACTTGACTTGACACAAAGGCGTATGGAGTTGTAAGCAGCCTCCGCCTTTACGACCCGGCTCTGCACACGGAATCTTTGCGCAAGTGCTTGTGACGCGCGGATCCATGAACGAGTGGCCTCGAGTCAGTCAAACGCCAATACTATTTTTCTTTCACTTGTTGTTGGTGAAAAACTTGGTTTCCTTTGCTTGAAAGTATTCTCGTTCACCTTCGAATCAGGCAGCAACAACCATTGCCTTTCCCATTCTCGCAAAGCTTGAAATGATCTCCTGTTGGTTGGTTGGTTGGCAATTTCGTCGCCTCGAGGTGCAGACTTCGACTCAACTCGACTTGATTCGACTCGAATTGCTTGCCCTTCTCCCTCCTATCAATTTACTCCTCGTCTTCCTGCCTGCCCGCCCGCTCTCTCGCCCTCCCGCCTTTCGAGCTCGGCCGGCCCGTCGGAGCTTTTCAGGCTATACCCAATTCAATTTATGGGCCAATTTATACTACTACAAGAAAGCACAATTGTGACGACGTGACATACGATACATTTTGCGAGGTCACGGCGTCCGGGCCGGAGAAAAAACCAAGCCAAACCTGCGAACCTGCGATTCTTGCTGCATAGACACTCGACCGTCGCCGAGGACGCACGAGACAGTGGCAGCAGTAGCGGTCGCGACAGAGAATGCAGGCGTGCGTACGCGGCAGACTCGCAAGCAACCTGTCGAGTCGCCTCGAGTGCCGTGCTGCACAGAGCCTCGGCCTCGGCCTCGGTCGCGACCATGGACCTAATCGACTCACACACTGGGTTTGCTCTGCGCGCCAACTCTCCGTGACCGTGCGACAGGGAAGGTTCGGGGGCTGGACGGACGAGCCCGCTAGCGAGGTTGACGCGTCAAAGGACGCCTCGCAATTTAGATCCAGAATCAAAGTGGGCAGACACACGCTCGTCGCCGATGAACCAGAAAACGTTGGCGGCCTCGACGAGGGCCCCTCTCCGTACGACCTTCTCCTCTCCTCACTCGGAGCATGTACCGCCATGACGCTGCGCATGTACGCCGACAGGAAAAAGCTCCCGCTCGAGGGCGTCAGCGTCGAGCTCGATCACGCCAAAATCTACGTCAAGGACTGCGAAACGTGCACTGACGACCAAATCCACCTGGCCGAGGCCAAGAGCAAAAACGCCAAGATCGACCAAATCAGTCGTCTCATTACCCTGCACGGTGACCAGCTCACACAGAAAGACCGCGAGAACTTGCTTCGCATCGCCAACCTTTGCCCTGTGCACAAGACTTTGGAATCAACGAGTGTCGTCACCACGGAGCTCAAGGAAGAGACTGATACGCAAAAGGCAGGCGAGAAAATGGCACATCTCTTGACCCACATCCCTGCGCGATCAAGTGTTCTCGTCCCCGGAGAGGACGGCCCAGACTCCATGACGGTGCGACGCCTCTTGCCATTTCGCAGGAAACGCTTCGTGGGGCCCATCGTCTTTCTTGACCACTTTGGGCCCATCGATCTCGCCAAGCACCGATCGATCGACGTCGGGCCACATCCGCACATCGGGCTCTCCACAATCACATATCTCTTTCATGGCGCAATCATCCACCGCGACAGCACAGGTGCCGAGCAGACCATCTTCCCTGGCGAGGTCAACATGATGGTGGCCGGCCGAGGCGTAACGCACAGTGAGCGCGGCGACGAGGCAGTTTCGCAAGTGCGTGGCAAGCACGCGCTCGAGGGCATCCAGCTTTGGGCGGCACTTCCCAAAGAGATGGAGGCTACCGACCCGGCCTTCTTCCACAGCGCATCTACGATTGACGCCGGCGAGGCTCTCCGCGCGCAAAAAGGCGCGCAGGCCCGTCTCGTCTTTGGTGAAATTGCCGGAATTTCTGCCGCAGACTCGGTCCCCGTACACTGGCCCATGTTCATGCTCGATCTCACCATGCCGGAGAAAAGTTCTGTGCACATCCCCGTGGCCGCCGGTCATGAGGTCTGCGTTTACACGGTGCACGGCCGCGTCGAGGCAGGAAGCGAACGCTCTGCGCTCGATGTTGGCGAAAGCGCAGTGTACAATCACCAAATTTCTGATGAGGCGGGCACAGAGGAGCCACCTACGTGGGTAGTGGTTCAAGCGCCCGAGAACGCACGGGTCGTCGTCTTTGGAGGTCTTCCGCTGCCCGAGCCGCGACACATTTTCTGGAACTTTGTGAGCTCGGATCGTGACCAAGTTGCGCAAGCAGCTTCGGCGTGGCGTCAGCTCGATCGTAGCGTTTTCCCACCCGTCGTCAATGAGGAAAATATGGATAACATTCATTTGCCAGAGGTGTCCTCTACTGTGCCACGCCAGGACAAGGGCCATCACGAGCAGCAGCAGCAGTAAACTTTGTAATACCCATCCCAAGTCTTTTATGGAAAGGCAAGTGACTTTCATGTATCTTTGGCCCACGCCGACATGTTGGCACTGACTTGGCGCGAGTTTTTTTTTTTTTAATCCCAAAGGATGGGCTGCCTCAACCAGGCCTATGAGAATTAGAGCGCAGCGGTGAATCTTGGGACATGTTCTACCTGGTTGTAACCAGCCTCTCGGCTATCCACGCATATAGCAGACAGTCGATCAGACATCAAGCCAGCCAAGGAAGTAAAAGGGGAGCAAAATGAGTTGCAGTTACAGGCGCATTGATGTGAAGGAGGAGATAAAATGGGAAGAAAAAAGGAAGAAGAAGAAGCAAAGAAAAGAAAGAGGGCACAGGGGAGCGAAGAAAGAAATGTAGATCCGGGGTCAACGTAATTTTTAATGAAGGACAAATAGGAAAGGAAACGTAATGAAATGAGACGAATCCAACCAACCTTCATTGTCTACTTGGCCTCGGAAGGATTTTCAGGCAACAAATCCAAGGCACAAGAACGCCGATCCTTGTTGTCAGCGTCGGGTGTTCGGGAGGGCATTGGAGGGCCATACCCGCAGCCTCCATCACCACAAGCTGATGCTGAGGCACGCGCGCTGGCTTGCTGACTTCGCATAGCCTCAGTGCTTGCATCGGGAAAATCAAAGTCTACGCCATTGCCAGCATCCAGATCAGAGAAACTCAACTGCGACATGACCGAGTTCGTTCCGGGAATAAACATGCTCTGACCGCCAAGTGACATATTTCCCGAAATGAACTGCGAATCCTGTCCAGGTACGGTTGGCGGAGGTGTGTCCTGGTCGCCATCGTCTACCCAACTCATAATATTGTCCAGAAACGCGCCACCCTCGAGCTCATTGTCGGGAGGCTCCGAGGCCTCGGTGCCAGCTAACACAGGGCGCTGCGTAGGCATGCGGAATTGCGGCGCCTCCTCGGGGGGCGGCCGCTTCTGTTCTTGCAATGCCATCTGCTCGACCTGGGTGTGCAGTTCCTGTTGTGCAGGACGGTGCTGACCAAGTCCGCTCGTGTACCCAGCGGTACCTCGCACGGGGATGCCGCCTGGAACGGCAGTGGTTGACATGTGCGAGTGCGCCGAGCTACCCGTTGAGGCAACCGAAGGGGAGCGGGTGCTAGGAGGAAGCGACGACGATCCCATGTTGAACGATTGTGCGTACGGCGCTGCCGAGACAGAGGACGACAGCTTGGTCTCGTCGTACATGGAAGTATCCTCGCCCGGCATGCTTGAGATGCGAGAGCTGGCGCCTTTGATGTTGGCAAAGACACGAGGCACGTTGGGGAGCATGGGCTCAAACCCCATGTAGATGTCTACCTCGGTGCGATCCATGCTTAGGTACTCTCGGTGTACGCAAGTGAGCATGCACTCGACAACGTCACCGTTTTTGGTATCAAAGTCAAAGACGTGGTGCGAGCACGCCTGGCGCGTGGCTGGAAATTGTGGAGGACGGCCGAGGTGATTCATTTTCAGGGCAAGCGTGCGCATGAAGAACAAAAGATCGCGATCGCTCGAGAGCAAAAGTGCGAGCACGTCGCACCCCCAGGGAAGCAAGCCACCAAAGAGGCGCTCCAAAACGAGAATGATAGAGCGAGTCGTGTAGCCAAAGAGAGCGACAAACTCGTCGTTCACCTCGACCTCGAAGCGCTCGTGCGTGGCGCGCAGATTGAGAAAGCACGAGTTTGAGCGCATGCGTTCGATCTCGCGATCGACCGGCGTCGGCGGGCCGTCGCTCACATAGTAGCCACGCGTAGAGTAGGTTTTGCTGCCAGCCTTGGCCACACGCTTACGCTTTGACGGGTGCTCGTGTTCTGCGACTGTCATGGTCGGGCCCTTCATTGGGTGAATGGGGGGCAGAATACGGCCAGATACCTCGTCAATGACATTGGCGGGAATCTTGCGGTAGTCTGCCGGGTCGCGACGCATGAGCCGAATTCCCTTTTTAGACATCCAGGTGTCGAGCTTTTCGGAGCCCTCCTGGTTTCCGTTGCGCAGCATAAAAGTGGACATCTTGTTAAGCTGGAAGGAGAACCATCCCTTGCAGCAGCTCTGCGGGGTGGCGTGGTGTTTGTACATGGCAAAGAAAACCTGAAAGATGCGCCTCTCCACGGACTCGAGGCCGAAACGAACGCCAAAGTTCTCGATCTTATTGATCGGGTTGAGCACGATCTGGCCCCAGCATGAGGCATCAGAGCATAGCTCCTTTTTAATCTTTAGCGCTGTCCGGCGGCCGCGCTTCTTCTCCATGCGGTACTCGCACTCGAGCCCTTTGCGTTGGCATCGTTCGCAGGGGATGCTTCCGGAGCACTTGATTTTTGCTTGCGAGCATTTCTCGCACGTCGACTTGAGCCTGCCGTTCGAGTTCAGCTCCACGTCCTCCTCGTTGCCATCATCGCAGCAGTCGCCGCTCGGGTCGCAGCAGTCCGGGTCTTCCGGGTTGCAGAACTCCGGTGGGGGCCGGATGGCGCGTCCGTTCTCGACGCCCTCCAGCTTCACGGGCAGCAGCGTCGGCTGCGCGGCTGCGCCGCCGTCGCCGTTCATGTCCATCTCTCCTCGAGCGCGCTCGCACGCACAGGCCGTAAGAGAAGAAAGGCCAGCGCGCACTCGCCCGCGGCCACGCGCGCCGCTCGCTCTCTCGCCTGCCCCCGCGGGCGAAGGCGCCCACGAGGCCGCGAGCGAAGCCCGCTGCGGCTGCGCCGAGACGCGTCCTCCGCGCTCCGCCTCCGCGCGCGCTGCCTGCCTCGCGCTCGCGCTCGCGCTCGCGCTCGAGCCTGAGCTTGCGGGTCTGACAGCCTCGGAGCAGCCCTCTAAATCGGGGGCCCCGCGCGAAAGCCGGAGAAAGCGGGGAGAAGCGGAATCAGGTGCCCGTCGAGGCCCCCGAACCACCCGCCGGGCCAATCGGGTGCCCCGGCGCTCCCGCGCGCGGCGGCGGGTCCGGGCGGGCGGGCGAGAGGCGAGGCCTGCGCGCGGCGCGGCGCGGCGGAGAGGCGGCGAGGCGAGGCCCTGCGCGCGGCGGCTTCGCTTCTGGCTGCGCGAGGCCGCGCCTCCAGGGCAGGCTCGGCGGGCGCGTGAGGGCTGGCGCGGGAGTTGAAATTGAAATGAAATGGAAAGAAGCGAGCGAGAAAAGCTCGCTTGATCCGCTTCCCCGCGCGCGGGGCTGCGCCAGGCGCGACGGGAGGACCCGCGCGAGCGAGCGAGCGAGCGTGCGAGCGTGCGCGCGTGCGTGCGTGCGTGCGTGCGTACGCGCGCGCGCGCGTGCGTGCGATCGAACGAGCGCGCGGGAGGGCGTGCTCGTCGCGCGCGGTCTGCAGTACGTCGTGTCTGTCTGATTCTTTGACTGCTTGCTTTGCTTGTTGCGGCCTCTGCCTCCCAACGACCACACTCTTCCGCGCTATACGCCACTTGCGGCGCCGTTTGTTCTACTTGCGGGCGCACGCTCACAGTGGTCGCTGTGGCAGGAACACAGCTAACTTGTGATCTGACTTGACTTACACGACACGTGTGATCGATTTGAGTGCGGGTGCAAGCGCAAGAAGACCTGCCCTGGCTGCCTGTCTGCCTGGCTGCCCCGCGGCTTCTTCTGTGCGGGTCCGAGGTAGTAGAATCGGTCGGGCGCAGTCGCTCGCAAGCCTGGAAACCAAAAAGGGGAGACGAGACGAGAGGAAAGTAACAATGACCACGAAATAAATAAATCCAAGACGGCGTGCAGGCGAGTCAAGTTCCTCCCTCATCACATCGTTCATTTTTTCTTCTTTTTCTTTTTGCAACGAGGGTGGGCGTCTCACTCGTTTAGACCATTTCATTTGGACACTTGATGGGTTTAGTCTATCTAACGCCTAGAACTTCCTATCAAATTGCGGTCGCAGCGCCACGTGCAAGAGATAGGCCGTGACATTGCGGTAAATTTTTGTGCAGTTAACTTTGAAAATTTATCCGTTGAAGACCCGTTTATTTTTTGGTGTGAGCATTGAAGGTCATTGATGAGACATCTGCTTTTGCGATTGGTCTATTTGGGTTTGAAATAGCACATTGGAAGAAATGTTATCAAGGAAGAGTTCAGCAAGACCGATCTGGGCAGCTAAACGCTTCTGCGGGATCGCACTGCTGCCCGCCTCAGGTGTCAATGCCATGTCAAGCTCAGTTTCACCGTGCCCAGCTGCAAGCCCTGCCATCATCATCATCACGTAAATACCACAGTCAAACCCGTTTCTTTGAGANCACCCAACGAGCTCAAGGTGTGCGTCAAAGTGGTCTATCTTCACAAAAGCGGGCTATTGACCGTAGTGTTTCCTCTAGAGGCAGTGTCCCCCAGGCTGGTTTTCCCTACAGCTCGAAGCTATTCGCGTACCCCCCTTCCATGAAGTGGTCCCCATAGCTTACTCCGTTCCTGGGGGTGCCAGGGGAGGACCTGCGGCGGATCCTGGTGGGTCTGCCTCGGCGCGGGATTTCGCCGGCGCAGGCGGCTCGCGCAACTGCGGCGCCGGCGCAAGTGGGGAATGCCCGGCCGCAAGCGCGGTATCGGCGGCGGCGGAAGTGCGCAGAGCCGCGCGCAAGTAGGCTAAACGGCCCCTGCTGCTGCTGGCAGAGCTGCTACTGCTGCTGCTGCAGCGGGGCGCTGCGGCGCAGGGTTGATACGAGTTTAGAGAGGCGCCGCGCAGGGAGGACTCGCGCTCTGCGCCGCGACAGACTCCGATCGACGCAGCCTCGCCGCCCGCGCGCGTCCCAAGGTACGTCCACCCCGCGCGAGGAGACCCGGCCGCCGCGAGCGCAGCCCCCGCCCCGCGCGCGCCCCGCCGCCCGCCGCCCGCCCGCGCCCCGCCTCCGCGCCGCGCCGCGCGGCCGTCCGCGGCCGCCCTGGGAGCGGGCTCGGACTCCGCGAACGAAACCCGGCAGAGGCATGCCTGCCATGGCTGCGCGCATCATCCGCCGCGTCCGGAGAGTGCCTGGCCGCCTGCCTGGCCGCCCGCCCGCCCGCCTGCGCGCGCGCGTGCGCGCGTGCACGGCCGGCCCCGCGCCCGAGGCCCGCGAGCGAAGCTCCGACGGGCGCGAGCGCGGCTGCAAGGCCGCAGGGCGAGACGTGCAATAAGGACGGACAGGCCTCTCGATCTTAGATAGGGGAGAAGGAGGCCTTGCTCGGCGCCGGGATGGATGGAGATTTTATGGAGTTGGAGATGGAGAGGGAGAGGGAGGGTGAAGATGGAGAGAAGGAGGCCAGGGATATGGAACGGAGAGACTGACTGACGTGCAATGATGTTCATTCATATGCATTCATTCCACGATGATGACGACACCACAGGAACAGTTGCAGCTTGCCGAAAAAGCCTAAAAAAGGAGAGAAAATGGCGCTTCGCTTGACGACCGCCCGCGCGGGCCTCATCGCCCGCAAGGCCGGCCCCTCGATGCAGGTCCGTGCCCTCTCGTCGGCCGGCGACCTCAAGGTAGAGAAGAAGGCTGAGAAGATCAAGCACTTCAAGATCTACCGCTACGACCCGGAGAACAAGGCCAAGCCCACCATGGTTGACTTCCCCGTCAACATGAACGAGTGCGGCCCCATGGTTCTGGATGCCCTCATCAAGATCAAGAACGAGCAGGACGCCTCGCTCACCTTCCGCCGCTCGTGCCGCGAGGGTATTTGCGGCAGCTGCGCCATGAACATTGATGGAAGCAACACTCTTGCTTGCCTCGCCCATATCGACGACAAGCCCACCACCGTCATCTACCCCCTTCCCCACATGCACGTCGTCAAGGATCTCGTGCCGGACATGAACAACTTTTACAGGCAGTACGCGTCCATCAAGCCTTGGCTGCACCGCAACGCACCCAACACTGACGGCAAGGAGAACCTTCAGAGCAAGGAGGACCGCGCCAAGCTCGACGGCATGTACGAGTGCATTCTCTGCGCCTGCTGCTCGACCGCCTGCCCCTCGTACTGGTGGAACTCCGAAAAGTACCTCGGACCTGCCGTCCTCCAGCAGGCCTTCCGCTGGATCGATGACTCTCGCGACGAGGCTACCAAGGAGCGTCTCGAGGCCCTTGACGATACCTTCAAGCTCTTCCGCTGCCACACCATCATGAACTGCAGCAAGACCTGCCCCAAGCACCTCAACCCGGGTAAGGCTATTGCCAAGATCAAGAACCGCGTCCTCTCGATGCACTGATTCATCTCATCTCCCACAATCAACAAACACCCTCATCTCCTTCCTTAACCAGCCCCCTTTCACGTCGGTTGCCTCCACACAATCATCATCATCATCAACAACAACAGCCACAACAACATCTACCACAGCCATTCCAACTAGAAGGATGAGCAAGAGTCTGTCGACCGGGGGCTTTTAAAGGCGAATCCCGCTCGCCTGCTCTCTCATAAATAACTCTTTCTGTCACGTCCCGGTTTGTTTTCGCCAACCATGAGCGAAAGGGAAAAGAAAATGTCCCTTTGCCTCGGCTGTCCTGCTCTTGTCCATCCATCGACCGAATGTGTTTTGAGTGCATGCAGCGCAGGATCGCGCAACACGCCAAGCAAGCTAGCTAGCTCCCTGCTAAATCAACGAAGCTGCCTGCCGCCTGGGATGACATTGCTCTGCCCAGCACTTCATAAACCCTCCAAGACAGTTGAGCACGCGAGAAACATGTCTTCGTCAACAGCAGCATCAGCCGCCGCCGCCGCCGCCGCCGCCGCTGCCTCGACGAACTCCTGGTGGGCGGGTTGGCTCGCCGGCATCGCTTGCGCCGCGGTGGCCATTCTCGCCGCTCTCGCCACTCTGACCTGGGTGGCAGGAGGCACAAGCGGGCTCGCAGGCGTAGGCCCCTGCAAACCCTTCCGTCTCCACGGACGCGATGCCGTGATCACGGGCGGAGCGTCCGGAATTGGCTTGCAGCTGGCCAAACGTCTCGTTGACGCTGGCGTCTTCGTCCACCTTGTTGACGTCGATGAGGACGCCCTCGAACGTGCTGCGCGGGAAATAGGCGAACAACACGCCGCAACGCAAGCTCGACGACCCGAACAAGTCTGTGAGACACACCTTTGTGACGTGGCAGATCCCGAAGCCTTTCCACGCGTCCTCAAAGACCGTGTGCAGGTCTCGGCACGCAGACGTGGTCGACACGTTTCTCTGCTCATTAACAATGCAGGGATAGTCTCAGGCAAAGCCTGGAAAGACTTGTCTGCCACAGAGTTCGAGCGCACCGTGCGCGTTGGTGCCATTGCGCATTTCGCCGCTCTCAAAACCCTCTTGCCAGAAATGGTGGCTCACGCCGATGGCGCCGTCATCACGGTCTCTTCCCTCATGGGACTTTTGCCTGGAGCACAGCTCGCCGACTACTGCGCTGCCAAACACGCCGCTGTCGGCCTGCACGAGGCAATGCGTCTCGAGGTTGGGGACGTGGTTCACTTCCTCCTCGTCTGCCCGTACCTTGTCGACACACCCATGTTCCAAGGCGCTTTCGAGGCCCCTAACCTATGGCTTGTGCGCAAGCTCTTCCCACCTCTACGCGCAGGCGCCGTTGCAGACAGCATACTAGGAGCTCTATGCCAGCGTCAGTACACCCTTATTTTGCCTCGGGTCCTTGCGCTTGCACCCTTCTTGGCTAAACTTTTGCCCGTCAAACTTTATGAGACCGGTCTCATATGGATGGGAGCACGCGACGGCATGCGAACCGCCCGAATTTGCACTTCCAAGTCATGATCAAATTGTATCAAGCAAAAGCCTAGCTGCGAAGGCCAACGGGCCGGATGCAGCACGAATGTATCAAATTTATTCAGGTGATTATCGGAGGTTGGTCTCCGAACGAGCAGTTTCAAGTGTTCATTGGTGGCAAACCCACCAAGTTTCCCTTGCCTCGGTTGGTTTGTGCCAAAGTCGAACAGGACACCACTCCAACCGATTCGGTGTCCTCGCACCACCAAGACATGAGCGTAGCGTGGCGAGCAAGCGAGCGAGCGAGCGGCATCATCGGTTTTATCTTTTCACTTTCTTCTTTTCCAACTCCACGACTTTCATTTCAAATTTCGTACGAAGCGGACACCAAAAGCTTCGACGCTGGTGGCAGCGTCCCGTCCTGATTCTAGGCCTAGACCGCCTTTTATTACCTTTCCCTCTAATCTAGAAACACAGTACTACCAGCAGCAAGCCCGACTTCGAGTCAATCGAAAATTCAACGGCTAGGATCCGTTAGCCCTAACTTGAAGTAAAAATTTATTCCTCTTCAAGGGTCGACGAGGTAGCTAGCTGGCTGTAGCTGGCTGTAGCTGGCTGCAGCTGCAGATTTTCGTGAGACAGAGCATGCTCGGCTTAGCTTGCTTGAGCGATTCGTACTATTTCAATGCCGCCATGTCTCGAGAATTCTTAAGCGCTGACGTGGCAAGAAATCTCGCGCGTGGTGGTGCTCTCGACTCTTCAGCAGCTAGCTGCAGCTGCTCCCTGTACCGATTTTCGACATTGTGAGTCCAGTGCGGAAGAACCACAGCCCCCATCTCTCTATCCGAGTGGGGCCATCCCAACTGTCGTCCAGCTGTGCACCTATGACCGTGCGATCACCGTCCGATTTACCCCCCTCTCAACCAATGCTTGGCGAGACTGCGACGACTTTGTTCTGGCTGGGTACAGTCAGAGCTGACAAATGTAGCGTCCAAGGGGTAGCTGGCTGAAACTGGCAGAGGAAGTTGCCCTCCCTCAAACTCCCCGCTGCGGCCGCCGTCCGGAGTCCGCCAAGCGCCGTAACGGCACTTGCGTCCTTGCTCACCTTGGTCTGAGCTCGGAAGGGAGCAGCACGCACCTTTGCCATTCAACATAGTGAGGCGCTTCTTCTTTCGGACTGTGAAAAGGTGTCAAGCTCGAGGGGGTGCGCGCAGTGCCAGTAAACCGCAACCAAGGGTGCGCGCGCTCAGCAGCAAACGAGTCCTGGCAACAGCTTTGCCAAGCTCGTGCTGGCTGGCTGCTTAGCTGGCTGGCTGACTGACTGGCTGCTCACTTGCCCGCCTGTCGAGCTGACTGCTGCAGCGCAACCGCAACAGCAGAGTTGAGAGCGCTGCGTTTCCACGTCGCAGAAACTAGCAGTCGATCACGCGACGAGCGTCGAAAAGCAAGACAAGCAAGGAGAGCTTTCGTGTGTCAGAATATTGGATTTCTTCTTCCTCCTCGTTTCCAAGCCAAGATGGCTGAAGCCAATGAGGAAGGCGCTGTCGTCTCTGACACCAGCAAAAGCTTCAATAGCGTCTCCGCTCGAGAGTCGCCCAAGCGCCCGGACTCTATTTGTACACATCGCACGAGCTCACCGAGTCCTCCCGAGGGGAGCACGCCGAAAACGGCTGCATCACTTTTCGATTCGGGCGTCTTTAGCTGCCTTGAATCAGAAAATGAGGAATTGAGAAGACGAATAGGTTACCTTGAAAGCAAACTACTCGAATTGGGCGTGGACATTGATACTTACACCGGCCCGAGTGGCGCTGAAGACCTGAACTCTGTCAATTCTGAGCCGAGCAAGGCAAGCAACAACTCAGGAGTCTCAAACGAGAACTCTTCAATCTATCGACTCAGCCATTTTGGCTCGAGGAATTTTTCCCAAGGCATCGTTCGGACGCACAGCAGTGCCACACGAACCGTACGGCGCACTATCGGAAATTCCGACGCATCAGGGAAAAGCGAGGCGAGCACCCCGACTTCTCCTAAAAGTGTTTCCAGCAAAGGAAAGGAAGATGGCGGTGACGATAACTTTGTGAGTAACAGCAACCTTTTAGAAGGTTTCCAGCACCGGCGCTCCACCATGCGCCAAGAACGTACCATGGAGCGGCAAGCCTCGCTTCGCTGGAAACTCGAGCAAGAACAAAGCGCCGCAAAAGTCGAAGAGTCCAAGGATGACGAGAAAGTACAAGGCACAGGCAGCAACCAGAATGCCACTACGATTCCTGCTTCCTCTGTACCATCCCATGACGCGCCTGTGGACGAAAAAACAGCTCGATCAAAAGGAAATGATTCGGACAAGCTTGGCAGCTCGCGGGACAATCATACGCCATTGGAGAAATCTGACAAATCTGCGCCAATCAATGAAGCCCAGGAGCCAAAGCAACAAGCTTTTCAGCCACAAAATCTGCCCGTGGACGCACGGCAGGGCCCGATCCTGTCCATGACAGCACTTGAATTCGCCGCAAAAGCAAGCGTTCCGGTGAACCAGTTACCTCGCGGGGGGGTTCATGTTCAGACGAGTAAAGGTGCAATTCAGTTTGGCATTCCCCCGGAGACGATCAAGGACTGCATGAAGCTTGGTCTTGAAGTCCCACAGTGTTACATTGTACCCAAGGATCGCTTCAGCCTTCGCTATGGCGTGAACATGTGCGAGATCGAGTTCCCCGTATACTTTAACTTCTTTATTAAACAAGCGCGTATGCAGCTCGTCGCACCAGCGCCTGTTGCCAAGATTGTACGAGATATCCTCGTCGAGACACTGGAAGGTCCAGCCGAGCACAACTTCCACGTTGACCAAGAGTACGCGCAGCAGGCTCCTCTGGCGGGACGGTACTCTTTTGCGGCGAGGCCTGATCATATTAAAGAGATCAACTTCTTCAAGGAGCCACGCGACGGCCGCGCCATCTCCGCCGATACCGCTCTCGGATTTATTCACTTTTTGCCCTTCCAGGACCAGCGTGACAAGATGACTGACGCAGCGGTTCAGATTGCTCTGACAGCCGGTTTAGCAAGCGCTCCAAGGTCCCCACGGAATAGCCTCACCGCATCGCAACGCTGCTTATACACAGGCTGCCTTCAAGGTCCCGCGGAACAAGCAGGTGGTGGGCAGCCGCAGAACGGCCAGACGCAGGGCGACAGTGATGTCGAAAGCGACAAATTTGAGCCAAAGGCTCTTGAGGAGGCATTCGGTGGTGAAGAAGATGGCCGCAAAGAGACCAGCATGCCACGCCAGACCCCTATCATGGTCGCCGTCTTTGATAACGGTCTCGAGATCATCGACACAGATGATGAATATGTTGTGCTTGACGACGGTGTCGAGATTGCGCGCATGAAAACCTTTTTGGGCTCCTGGACCCCTCCTAAGGAGCTCTCGGCGCCACCCACAACGCGCACTGTCATGACCCCTCCAGCTTTTGGTGTTACCGTGCTCGGCTCCTCGCATGGCTTCGATGCCCAGGGAAGCACATCTGGCTTTGTGTTGTGGATCAACCGCAAGGGCATCATGGTCGATCCACCTCCAAACGCTACGGAATTCCTGCAAGAAGCAGGCATTGTCCCTGGTATGATTAACGGCATTATTCTCACCCATTGCCACGCCGATCATGACGCCGGAACCTTTCAAAAGATTTTAAAGGAGGGCAAAACAACGCTAATCACGACGCGAACCATTTATGACTCCTTTATTCGCAAGTACGCTCTCATCAGTGGATTTGGAGAGCCCTTTTTGCAAATGCTTTTCGAGCATCGTCTGGTAAAGATTGGCGAGGACGTCCACTGGGGCGGTGGCACTCTTCGCTTCTTTTACAGCCTTCACGCGCTTCCCTGCATTGGTTTTGAGGCCATGGTTGCTGGCAAGCGCTTTGTCTATTCTGCAGACACTTTTTACGAACCGGAGGGTTTGCGCAAGCTGAGAGATCAGAATTATCTCTCGCACGCCCGCTGCGATGCTCTTATCAACTTCCCCTGGGACTGTGACGTGATTTTTCACGAAGCGGGAATCCCGCCAATCCACACCCCGCTTACCGCCTTGCAGGAACTCCCTGAAGATGTGCGCAGCCGCCTTTATATTATTCACATTGCCGAAAAGAATGCAGAGAACTCGGGGCTTCGACTCGCGCGCGCCGGGGTCCAACATACCATCGTGATTCCGACACCAACATACGAGCACGCCACGTCTGCGGCGATTCTGCAGCTCTTGAGGTCCACCGACATCTTTCGACACTTTTCCATCACGCAAGCCAGTGACTTGCTGCAGCTTTGCAAGTGTAAAACCTACAAGACGGGCGAATATGTTTGTCGTACGGGAGACATTGGCGATCACTTTTATGTTATTCTTTCCGGGTTTTGCAAGGTCCAGTTCTCCTCGCGAGAGGACCAAGACTTGGGCAATGACCTGCACAAGGACCAGCGCAACGACGCCAAGGCTGGCCAGACGCTCAAGCTAAAAGCACACTCCTTTGGTCGGAAGGGAAGCGGGCACTCTGCGCTGTCTGCTGTCTTGTCCTCAATGGGATCCAGCACGCAGAGTGCAGATTGGAATATGGATGACACCGACGAGATTGATCAGCATCAGACCAAAGAGTTTGGGCCCGGCGACTACTTTGGGGAGCTTGCTCTACTTTCAGGAGATCGCAGGCGGTCCGCAGACATTGTAGCAAGTACCGAAATGACACTCATTGAGCTCGACGCCCACGCGTTTCGGTATCTGCTCGACACGACGCCAGGTCTCGAGTATCGTATGGAGAGATTGTCGAGAATTAGATGTAGTCTGAGCTGGAAAGCCATCGGAGCAAACTCTGTCCTCTCTCGCCTTGGGTCCAAGCAACGCTCGCAGCTTCAGTCCGTGTTGCAAGTCCAGCATGCGGTAGCTGGCACGAAGTTGTGGACAAAGAATCAGCCAACAACTTGCGCTTACCTACTGGCAGGAGGCAAAGTTGACGTAATGGAGCTCCGCGATAGTATTGATGAGCCCTTTCGCGCAGGCACATTTTTTTGCAATATTGCCAGTCTCATGAGCATTCGTCAAGCGCACCAGTCTGGCTCAAGCTCGCTGAAGTCCGCCGGTGCCTTGCGCGCGAAAGGAAGGTCGAAGATCGTTCCGTCCCGCATTTCTCTAATTGCGAAGACCGATGTTGACCTGTACTTTATAGAGGTCGAGGACATTCTCGATTTCCTCGATCACAATCCTGGCGTTCTTATCAACCTCATCGACTCTGTCGTGTTGGAGTAGCCGACATTTTTGTTTATTTTATGACCGTCTCCACGTAAGACCAGGAGACGATTTCCCATATTGGGTTACGGAGATTTGGCACTCGCGATATTCCGCACTTCAGCCAATCGCCTCGCCGGCGCGCAGGCTCGCTCCGCCGCCGCCTGGCTGCCCAGAACACCCGGCGGCACGGCCGTGCAAGCCTTCGTTATAAAGTTGTGTCACCCCCCTTTTTTCACCTCATGCGTCCAATCATCGACGATGGACCAGTGCAGAACTGCGCGAAAGGGCGACTTTGCGCGGGCTTTGCGACCGTGTTTGCGGAGGAGACTGCCGCGCAGCTGGGCTAGATGCCAGGCAGAGGCAAGGAAACGCGTGGAGAAGACAAACTTGCTGTTAAATATCGTTGTTGGTCGGTTTTGCTTGCATTTTGCGAAATTTGGTCTTCACGTTGACAATCTTTGCCTTGATCTGGGTCTCTGTAGGGAAGCTAGCTGGCTTGGGCTCAACGTGTTGATCAAGAAAAGTCTGCATGATTTGCTTGGGGGTCTTGCTTGGGTGTCTTGCTTGGGTTCGTGACCGTAAGAAGTTGAATCTCGCTGGCAGATTTGGCTTCCATGCCTTTTCGCCCTGTTCCTGATGACCCAGACTGTATAACTGCTGCAGCTGCTGCGTCCTTCGGTGCAAGCTCTGCTGCCCTTGCCAGTCTTTCAGCTTGCTCTCGAGCCTTCTGTTGAGTGCTGAGCTGCCCGATGAGCAACTTGATGCGTTCCTCATAAGGAAGACACAATCGTCCTGGGAACTCCTTCTCGAGTTGCGCGCGCATCACACCTGGCCCCATCTTGTGCGACGAGTCCTCGACGCCTAGTCGAAAAAGCTCTTCGAGTCGCTCCCTGTAAGGGCCCATGTAGTCGCTACCGTAAGTCGAGCCGTGATGAGGCCGCCGCGCCCAACCTTGAGGTTTCGCTGGAAGAACATGGTGTTCCGCGAGCGCATACTCTGGCATATCGCTTCTCCCGTCTCGCAGGCTGATCATCACTTGCGAGTCATTGCTTGCTATTTGCGTTGCGTTGTCCACGCCGATCGTCTCGCACGCTTGCTCAATTGTATCCTCGTCATTGTGGGCATCATCATTCAAGTCGATGCCAGTCGAGGTCGTGGCTTGCACAAGCAAGTCCCCACTCTGGTCCATCGACTCCACCATGCGACGAACTGCGTATGCAGCGACATCTTGCCGCTCGGAATCGACAAAAGATGCCGATCGTTGCTGCTGTGCTTGCTGCTGCGATCGATGTTGGTCTGACAAGCTGTTGGAGCATTCGTTTGTTGCACCGCTCGTTGAAGCATGACGCCCAGGCCGACGAGGACCAAGAAATGTGCCACAACAAAACACATTTAGCAAGTGTACTCCCCAAAGCGGTCCCTCGAACAAGACGTCATCGCTCACTACACCAGGAGCTTGTTCAGGATGCTGGGAATTTCAACAGTCATTGGTACCTTATTTGGCGCTTTTGCGTCTACCTTTGCCCTATTACGACTTGGTACTCTCTGCCCATATTAGCGCCTATTACCACCACCCCACGCGGCCCGCAAACGCGATAACTTTTCGTCTACGAAATTTCGTGGCTCGAAAAGACCAGATTCGCGCTCTCCAGGCCGAGCCGAAGCCAGGCGTCCTCGCCGCGGTCTGCGAAACGCAAGTGCGGATTTTCGGGTCTGTCAAATCTCCGTAATAATTTGCTCCTGCTCTTATAAAAAGACGGTCTTATAAATACCGACCCATTTGATAAAACATTTTCCCTGGCCCGAGAAAGAGGGGGGGAGGGTGGGGATGAAGACAGACAATGAGAGAGTAAACATCGGACATCAGAAAGAAGTAGGCCTACTTTCTAAAAAAATGATTGTTGAGCAATCAGCGTCTGTATGTTAACCACGAGGGCAAGCTGTCTTTCCCCGTGCCACGAGATTCGACCAATATTGAGCCTTTTCCCTGCATCCAAAAGTCAGCAGACCTCAACAAACTTGTGAGGCGCCGGTTCCACGGACTATAGTACGCCTCAAGCATGGCGCGTGTCTCGCGGCGCATCAAGCTTTTGTGAGACGGGTGGAATGCTTTACTACGATTGTTGACGACCCAATACCCATTACTTGCACGCACCGGCGAATACTTGAAAGGCTCAAGAGCCTTGACAGCTTCGTCCATAGGCTGCAAAGCGCCGATTGGCCTGGAAGCAAACTCTTCAACAGCACGTAGCGTTGCATCTGGCGCTGTGCGAAAGGTCTCTGCAAAGAGGACGAGGATTTGGTGATCGGAAAAGGCCCGTTGCCATCTTGCGAGGTGCTCTGCATAATGACCAACGCGAAGTGCACGATAAAGTTCGACGTCTTCAACATCATGCTCGCCAAGAATCCCCGCTTCGGACTGCGCGCTCTGTATCGGGTCCTGGCGCCGGCTGAGCATGCGCTCGAGTTTGTGCGAAAGCTTGGCCTCGGAGCAGCGCGAGTTTACCGACGCTAAGTTGCGAACGCACATCTGAAAGTAGCTGGAGTGGAATCGGTCCACGGGATTGCGAAGAATGAAAACGATCTTCACGTGGGGCATGACTCGCATGACATCCATCGGGTGAGCCAAATCAAAGTACGCCGGTGACTTGTCAAAGACGAGCCGGCGTTCGAGCATTTGTGCAAAGTTGAGATGACCCAGCGTTGCGTACAGGTACCAAGATCGAGACTCGTGCGCGGTCTCATTCCATGCAAAAATATTACGCACAGTGCCAACACGTCGGTCATCTTTGACTGCCTGACCAATTTCTTTCATGCGTTTGTCACGGAAATGACGGCACGAGGGTCGGTCTTTCCCAGCCCCTCTTCCTGTGCAGTCAAAGTAATGCGTTTCCATGCCCCCATCTTGCCTGCGAAAGTTCGTGTTCTCGTCGAGCCAAATCCCCATCTCTGCTGTCCCAGCTTTTTGTACGCCTGCAATGATGAGTTGCGGCAAGCAAGACACCACGGCGACATTGACCTGCTTCATGCGATTCGAAGGCCCGCGATCTTTGGCAGAGACGCCGCGCTCTTTTGGCCAGCATGATCCAGCATCAATGAAGCGCTCCATGCGTGGACAGAGAGCTACTTTGTCGAGAACGGGCTTTGGAAATCCAACGCTCTTTTGTGCACCAACAAGAATCTCCGCTACCTCTTCTGCAAGTCTCTTGTGCACAATAAGACTTCTCTGCCACAAGGGTTGCGTGACCGGTGAGTCTGTTTGCGCAAAGAGAGCGCTCATGCCAAAGTCCACATTGCCAATGAGAGGTTTTCGACCAGGTGGAGCTTGCCCATCTTCGTCTCGCAAGCGCGGCTCCAAGACGCGCGATTTCACAATGCGCACGTTGTCGCGAAGACGCGCCAGCGAGGGAACTAATGCAGCCCAAAGGGAAGCACGCTGCAGCACCCGCGTCTCTACGATTGTGCAGGGAAGGCAGTCATGACCCGCCGGCAAACTAATACGCGTGACCATCCAGTTTTTGAATTCGCATGTCGGTCGAGCCCATGCCGTTGACTGCTGTTTTCGCTCAAGACAAACATTGTCGATGCGATCTTCATCGATAAAAAAGGGAAAGACATGTTCAAGCGCGTGGGTTAGCGCTGCACGGAAAGCCGTGTTCATACCTTCGTCCACAGCGATGAGGACTTGAACGTCGGAAGCGCTTCCAACTCGCTTTTCTAATGCTTCCAGCAGAAAAGGCACGAGGAGAATCAAGCTTGGAGCATCCAATACGACCGGTCGAAGGTCATTGCTTGCGATTTTGCCGTGGGAGGAAGCGCCGGCGGAATGAATGACAAGACTTGCGACCTCGTCGAGAACATCTCGGCCTCTGGTGCGAAGATTCGAATCCATCGTTTCGTTGGTGACCACGTAATCAGGGCGCCGCATGACTCGAGCTACGTCGATGCCAAGCTCGCTCACTTTTGGGAGGAGACCCGCATCATCGAGGCTAGCTCTGATCCAATCTTTGTGCGCGGGATCATCGAGATATGATTCGAGGGCCGACGCTTCGAGTGTGAGCAGCACTTTTACGGAGGCCATGTTGTTGGACTGTAGATTGTCTGCGCTGACATCGTCGGTCCTGCTCGCACTCATCCCTCCTTCTTCCACAGAAGAGGGCGAGGCGATGATGCCCCAGTCTTTCGCGGACATTGCCGGCATGGCCACGGAGCTGGCCAAGCCCTCGAGGGGCTCTAAAACTTTCTCCCACGGGACGGGCTGTCTCTGCACCGCGATGACGACCCCGGCCCAGCATAAGGCGACGAGGATCGTTCGCACGAGCCGCGACCTCGGGGCCTGCCGCCACAGCGGCGCAAGCGCGCCTGGGCTCGCCGACCCGGGGCTGCTGCCACCCGTGCGCGATGGCCGCCGCGCTGGCCCATTCGCCATCGTCGTTTACGAGCAGCCTGCTTGCTCCGCGCCGCAGGGCGCGCGCCCGCGCGCGGCCTGCTCGCCGCTCGCCCCGCCCGGGGCAGGGCTGTCGACGCGCGAGCAGACGCGCGCCGAGCCCGGGAGCGAGGCCCTTGGGGCTTTGGCGTACGGGTCGCGTGCGTCCAAGCGAGGCTCGAGCCTCGCCACACCACACCTCTTATCCCCTTCGAGTCCCCATTGTTACTACCCAGACTGTGTGTACTTGTAGGCCTGCTCCCGTAAGCGCGCCGCCAGCCGACTGCAGCGCGAACAGGGGGACCAATGAGTGGGCGCAAGACTCTCGAGCGCGCGGGGCCGAAGACCCTTGATGGTCGTTGCATGGCTGACGGACAAGGGAAAAGGTCTGTCCAGCAGGTGTTACTGACAGGGGCGAGGGAGGGGCGAAGGAGGGGCTCAGTGAACAATGATAATACGAAATACCAAGGCTTTGTTACTTTACTGAGCTTGCTGGATAGCGATGCGAGGTCCCTTGGAGGACGAGGTCTCTGATCTGGCCATGAAGTTGCCAAAGTCGTCGTCGCTCGAGACGAAGCCGTACCGAAAGAGGCGCTCTCTGCCAGGCATGGCGCCATAGTCAATGAGAATCTCCTCGTCAGCATCAATGGGGCGTGTGACGCGGAGCACAGCACCAGAAGGCCCAGAAAGGTCGCCCGAGCAGTCGGCGAGCCAGGATGTTGGTCGGTCCGCTGCGGCAGGAAAGACAATTTCCGCGTTGGGGACATCAGAGTGGTTGACAAAGTCAAAACCTGGAAGGATGGCCAAATCTCCAAGGGACTTGGCAAGAGTCGGGTCGATGGCGTCGTAGTTCTCCATTTGACGCAGATCCATGCTGCGACTGAGAACAAGAGAGAGCTCTTCACGAAAGAGCTCTCCAAAGGGCCAGTTCTGCTTTTGGGAATCGCCACGGCCCCAAAGGAAGCTGGCACCCTCTGCCTCGACAATCTGGAGCGCATCAATGAGGTCGTCACCGAGTGCTTCACTAAAGGTTTCAAAAAGCCTGTCGTACTGTTTTGTTTCGGCGAGAACCTTTTCCATGTCCTCGGACGAAAGGAAGTCCTTGAGCGCCGGGGAAAGGAGCGAGCCCAAATTGCTGGTTGTTTGATAGGCACCGTTGCCGGGGCAGCATTCGGGCAAGTCCTTGGCCCACGTCGACCAGTGCTCTGATGCGAATCCGAGACCTTCGGACCTGCGCTCCATCCACAAGAGAAGAGCAAGCTCGAGCATGTCAAAAGTGACCGGTTTGGCCTCGCGCAAGGGCTGATAGCCCTGCAGAGCGTCCGCGGCGAATCTCACGAGCGGATTTTTCGACCTTTCCACGACATTGGCCGCGCTGAAGACGTCGTCTGCGTGCACGAACCCCACGCACTTGCCCTCCTCCACGCGTTTCTGCGCGAAGACGCCGAGCTCCGCCTGGCCGGCCTTGGGGAAGAGGTGCCCGCCGATGACCCTTCCCGCGTTCGTCGCGCCGCGCGAGCTTTCCCGCACCTCGACGGCGTGCGAGAGCGCTCGTCTCCACCACGCCATCGCGTCGCCGCCGCCCCGAGCGACCCCCGCCCCGTCTCCCGTCTCGCTCGCGCCGCCGCTGCAGCAGGTCCTGCCCGCGCTCGCTCAAGTTTGCAATCTGCGGCCGCGGAGCCCACGCAAGCCCAAGAAGAAGGAGAAGAAGAAGGGAAAAAAAAAGGCCCGGCAAGGGAAGGGAAGGAAGGAGGGGAAAACGAGAAATAAAAAAAATCGGGACCGAGGAGGAGTCGAACCTCTGACGCGCGAACGTCCACCAGGTTTGAAGCCTGGCCTCCCTGCCGAGGAAGGTCACGCTCCCACGAGGTCCGGGTCCTAGGCGCGGCGGTAGCTGAAGCCTAGTCCCGGGCAGCACCCCGGCGAGGGGACGCCGGGCTTATATACTGCCGGCACGTGCCGCAACGGCAGCAAGGCCTGGAAGACATCACATTCTTCGCGCGCAGTACTGTATCGTCGCGGCGGTCCCCGACGCGCGCGCGCGGGAGCGAGACGCTGCGAGGTGGGTGGCGGGAGCGAGACGCTGCGCGCCGCGATGAGCGCGAAAGAGAGCGAGCCTGCGGCGGAAGTCGCAGCAAAAGTTGCGGCCGGACGAGAAGCTGGAATTGGCGGCGAAGGGCGCAAACGCGAAGAAGAAAACGTTGCCGAGGACGCCGACGAGAATGACGGAAAGGAGAAGCTCTCTGGGGGCAAGGAAGAGGACGAGAAAGCCAATGACGGCGACGAGGGGGAAAGGGAGAGTGGAGATGGTGCAAAGGTGCTGGGAAAAGTGGAGCAGGTGCTCGTCGAAGAGTTCGCGCTCGCAGCCTTTGGAAAGGTGATCGTGCAGAAGTGGCTCAAGAAAATGGCGCAGGATCCGCGCGGCCTAGAACATGTCCGAGACTGGTTCCTGCTCTTACTAAATGGTCGAAGACCCGCAAAAGAGACCATTTCAACATGGCAGTGGGGCTGTCCTGACATTGTGCCAGGGCTGACGGCGCGTCCCTTTTGGGATGCCGAAAGGAGTATTCTACCTTTTCTTAGTGAGCTCGAAGCGAAAACGGAAGTCGTTGCGGATGAATTGAGGCGCATGCAAGGGAAACCCGTCTTTCAACCATACCGCGCACCAACTTGGGCGAATCCTGCGCGCCAAGCTCCGGACGGCATCGGAAGCCTTGGGCACACCTCGGGAGACTGGGATGTGTGCTACCTATTTTTGCACAACGTTGACTTCAAGGATAATCTTGCACTTTTCCCAGAGACGGCAGCGCTCATCAAGAGTATTCCTGGATGGTACAAGCACGCATTTTTTTCTGTCTTGGCGCCCGACACACATATTGCCCAGCACCACGGGCCGACCAACAAAAAGCTGCGTGTGCATCTTCCGCTCGTGGTTCCACCGGGGGAATGCAGTGGAATTCGCGTTGGACCAGAAAAGCGGATTTTTGAACGGGGCACTTGTCTCGTGTTCGATGACTCTTTTGAGCACGAAGCCTGGAACGCCCATTCCTCTCAAGCGCGCATTTGTCTGATTCTGGATATTTGGCACCCAGATCTCAGCGAGCAAGAGGTCAATCTGCTACGTTTTCTTGAAAAGGCTAAAATGCATCGCGCAAAACGACTTTGTGCCGCTCATCAGGTTTCATCCGTTGATGCTGAGCAGGCCTCGGGTGGCGAGGATGAGAACGATGGTGGGAATAATGGTGATGCTGGTAGCACAGTGCCTGTGCTTCCCGAAAACGAAAACTTTTACGCCTTGTTGGAGCGCACCAAAGCCATGCGTAAGAGCGCAAATCTCCCTGTTCCATGATGGCGATGACCCTAGTGTTAAATGGTGGGAAGATCATGCAGGTAGCACATAGTGCCTGTGGTTCGCATAAGCGTAAACGTTCGCGCCTTGCAAGATCAGATGTAAGAGCGCAAATCCCTCTGTTCCATGATGACGACGATGCCAAGAATAACGGTGGCAAGAACATGCTGGTCACACAGAGAGTCTATGTTGCCCCGAGAACGAAGATTAGATTTTTACGCCCTGTTGGTGCGTACCAAAGCCATTCGCAAGAACGCAAATCTCTCTGTTCCATATTGACGACGATGCCAAGCGGTGATGCTGGCAGCACACAAAGCTTGTGGTTCGCGATTGCGAAAACGTTCGCGCCTTGCAAGGCCATGCGCAAGAGCGCAGATCTCTCAATTCTATGATGACAATGAGCATGATGTTGATGATGATAATGTTATACAATTGCGTCTACCACACGTTATGATGAAGTCGACGTCGGCGCAGTCGTCATGACCTCGTGAACGTGGTGAGCGATTCGATGCACCAAAGAACCGTCCAGGCCATTCTCTTGCACGAAGCGGGTCGCGACACGGAAGGGATCCTCTCCATCGTTAAAGCGCAGAACCAGCGAGCGTAATGGGGCGTCTGGGCTGGCGTCGGCAGGAATCTCTACAGGCACCTCGTGCTGAAAGCTCGTCGGGCTGGGGGTAGGTGGCGCCACTGACGACTGCGAAGGTTCTGCGTCCTCAGCCTCTTCTTGCGTGGTGTCATCATTCTGCTGGTGTTGCTTCTTTGCCTTTGCCACGCTCTGCTTAAACAAGTTGAGAAGCGCCGCTGCCCCAGGTTCCTTGGGTGCGAGCTCGTAACCAGTCCAGAACGATTGTGCGGCGTCGGCGTTTTCTCCGAGCACGGCAAGAGCCTGACCAAGGCGAAAGTGCGCCTTGGGCCACTTGGGCCGCAGCTCTGCGGCCTGTTGGCCGTCATCCCGAGCAAGCTCCGTTTGCCCGAGCTTGAGAGCGCAGGCCGAGCGGTTGCACAAGAGAACCGCCAAGGCCTCTTCCTTGATGCGCGTGATCTGCGCGTCACATGTTGGGTCACCGCCCATGCGCTGCTGGCGGGCATGGAACTTGGCAAGGATCGCCGCAGCCATTTCCACGCCAGCGCCATAGGCTGCCAGAGCGTTCTCGAGCTCCCCGCTCTTGAACGCCTCGTTGCCTTCGTTACGGGCCTGTGCGCATTTCTCGAGGCCGTTCTCGAGCTCCTCGGCCGCCTCATTCGTTTCCTTTTCCCGACGCTCCTCCATCTTGGCGCAAATCTCCTGCACCGTTTCAAGGTCCTGGTTGGCAAGTTCTGCAATGGTGCGAGCCGTGCCAACATGGCCCGAGTAAGCGGCAAGCTCGATGGGCCGAAAGCCGTCGGCCTCTTGGTCCAAGGCCTTGGCGAAAGCGTCCGGTACGGCCTCGGCGATCGCGTTCAGCGTCTCGTCTGCGCCCGAGGCAGCTGCAGCGTGCACCACAGTGGTCTCGTCATCAGCTCCGGTTGACACGCGCATGTCCGCGCCTGCCTCGAGCAGCATGCGGACAACCTCGGGGGCGTCTCGGGTCGCGGCGACGAGAAGAGCCGAGTGACCGTCCTCGTCGCGCACGTTCGGGTCAGCGCCAGCCTCCAAAAGCTGCTGCACCATGGCCTCATTCGCGTTGAATGCGGCCCAAAAGATGGGCGGGCCCGTTTTCGTGGCTTCGTTGATGCAGCTCTTGAGCCCAAAGTCTTCGAGCGCCACGCGCACCATATCGACCTCACCGGAGCTCGCGGCTTCGTGCAGCAAGGATGGCTTTCGCTTGAGCTCCTCCTTGCTTTCACCGGCGTCTAGCATGGTGCTTCCGCTCGAACCTCCGAGGTCAAAGAGAAATTTGGCCACCTGCGCGTGGCCCACGCGCACCGCAAGGCGCAGCGCACTGTCTCCTTGCTTGTCAGTGGCGTTCACAGCAATGTGCTGCGCATCCTTGGTAGCAAGGCCGTCCAGGAGCCATTTGCAGACGTCTCCGTGGCCCTGCGTCGCCGCAAAGTGAAGCATGCTGCGTCCATTGGCATCCTTGTATCCGAGCATTTGCTCCCGCGACGTCGACGTTCCTGCGAGATCCTTGAGCTTGTTCACGTCATTGGTGGCAGCCGCAGCAAACAGCTCGTTGACGTGAGCGCGCTCCGATTCGTACGCCTCGCGCTGCGCCTGAGCCTCCATGGTCTTTCCCTCTTGCGCCATTCTCCCGCGCGACAAACGACGACAACGACGACGACGACGACGGTGACAACACCACCCAAACCAAACGACGGCACGAACACCTCGCGCGGGTCCTCCTCCTGTCCTCGCTCACCACGACCGCGACCGCAGACTCGCTCGCGCCTGCCAGTCCTCGTTCGAGCTCTGCCTGGCTGCCTGGCCGCCTCCGAGTTCTTCGCCACGCCTCCGAAAGTAGTCTCTCGGGTCTGCTGGCCGGCCTCGCGTCTCCGTCTCGGGCCGCTCGGCCTTCTCGACCTTCTCGCTTTCTTGCTTTCTTGCTTTCTCGCTTTCTTGCTTTCTTGCTTTCTTGCTTTCCTTCTCGCAGTCCTTCGCGACCTTCTCGCGCGGCACCTCAAGCCTCTGCGGCCACCGATTGGGGGCCCTCAAAACGCGATCGGGGGCCCGGGACAGCCGCGGCCCGTCCCGCTCCGGCCGACGCGCTCACGGTCGAGAGCGAGCACAGGTGAAGCGGCAGGCCGTGAGCGCAACCTAATCTTTTTTTGAACGGGGAGCCGGTGCTCTCGGAAGGATGGATGCGATGTTGATGGTGGTGGTGGTGGTGGTGATAGATGATAAATGGTTAGAATGATGATGATGCGCTAGGGTAGGTAGCCTAGGCCTAGTGAATGACACCCCCTCGGGGGACCGAGGCCATGGAGGATCGATAAGGCCTACTGTGTGAGGGGCTAATGACGGCGGAGGCGGACCACGACATGATTGATTGATATGAGCTACGTTAGCGCGTTGTCAATGGACAGAGTGAAAGCGAGCCCTGGATACCAGCAGCAGAGGCTGGCCAGAAAGTGAGCGTGGCAGAACAGAAGCAAGCGGGCTGAGAGACACGCAAAAGCGCCTGCAGGGAGGCTCCAAAGATGACGAGCATTGGACAGCATGTATGGTTTGCGGGCGGCGAGAGCGCGAAAAGCGTCCAGACGCAGTCTTCGCAACGCAATCTCATTGACGCAGGCGCCGAGTGGAAACGTGGCTGCGTAGAAGGGGTCAACGATGAAAATGAAACCTTGGTGATTCGCGAAGCCGAAACATGGAGCGAGTCTCAGAACGCTTCGTCCATGACCTTCACCGTGCCTCGTGACAAGGTCTTTCTCGCCAATCCGCTGCGGCAAAAAACCGAAGACATGAGCAGCTTGAAGTACATCAATGAACCTTCCCTCCTGCATAATATTGAGCAGCGCGCACTTGCGAACGCCCCTTACTCATTTCTCGGCACTGTGCTCGTGACGCTCAATCCCATCAAGGACGTTGGAGATCCAGGTCATCTTCTCGGCTCAGCAAAAGCACTCAACAAGCCGCACCCTTATGGCATTGCGGAGCGCGCTTTTCAGCAAATGGACTTTGCGGCGCGACGCATCGCTGCAACGAAAGTTAGAGACACTCGCCGTTACGAGGGCGGGCGTAGCATCGAAAAAGAACAAGTGCCTGTTTTGCAAGCAGAATATCAGCCAGATCAATCCATCATCGTGAGCGGCGAGTCCGGAAGTGGGAAATCAGAATCATGCAAGCGTGTTTTGCGACATCTCGTTGCGCGATGCGCGTCGAAGGAGCATCGGGCTCAAATCGGCAACGGTCTTTCTGGCCTTGAACAGGCTTTGCTCGACGCAAATCCCGTGCTGGAGGCCTTTGGAAACGCTGTAACACTGAGCAACCACAACTCGTCCCGCTTTGGCAAACTCACAAAGCTCTTCTTCAAGCAAGGGAAGCTTGCGCGCGCCTGTGTGGACACATACCTTCTCGAGCGCTCGCGCGTCAGCTCCCACGCACCAGGAGAGCGTAGCTTTCACGTTTTCTATCGGTTGCTTGCTGGCCTTTCTGAGAGCGAACTCGAGGCGTTTGGGATACCTGCAAGCCAGTCGATGGAGCCGCGGCAGCAATTTGATCTACTTCGAACCAGCGAGGATGTTTCGCAGTGGATATTTGACGCCGATACTCCAGCATTTTCCGAAATGTGCAAAGGCTTGCAAAGCCTTGGTCTGGCTGAAGAGGACAAGGATCAGGTATTTGGCGTCCTGATGGCCATTTTGCACCTTGGAAATTTGCGCTTCGCTCCAGCGCCCTCCGGGACAGTGGGCGGCGATGCTGCGGATGGCGCGATCGTCCTTTCGCCAGAGGATCCAGGCCTTCCGCGCTCCACGCTTGATCGAATCGCAAATTTGCTCTCAATCTCTGCCGAGGATTTGCGTGTCCTACTTTGCGAGAGAACCATCAATGCGGCCGGTGAGTCTCTCCAGGTTCGCCTCGATGATCACCAAGCGTCTCAAGCCAGAGACGGTCTCGTGCGAGCACTCTACAGCGCGCTCTTTGACTGGATCATTGCTCGAGCAAATCGTCATTTTTCCCGTGGCGCCGCTTCTCAAGACGCAGATCATGATGTTGACGATAAGGAGAACTCTATTGCCAATGTCCCAAAGGGCCCAGGGCAGAGCACCTCGAAATCCTCCGCACCTGACGGAGTCGAAGCATCGATCGGGGTGCTGGATATCTTTGGCTTTGAGAACTTTAGCAAGAATGGTCTTGAGCAGCTGCTCATCAATTTTGCCAACGAAGCGCTGCAAAAGACATTTCAGGAGCAGGTCTTGGTGGCTGAGGCCAATCTCTACCGAAGCGAGGGCATTCTTGGTGACCAAGCAAGCGCTAGTTCGTCTCGGCCAGACAGCGAACAGACGCATGAAGAAAGCAAAGCGGCGGGGCTCTTGCAAGGCAAGGGTGGTCTGCTCTTGACAGTCGAAGACATGTCGTGCACGCCACAACCAAATGACGGCAAACTATTGCAGCATTTGCATCGAACGTATGTTTCGCATGGCGCGTACGAGAAGCCGCATCCGCGCTTTGTAGACGCCCAATTTGTTGTTGCGCATTTCGCGGGCAAGGTTGCCTACGATGTGGAGGGCTTCGTGCAGACCAACGTTGACCGTGTCCCAATGCGTGTTGTAGAGTGTCTGAATGATTCCGGGGACAAGCGCGTCGTGTCGCATCTATTTGCAAGCGAGTCTGGGGCTTCGTCTTCACGCAAAAAGCGCGGACTTTGCTCCAAGTTTTCCACGGAGATTCAACGTCTCGTGCGGGTCCTCGAAGCCACAAACTGCTCCTTCATTCGATGCATTAAACCCAATGCCGCGCTTCAGCGCGGGCCCGGCGACGACTGGATTCGTCGCGCCTATGTCTCGAAGCAGCTTCGTTATCTGAGCATTCCGCAAACAGCTCGCGTGCTGAGCGCTGGAGGTCTACCCACTCGCATTCCCTATGCCGAGGTAATGGCTTCATATAGCCAGACATTGCCCCAAGAAGTCTTGGAGAACTGGCTTCAGGTCCCGGGCCGCGCCGAGGATCATGCTGCATTTTGCCGGGCCCTGTTTTTTGCGCTCGACGTCGATGCGCGACTTTATAAATTTGGCCTTACACGTGTCTTTTTCCGCACTGGAGCACTTGCCGAGGTGGAGTCTATTTTTTCGCGAGCTTCCTCGCTCTCAGGCTCAGAGTTAAAGCGCATTGGTGCGCGCTTTTCAGTATTCCACGCCCGCATTTGCTGGCGCAGGTGCTTTGCCAAAGTCTCTGCGGCAAATCGATTTGTGAATCTCTTTCGCGCTGCACGAGCAAGGTCGGAGGCTGCTCATTGCCTTACGCAATTTGTACGCCTCGTCGGCGTGAGAAGATCCTTCTTGATGCAACGGGCATCTGCACGACGAGTGCAAGCTCTTGTTCGAGGCCATCTGGCTCGCGTCGTCTTTGTTTCACTGCTTGCTGAACATCGTGCACGAGAAGAGGAACGACGCTTGGCTGCAGAAAAAGCAGCTGCTGCTGAGAGAGCAGCTGCTGCTGAGAGAGCTACTGCCGCTGCTGCGGAGAAACAAGCTGCTGCCGTTGCTGCCGCTGCTGCGGAAAAGCAAGCTGCTAAAAAAAAACAGGCTGCTGAAGAAAAACAAGCTGCTGAAGAACAACAGGCTGCTGACGCTAAAAGAGCAGCAGCAGCTGCTGCGGAAAAACAAGCTGCAGCAGAACGAGCAAAGCTAACACGCACAAAGGTCACCCCAAAACCCTTGGAAGCCAGAAAACTAAAAACCCATACACCAAGAGAAGTCGAGAACGACAGAGTGCCCACGGATCTCAAACATGTTTCGGAAAGCAAAGATGACCGAAACATGTGGGAAACTGATCTGGACGGCGAGGGCGATATGACAGATTGGGAAGATGACCTCGAGGATGGTCACGGTTTGAGCGAGGGCGCAGGTAACATGGATCTGGCAATTGTCGTTTCACCAAGACGGCGTAGCCAGCTGGGCGGCCCTCAACTGCTCCTGAGTGGCAGACCGATTGTCCCCGCATCGGCGACAGCGCGAATTCAAGAGCTCGAGACCGAGGTGAAGCAAATGCGCAAGGCGCTCGAAGCCGTGCGAAATAGCCAGCATTCTATGTTACGCATGATGGAGGAGTCTCAGCGCCGAGAGCGTCTCCTCGTCGAGGAACACTTTCGGCCCCTGCGCTACCTTGAGAGCTCTTCGACACGCCCGGTGGGCAACGTTCCGCCTCGGAAGAAGATTGAGCGAGCGCCCGTGTGGGAGTGGTGTCTGTTCGGACGCTGCTACAAGGAAGTGGAATGAATTTCGAGAAACCTTTTTGTCGAGCTAAACTTTCTATCGAGCTACTTTTCCAATTTAGAGCTGTTCGCGCCTTGCAACAAGCAGGTGAAAAAAATATATAAAAGATGCTTTGTGCGGTCCCAGCTCTACAACTATTCCTTGCCAACAAAACCATTCTTTTGAAAAAGACGAAGAGAAAGAACAATCTTGCGTGTAACAGACAGGAAAGCGAGCAATGGACATGGTGCGTGCGTGTATGCGTGCGCGAGAGATATGGTCGTTTATGCGCGCGCATATTTTCGGTCAGGTCATCATCACCCAATTCCAGAAGAGATCTATTACGAGGACAGACCACCCCTTGGCCCTGCACATCGCTTCACGAGTAGTCTTTTTTGATGAACTGATGAGAATCAAGACCTCAGGCGTTTCATAAAAAAGGGAAAGACAAGGAAAGAAGGAACGAGCGACCGGAAGTCATCACAAAAGGTCCTCGAGTTGCACGAGGTAGCTCCGGAAAGGCACAGCAAAGGATGCCCCGAGATTCCGCAGGGTTTCCGTCTTGCGCTGGACAAAGTGTTCCATGTCGGTGAGCAAGAGTGCCTTGGCAATCTGATCACGCTCGGTTTCGGCAAGCTTTTTCTTGTAGACGACGCGTGTAATCTTCTCGTTGAGTTTTGGGATCTGGTCGACTCGTCCCGTGTTCTTTGCTCGTGCTTGGGCTTGGAAATGCTGCTGCACATTCTCTTCAAGCTTGAGAATGGTGCGCTCCAGCGCCTGAAGACGCGTCAAGAGTCGCTGCATCTCGACAACATCGTCCAATTCCTGGCGGACAACCTGGTAGAAGTTCTTCACGAGCATGCCCGGAAAAGGGGCAGACGCCTCGCTCCACTGCGACACAAAGTCATCGAGCACGCCGACGGCATCGCGAAGGGACTCGCTGAGGTGGCCATCGAGCTGGAGAACCTTGGGGCGATTGACCCGGTCGGCAAGGTCACTGAGAGCGTCCGTGTATTCTGAGGCGGCGCCAACCATCCGCGACGCCGCGTCCATGATGGAGTTGAGAAGCTCGCTGAGCGCAGAGAGGTGCTGCAGGACTTCCCAAAATGGCAACACGGCATTTTGCTCGAGGTGAAAGTGCTGCATGGCCTCGAGCCACCTCGCTCTACCCTCATTCTTGTCGCTGGCGTTGCGGTCGAGCGCAGTGCCCGGCTGATAGGCTGCTACCTTGGCCTTGACGGCTTCCCAGCGGTGAGGGTTCGCCTCGGTGAGGAAGGCCTGAACGGTGCCGTCGGCGCGAAAATAGGGCACCCGCAAAAGGCTCGAGAGAAAGAGGGCGAGCTCCCGCGCGCGTTCCTTGAGAAAGCTCGAGGTCTTGACGACGCGCTTTTCGGGAAGACGAGGAACGACGAGGCCGGCGTAGCGTTTCTGCAGGACCTCCTGGAGGAACTCGAACTCGGAGAACCTGCGGCGCACCTCTGACTCTTTCTCGTGCTCGAACACGCACACCTTGAAGTAGAATGCGGGCGTCGGGTTCATGATGGTGCGCGCGCCCTGCACAGGGTCGCAGACCCGCACCTTGATTTCCTCCGCCACGGCCTCGCGGCGCCAGGCGAAGTGGGACGCCCAGAACTCTTCGTCGCCGGCGCCAAAGGTCCTGCTGCTGCCGGTCCCGCCGCCGCCGCCGCCGCTGCTGTGCGGCGCCTTGGACTCCTCGTCGTTGCGTTCGCGCCGCGCGCCTTCGTCGTCGCTGCTCTCGTCCGCGTCGCCGCGCCGCGCCGCGGCCTCGCGCGCCCCGCCGCCGCCGATCGCCGTGGCCGCCTTGCACACGCCGCCGCGCGCCACGCCGCCTCCGAGGTCCGGTCGACCGACCTCGGGCTCCTCCAGCACCATCATCGTTTCGTCCGCCGCCCGCGCGCCTCCGCTCGCGCTCGCGCGTCGCGGCCTCGCGCGTCGCGGCCTCGCGCGTCGCGGCCGAGGTCTGCGCCGCGCGCTCCGGGTTTGCTTCGCCCCGCCTCGCGTCGCCTCGCGCCGCCTTGCCTTGCCTTGCGTCGCTTCGAACTTGCTTTGGTTGGGTTTTTCGAAACCTGCTTTGAAAGCTGAGCCGCTTTTCCTCGCCCGTTCTTTCCTTCTTTTCTTTCTTTCCTTCTTTCTTTCTTTCTTTCCTCCCGCCCTCGTTCCCTGTTTCCCCCTTCCTTCTTCCTGGGCCGGCACGCGGCCGGCGGTTCCGGTCCGCTTTGCGCCTGCGGCAGGCAGGGCGGGCGGAAGGCGAATGGCGCACTTGCGGCCGCGGCGCGCAAGTGGGGAATGCCGCGCCGCAAGTGCGGAAAGCCGGCGGCCAGTCCCGCGGCGTCTTTCAGCGTGGTATGCGCGTGGTAGTGGCCTATACTAGTAATGCTGGGACTCTCTCTACTCCAGAGCAACCACCGCCCAGCGAACCAGACCAACACATGCACAAACAAACAAACAGCGAGCAAAGGCCGAACATACTGCGAAGAATGCAACAGACAAACAAACAACAAACGAACAAACAAACGAACAAACAACTTGAAACACACGGGCACGCGGCGCGCGCGCGGCGCGTGCAGGCAGCTGCAGCCGGCCGCCTGCGCGCGGCGGGCGAGACGACTGGCCGCGAGCGTTGCCGCGCGCAGCACAGCGCCGCTGCGAAACCGGTTTCCAGTCTCGTGCGGGACGATTCTGGCGAAGGCGCGGCGCTATGGCGTGGCCTGCAGCTGATGATGATAGTGGAGTCGAAGGTGACGCCAACCAATGGGCTTGGCGGAGAGACTGTGCACAACGAGATTGTGCACAACGCGCACATCGGCGGCGGCCTTGATGTGAGGGGCGGCAGCGGCTGCGGCGGGCGGGTGGCAAGCGAGGCCACGTTGCGGCCGTCACGTCGTGCAGGGGGCGAGCGGCCGAGGGGAGGAGGGGGGATGGCGGTCGATGGTGCCTCCGTGCTGCCGAACCCAATGTGGCCGTTGCCTTTGATGGCGACTCGGACGCGGAGTGACGGTGAATGGAGTTCGAGAGAGAACGGGCAGCGCCCCTGATGGAGGGCGTGGACAGGACCAAGAAACAAGGCGTGCTTGGTCGCACGATTCGCTGCAGCCGGTGGAGACACGTCGGACGAGGAGCGCAAATGTCTACCACTAACAGTAAATGGGTAGTAAGTGCCAGGTCAGGTCTTGTCATGCGAACATAATCAAGCAGTTAGTTACACGGTCACCTGCCGCATGCCGTGCAGCTCCCTCCCACTGCTGCAGCTGCAGCTGCAGCTGCGAGCACCCGCACCGTCTGCGGCAGCCACAGTCAGTGCAGCTGTAGCATAGCTTTATTGCTCGCAGTCGACGCAGCGAAGTGTTGTTCCCCATGTTTGCAACGGGGAAAGCTCGCAGTATTGGGTTAACGGTAACTGCCCCCCCGCCCGCCCCGCCCATGCGGAGCAGAAGAGTGGGAGGAAGGGCTTTGATTGACAACGATGACGAGATGATGATGATGACGAGATGATGATGTTGATGTTGCGGCAACGCACGCTCTGCCTCGGCATACAATGGTCAAAGAATACTCCGTCGCAACGCAAAGCAAAGCAATGCGCTGCTCCGCGATGATGCTCGCTGGACCCGTCGCTGTCGCGGTCGACGGTCATCGCTCCGGAAACGTTCCGGTCGTAGGATTCTTGTGCCCTCGCGCTCAAGGCTCGCACCAGCACGATACCTCCCTTCTCTGGTACGGTATCGCAAAATGCTTCCTGGGCTGGGCGGCTGGCAGACCCTGCCTGGAGCGGCAGACGAAGACCCTTGCAGAGCAGCATAAGAGCGCGCGTGCAGGCCGTGCGTGCATAGCGGCGTCGGCCTACCAGCGAGGAAGCAAGCAAAAGCAAGCTAGGCACAGCCGACCGACCGACCTCTTGGTCGCGCGATCGATCAACCATGGAGCTCGAGCGAGCCGTGCGTCTGGCAGCGCGCCTTTTGATCGCCCTTGCGGCCGTGCGCGGTGTGACCAAGGCCATCAAGACGGCGGTGTACGTGCTGCGCTGGCTCGTCGGCGCGACGAGCCGCGAAGACGCGGCCAAGGAGACTGCCAAGCGCTTTTTGAACGGCAATGGCTTGCTCAAGGACCTAAGCACTGAAAACATGCAGGCTACGACTCTGGCGCACGCTGGCTGCGAGCCCTGCGCCGCCACAGGAGCCCTCTCGCCGCCCATCCAGCTTGCCAGCACCTACGAGCGCGCCCAAAACCTCTCGTACCCGCGAGGATTCGCGTATTCGCGCGAAAAGAACCCGACGCGAAGCCGCCTCGAGGACGCTCTCGCGACCGCCGACGCTGGCGTGGACGCCGCTGCTTTTGCATCTGGAAGCGCGGCAGCCAACGCCGTCTTTCAGACTCTTGTGGGCGGCCACGTCGTCATGCCCGATGATGTGTACTATGGCAATCGCCAGCTCCTTCACACTGTCTTTGGTCCGTGGGGCCTCGGCACAACCACGATCGACGCCTCGAACTTGGATGAGGTGCGCAAGGCGGTAAAAGAGGCCGCAGCCAAGGTTCGTGACTCACAGGGTCGGGTCTTGCTTTGGCTCGAGACGCCAAGCAACCCGAACTTGAAGATCACCGATATTCGCCGGGCCTGCGAGATCGCGCACGAGTATGACGCCGCAGTCCTTGTCGACGCGACATGGTTCTCCCCGGCCGTATGCCGTCCCATCGAGCTTGGTTGCGACCTTGTTCTCCACTCTGTAACCAAATACATTGGTGGACACAGTGACCTCATTGGCGGCGCCGTCGTTGCGGGCTCGACGCCGCTCGCCTCCGAGCTCTTTGCGCGTCTTCGCTCAATTCAGCACTATGGAGGCGCGGTGCTGGCACCTTTTGACTGCTGGCTCGCGCTTCGCGGCATGCGCTCGCTGGCCGTCCGCATGGCCATGCATTCGCGCAACGGACTGGCAGTGGCGCAATTTCTGGACTCCCATCCCGCTGTTACACGGGTCTTCTACCCTGGACTCGAATCGCACCCAGGACACGAAATTGCCAAGAGCCAGGTCAAGGATAATTTTGGAGGCATGCTCTCCTTCTTGGTCGCCACCGAGCAGGACGCCATCAAGCTAACTGCCACGATGCAGCTTGCCAAGCGTGGCACAAGTCTTGGTGGCACCGAGACGCTCATCGAGCATCGCTCCAGCGTCGAGGGTCCCGACTCGCAGACCCCCAAGACGCTCATCCGCGTCTCTGTCGGTCTTGAGGCTGCCGAGGACATCATTAGCGACTTTGCGCAGGCACTCGACTCCATTTCGCGATGAGGCGGCATAGTATTTTTTTCACTTCCTTTTATAAAGTATCCTTGGCATTCTTGCTTGAAATCACTTTTCTTTCCTCTCTTCTGAAACGAGCAATTTCGACTGGGACGTTCCTCCTCATGAGGCGACGAGGTCGGGATCCTTTGACGACAATCAAGCCGTCCGAAGCAGCACGTATGAAAGAATACAAGAAACGAGAACCATGATTTGCCCTCGTTTTCCACTTTTCCGTGCTGTCCGAGCAAAGTCCGAGTCGCTCCATTGAGATTTTCTAAAAAGGTGTGGACCTCGTGGACTTCGAAGCGACCGTGGGTACCAAGTCCATGCCCCTTGATGTACGCAAGGGTTCGGCAAAGTTCCGTATCAAAAGAGCGTTTCCCTTTGTAGCAAGACAAGACTCAGAATTAAAATTCTCACCGTTCAGGCACACTTCTTTCCTTCATTCATTCCCAGAAAGAGATCATCAAGATGAGCCTGCCCTCTCGTCAATATGCATGCATTTTTTTGTTCGTTATTTGTTTGTTTCTTATTTTGTGTGTTTGTTTATCAAAGGGGTTCGGGTACGATGGTCGCACACCGAGGGCAAAGCTCGTCCTCGGTGGGCGCCGTGTGCCTCCGGCAGCGCTCGCATCGCGCCTTCGATGTGCGCACAAGGCGAAGCTCAACGACATCAGAGACATCATCGGGTACAGGCACAGTATCGAGCACCTCGAGGTTGCTCGCAGCATCGAGACCAGCACCTTGTTCAGAAGCCTGAGAGACCTCACATTTGGCAAGCAAGAGGACAGCCTCAAGCGTGCTTGCAAAACTCATGAGATCCGAAGGTGCGTCGGAACGAAGAGTGACAAATAGCTCGGCCTCCTCCGAAGAGCGAATTGAACCTTGAGAACGAAGTACATCCAGGCTACGATTGACTTGCTGCCGCAAGGCCAATACGGTATCGAAGCGCTGCCGTGCAACATCGTCAAGTGCCCATGCGGCAGGAAGTTCGGGAAATGGAATCTGGTGCACTGCAAATGCGTCCGTGGGCGCACCACGAAAGGGTCCGACCTCTTGGAGGGCAAACTTGAAGAGATCTTGCGCAGTAAAGGCCAGAATGGGCGCCGACACCAGCGTGAGGGCCTGCAGCACCTCGAAGGAGACCCATTGACAAGCCTTTCGCGAGGGTGAATCCGCGGCACCATTGTAAAGTCTATCCTTGACGCTTGCGCTGTAAAGCGCCGAAACGTCGGCATTGGTAAAGCGTACGATTTCGGAAAAGACGGAGCGAAATCGAAACTCCTCGTAGGCGGTGCGCGAGGCCTCAACGAAACGATATGTTCGGTCGAGCATGTAAAGGTCGATGGGTTCGAGATGCTCTTTGAGGTCTTCGGGAATCGTCACGGTCCCAGACGATGAGGTCGAAGGCGAAAAGTCGAATAAGTTGCCGAGTAAGAAACGCATAACATTGCGAACGCGACGCAAGTTGTCGCTGCTCTCGCGAATGAGTTCTGGACTGATGGCCACGTCGTCGACAAAGTTGGTCGAGGCAACCCAAAAGCGAAGCACGTCGGCACCAAACTCGCGAATCACATCACCCGGTTCAATGATATTGCCAAGCGACTTGGACATTTTGCGTCCATGCTCATCGAGGATAAAGCCGTGTGTGACGATGTGGCGAAAGGGGGCGGTAGGTTCCATGGGCTCTCCTGCGTCATTTTCGCCACTCGTGGCGGCAACTCGCGTCAGCAGACTCGACTGGAACCATCCGCGATGCTGGTCGGAGCCTTCCAGGTAGACGTCTGCCTGGGCGCCTTCTGGCAAAACTGCGCTCCACGAACACCCGCTATCGAACCATACATCGAGCGTATCGGTGCCGCGCACCCAATGTCCGGAGCGCTCAGTGAGGCCGGCTTGAGCACGAAGGGCATTTGCGCGCGTGGAAATGCTGGCTTCGACTTCTGGCGAAAGGAACCACCAATCCGAGCCGTTCTCGCTAATGGCTTCTTGGGCAGCTTGCACGACATATTCGTCGAGCCATGGTTCGCCATCGGAGCTTTCAAGAGGGAATAAGGCCGGAATGGGTACGCCCCAGTACCGCTGGCGTGAAATGCACCATTGGTCGCGACCTTGGAGCATGGAGGCAAGTCGGGGTCGGCTAGAGGCTGGGACGAGATCGACAGGTTCAAGGGCCTTCTTCGCATCGTGCTTGAGGGTAGCAAGATTGACGAACCACTGATCGGTCGCCATGATGATGACGGGCTTCTTCGTGCGCCAATCGTATGGATAACGGTGAGCGTACGACGTGGACGGCACAGCGAGGCGGCCAAAATCCTGCAAGAGCTCCAAGACAGCCTCGTTGCCGCCTTCATGGATGTGAACCTCGTGCAGCTTGGCACGCACATGCGAGGGGAGGAAGCGGGCGTTGTCCTCGTGCATATTGAAGCAACCCTTGGAGTCTACGACGAGAGGGCAGTCCAAGAGTTCGTGGCCGTATTCTTGCCACACCATGGCATCATCTTGGCCATGCATGGGAGCGGTATGCACCAAGCCCGTGCCTGCGTCGAGCGAAACATGCGCACCGCAAAGCACCGAGTAGAGACCTTTGGGAAGCTTTGCGGTCGTCTCTGCCTCGTCGCTGTCATCAAAGTAGTCGCTGACGAGCGGGGAAAGGTAGGTGGTGCCCTCGAGCGCTGCACCATGCACGCAGCCAACGATTGTGTAGCCGTCGGGGTACATTTTGCTGAGTTCGGGAAGAGATTCGCGTTCGACAATATCCTTGGCAATGACCCGCAAGGGGGCGGTTGGCTTGGCATTGTCTGCGAGCAAGGCGTACTCGAGCTCCGCGTGAACGCAGACGGCCACATTCGATGGAAGTGTCCAGGGCGTCGTGGTCCAGATGGTAAGGTGGATGGCTTGCTCGTGGAGATTGCCTGCTCCGGCGCTTTGAAGCTGCGCTGCAGCTGCGTCCGAAAGCTTGCGCACGGTGAGATCCACAAAGCAAGAAGGACTGACATGGTCGTCGCTGTACTCAATTTCAGCTTCGGCGAGGGCGGTTCCGGACGAGTACGACCAGTAGACGGGCTTGAGGCCACGAAAGACGAGGCCTCGCTTGACCATTTGGCGAAAGACATTCATCTGATGACCCTCGTACGACTTGTCCATGGTGGAGTACCAGCCGTCGCTTCGGCGTGCCCAGTCGCCCATGAGTCCCCAGCGGATGATGCCTTGGCGCTGCTTGTCCATGGTTTGTTCCGCGCAGGATTGGGCATTGGAGCGGATGGTCCTTGCATCAAGACTGGGTCGCGCCTGCTCGCCCGCGAGCTGAAGCGCCTTGAGTTCAATGGGAAGACCGTGCGTGTCCCATCCAGGAACGTAATGGACGCGTTTTCCGCGCATGAGTTGATAGCGATTGATAAAGTCCTTGAGCGACTTGTTGAGAAAGTGGCCCGTGTGAAGGTCACCATTGGCGTAGGGCGGTCCGTCGTGAAGGATAAATTCCTCGGCGCCTTCTTTGCGAGTCTCGCGTTGCCAGTTGTAGAGCTGACTGGTTAGCGCATCGACGCTTTCCACCTCGCGGGTCGCGGCAGATGCGCGCATGGGAAACTCTGTCTTGGGCAGATTCACGGAGGCTTCGTACTTGGACTTTGGCTTTTGATTCTTCTTCTTTTTGGCCTTCTTCTTGTTGTTTGGCTTTTCATTTTGCTGTCCAGCGTTCTTGCTCGAGGTCGTCGTGGCAAAGGTGGCGCGGTAGCTCTTGCTACTGCTGTTGTGGCTGCAGTCTGCGAGCAGCGAGCATTGCTGCAGCAGCTGCTGCTGCTGCGGACAGTGCGGACACTTTGGAGCCTGCGGACGCTGCAAGCCAAGGGGCAGCGCTTGTCGTTGCTGGCCTCGCGTGAGAAGCGGCGAGAGCGCCCGCAGAGGTCTACGCGACAACATCTTGCGCGCAGATCTGATCTGCGCACAAGAGGCGTCGAACAAAAGCTTTGCTCCGCTGTGCTCGTGGTTGTCGGCAAGCGATGGACCCTAAAAAGGGATAGGCACTTAAATATGCGCAACGCATTTTCACTGGCCCAGACGGTGCATGGCAGTATGCAAGCAAACGGGTTTGGATGCCAATGATGATACGAAATAGTATACTAGTACTAGGCCTACAATTTATGATACAAGCTGATCAGCTGAGTTCATCTTGGTGTGCTTGCTAAATCTGCAGCCAGCCAGTCAGCCAGCCAGCCAGCCAGGCAGGCAGGTAGCCAGCCAGTCAGCCAGTCAACCAGCACCTTTCAATAATGGCAGGACCGATGGAAACTCTCAACTGGCCGCTCACACACATCTCTCGTCACCTTGATGTTTCTTCTCTCACAGTGGCAGATGAAAGCTCTCCCTTTTTTTTTGGTTTGTTTCTCGGTTTGTCTGCTTCACCATTGCTCGAACGGTCCACATCTCATTTGCAGTTGGTTGGTTGCTGCTGCAATCTGCGAATTTTGCTTGGACTTTGCGCAAGGAAAAAAAGAAAACCTCTGTTACGAACTGTAGTAAGGGTGCACCGTGGCGCGTGATCGTGAGCTCTCGGAGGCCCCGCCGCCATCACCAAGCTGCGCGTGCCGCAGCCGCCAGCCCTTGCCAGCCAGATGTCTTTGTAAAAAATTGCAAGTCGAAGTTTGTTTGGCAAGAAGAGCACCACGGCGTCCACCCACCACTCACTGTCAGCCCTCGCTCGCTTTCTGCACCGTCTGTTCGCCAAGGCGACTTTTACAGGACGGTCTCCGACAGACAGCCGCACAGTTCCTGCGCACCCCACCTCCCAAGTACACACCTTCCCGCGCACCCTTCTGCCCCCCCCTTTTTCAATCTTGGAGCCAGCCAGGCGACCGGGGCTCGCGCTCGCACTCGTTGCCGCTCTCGCTCTGGGTGGTCGCAGTGTCGCTCGCCGTCGCACGCACGCAAGAAGGAAAAGGTCCGCGTCGTGGGTCTTTTAACGACCCGTCCCGGCGTTGCTCAAAGACGTGCATCGCATCATATCCTATCTTACGTAGGCGGAAGGAAGGTCCGTGTGTAGCAGGCTGCGTCGCTCCTCCAGCCTCGGCCACGTCGTCTCGCTGCTGCTGCTGCTGCTGCTGCTGCTGCTGCTGCTCTGCGATGATGCTCTTCTTCTTCTTGCTTCAGCCGCTCCATCAGCCCTGGCAGCTGCTGCATCAAGCTGCAGATCGTGTCGCAGCCGCACGCGCCCTCCTCGTCATCGCCGCCGCACCGCTCTCGCGATCCACGTGCCACCCGCCACCCGCCACCAAGATGACAGACGCCACGCTCGGCTCGCCGTGCCGCCCTGTTGCTCTTGCTCTTCTTGCTCCTCTCCGCAGCCACTTCACGTCCATCTAAGACACCCTGGATCATCCCATCCTCGTCATCGCCATCGCCCTCCTCCTCCTCCCCGTCCCCATCATCGTCCGCACATCCGCACATCCCAAGCCGCCGGTCCCGTCACCCGGGTCCCGCCCTCTCCCACTTTGTGGCCCGGCCCTGCCTTGCTCGCCTTGCCTCTTCTCCGGGCCCTGCCTGCGATCCCGCACACGCACGCACGCACGCACGTCAGCGCGGCCCCCGCTCCGAGTCTGCGCTGCCCGCGCCGCAGCAGCAGCAGCAGCCATGGCAGCTGCACGCCGCGGCCGCCCATCACGTCATCCGCGCGTGCGCCGCGCCCCGGTGCCGTCGGCGGTCACGTCCGACGGCCTGGAAGCCGCGCACGCGCCGACTCGGCCGCGCCGACGACGTCGCGCCCTGCCGCGCCGCGCCTCCCCCTCCTCCTCCGCGGCGCCTCGCGCGGGCCCGACTGCGAGCCCCGCCGCACGCACGCACGCGCGCTTCCCGCCGCGCGAGGTCGCGGGCGCGCGGCGTCTCGGTCGCGGTGTCTTCGCAGCGAGGCCGCATCGTGGCCATCGTCATCTCGAATCGGTTGCCATCCATCTTCGTCCCTCGCCATCCTGCGTCTCTCGCCTCGAGGCCCCGCGCGGCGCGAGCACAGAGCAGGGCAGGGCAGGGCGGGGCACGGCCGGAGCCCGGTGCGGACAGCAGCCGGCCAGTGCAGCTCGATAGATACGCAGGATCGATCGATCGATCGACCGACCGATAGATCGCGCGGCCTGGCCGGTGTCAATCAGGCGCCGCCAAAAGAAGGGAAAAAACAGACCAGTCACTGTCAGTCCGCGGAGACAAAACCGGTGAATACGAGGCGACACAATCCAACAAACGCAACCTGAATCCGAACGGACGGAGACAGAGGGAGGGAGCGCGAAGGCGGAGCGGGCGGCAGACCCGCAAAGAGAGAAAAGCCACGCGACGCGGCGGCGAGGTACGTGCGGGCGGCGGCGGCGCGGAGGGAGAGCGCGAGGGAGGGAGCGCAGGAGCGCGCGGCGGCGGCGGAGGAGAGCAAGAGCGCGCGCCGCGCCGGCGAGCGCCTCGCTCGCCGGCGCGGAAGATGGAGGAGAAAGATGGCGGCGGGATGCAAGCATGGCGTCGAGGGGGGACTTACGCCCCGGGAGAAGAAGGCCGGCGTGCAGCAGCGGCAGCAGCAGCGGCGGCGCAAGGAGCACGCAAGGAGCACACAGGGAGCGGCAGAAACTGACAGCATAGCTTTAGTGCAGAGAAAGGAGAGGAGAACGGGGAAACGTAGACCAACACAGACAGACACAACAAAGCTAGCAACATGCTCGCGTCGACGAGGATGATGATGCTCGCGAGGACAGCCGCGCGGACGCCCGCCGCCACGAGGCAGATGGCGTCGGCGGCAGCGATCTCGAACGCGGACAAGGACGCCTTGCTCAAGCGGATCGAGGAGCTCGAAGACGACAAGGCCAAGCTGCAGGCGGAACTCAAGGGAGACGACCTCCGCGTGCGCGGCGTCAACGGACGCGTTCGCACCGACTGGACCAAGGAGGAGATTCAGGCCGTATACGAAAAGCCGCTCATTGACCTCGTCTTCGACGCCGCCATGATCCACCGTCTGTACTTTTCCAGCCGCGAAATCATGCGCTCCACCCTCATCAGCTACAAGTCCGGCGGCTGCTCTGAGAACTGCGGCTACTGCTCGCAGTCCCAGCACCACAAGACCTTTGTCAAGCCCACGCCCGCCATGCAGATCGAGGAGGTCCTCGAGGCCGCGCGCCGCGCCAAGGCAGCAGGCTCTGCGCGCTTCTGCATGGGCAGCGCTTGGCGCTCCGTTGGCAAGAAGCACGCCTTTAAGCGCATCCTCGAGCTCGTCAAGGAGATCAACGGCATGGGCATGGAGGTCTGCACCACCCTTGGCATGCTCACCCCGGAGCAGGCCAAACAACTCAAGGAGGCCGGTCTTACCGCCTACAACCACAACTTGGACACCAGCCGCGAGTACTACCCCAAGGTTGTCACCACGCGCAGCTACGACGACCGCCTCGACACCGTCAAGAACGTGCGCGAAGCCGGCATCTCCGTTTGCTGCGGTGGCATTGTTGGGCTCGGCGAGGAGGAGGATGACCGCGTCGGCCTGCTGCACCAGCTCGCGACCCTCACGGAGCACCCCGAGTCCGTGCCCATTAACGCTCTCGTCCCTGTCGCCGGTACCCCGCTCGGCGACAAGCTCATTGCCGAGGGCAAGGCTCCCCAGTGGGATGAGATGGTCCGTATGATTGCCACCGCGCGCATCGTCATGCCCCGCTCCATGGTCCGTCTCTCTGCTGGCCGCATGGAGTTCCCCATGGCCGCCCAGGGCCTCATGTTTATGGCTGGCGCCAACTCCATCTTCACTGGCGACAAGCTCCTCACCACGCCCAACCCGGCCTTTAGCGAGGACGACCGCATGTTTGAGATCCTTGGCCTTGTGGGCAAGGCACCGCACACCGCACCGCTCAAGAGCCCTTACTCTGCCGATGACGACGTTGCCGATGCCGCCGACGCCGCCAGGGCTGCGCAGCCGGGTCCGCGCTTTGTCGATATTCAGGTCAACAAGTCTTCTTCTAAGCTCGAGACCTCGCTCTGAGCGTCAAGTCAACATAGCAGCCAGCTTACTCACATCAATTTTTGCCCCACCCCCTCCAACCCCCTTCCTCTTCTCCGTCATGCTCTGAATGATCGATTTATGCGTTATTAGAAATCGATCCATCCATTCATTGCCCATCACTCTTGGTTTTCAGATCTTCTTTGTGGCTCTTCGAGTTTAAGATCGATCCATATTCATCAAATCACCAACGTGCGCTCTGTTGGTTGATTGCTCGCGGTCATGGGAAAAGAGAACTCTGTCAAGGCAAGCTAAAATTGTAGAGTATGCCAACACGCTAATGAGTGTAGTAATTCGCTTTCTCTTTCTTTTTGCGTGCAGTGACCGCTGCGCAAGGAACGTAAGGTTTCGTCGATTTGTCACCATGGCCGTCCACGCACTGCTTTCTCGCTTGCTCGCTCAATTTCTCCCCCCCGCCCCGCCCTCCAAAGTATGATCGATCTGCGGCCTATTTGCGAGTGATCAGTGGCGAGACGCATCCCATCATCGTCTCTCCACGGGCCCGAGCTCGTGTGTATCTTCTGTCCTCTTGTCTTCGGCCCTGCGCAAACACGCGCTATCCGCTAGCTCCTCGTGGGACTCGTCTCGTCGGGTGACTTGCTTGCTTACTTGTGTGCCAACAGTCAGCAGCCAGCTGTATAGCAGCAGCAGCGGTCCCTCCCATGGGCCCCGATCCCAAGTCGCGAGTCCTCCTCCAGCCACCCAGCCTCGCCATTCTTGCATTATATACTCGTCACACTCGCTCATCCGGGACCCGCGCGCGAGTCCGCCCTCGCCTCGCATCGGGGCGCATCCTGATTGCTTGGCATTAGGTTTGCGGCGTTTCCGAAGTCGCCGCTGCTATTTCACTCTTCCCAGCGACTTCCCAGCTTTCCGTCTCATTGTGGGCGACCGATTGTCCCGGCCGCTGCCTGGTATAGTAGTAGAAGTATACTAGCTGCCTGGTGCTTTTAGCGGCACTTTGGGCCACACGGAGAGACGGACCACGGCAGAGAGGCCGTGCCGCCGCTCGCCCTTCGCACGCACGCACGCCAACGCACGCACGCACGCACGCACGGCCTGCGGGCGGAGGAGGATCTATCTGTGAGGCGGGAAGCGCGCGAGGACGAGGACGAGGAGCGTCCGCCAGCAAGCTCAACTTGCTTTGCTTCGCTTAGCATTTGTAACTACCACCTAGTCTAGTTGCAAGCAAGCAAGCACAAGCAAGCACAAGTAAGCAAGCAAGACACTTCTCCTTCGGGGCGAGCAGGCCCTGGCAAGCAGACCGGAATTGAGACGGGCCCGGCGTCGGCCTGAGGCCTGCGAGCGGCAGCGGCGGCAGCGGCGGCAGCGGCGGCAGTGGCGGCGAGCGCCATGGCGGAGAATGTGATCGAGCGCGTCATGTCGGGCATCTTCGAGCCGCAGTCCGGCGGTGGCGAGGGCCCGACCCGCGCGGGCGCCCGTGAGGCCAAGCGCGGCTGCGAAGAGGAGGTCCGCAGGCGCAAGACCGGCGGCGGCGCCTTGGACAAAGTACCCGAGGATCAGGAGCGCCTCACCGGTAAGGCTGTCAGCGCCGGCAGCAACGCCGGCAAGAACGCCGCCGCCGACGACGACGACCACAACAACCATGCCAATGAGTGCGAGGAAGATCACGCTGCGCAACAGCAGCGCGCCAAAACCGCAGCGGAAAGGTGGGCAGGCCAGGGTCTGGGCTTGCTCAAGGACGGGTCCGTTCCCAAGGGCTGGCAGGCCGTAGAGCATGCGCTGCGCGAGCTTGGGGCGGGCGCGATGCGTGGAGCCTTGCTCGGCCTCTCGCTCAAAGGCGCGCTCTCGCTTGTCATGTCTCTGATCAAAAGAAAGCGTACAGCGCCCGAAGCCCTGGCGGCCGCCATGGACGCGGACTCTAGGCGCTTCGCTGCCTTTGTGAGCGCCTTCATTGGCACCTTTCGCTTCGTAAATGCGGGCATGACTGCAAGCATGGGTCGTGACACTCCGCTCAACAGCGGCGTAGCTGGCGGAATTGCTGCCCTCACGCTCATGCTCGACGCGCCGGGCCGTCGCAAAATGTTCGCCATGAACCTTTTTGTGCGCTCTCTCGATGTCCTTACCAAGCGTCTCGTCAGGGATGGTGTTCTGCCGTACTGGAAACACTTTGAAGCTTTCATGTTTGGCGTCACCAATATTCCCATCATGTTCGGCTTCCTCTTTGAGCCAGACATTCTTGATCGCGGCTACTACAAGTGGATCCTTGGCATGGGCAACGTCACAGATGAGGGTCTGCACGCGACGCTTCGGGAGCGACGCACGGCTCTGGCCGAGGGCCGCCCTTTTCCACACCAGCCCTGCTCCGTTGGCTATCACGAGGGACCCTGCACCGTACACTGCGTCAAGGACTGGTTTCTTGGCCTGCAGCGCGCGAGCAAGGTATACGTCAGTGTGCATCTCATCAGTCTTTTCTTGCGCTACAAAAAGCTTGGCAAGGATCCGCTTCCCCAGCTTGTGCGTACCCTTGTCGGCTTTGCGTCTTCGTGCGCCTTTTTGTCTACATACGTCTTTTGTATCAAAAGCTCGCAGTGTTTCCTGCGCAACTACCGCCAGATCGACTCTGGATGGCATGCCGCTGTGGCGGGAATGCTCACTTCTTTGAGCACCTTTTTTGAGCGGCCGTCTCGCGTTTCGGAACTCATGCTCTACTGCATGCCCAAGGCACTCGAAGGTGCTTTCAATTACCTGAATAAGCGCGGCTATGTCTCGCCCGTGCCTTATTTTGATACCATGCTCTTTGTCTTTAGCATGTCGGTTCTGTGCTCGAGCGCCCGCATCGACTTTAAGTCCACCTATCACGCGTCGCTCTGCTTTGTCCTCGGCTCCAAGTCGCCCAAGACCTCTCCAAAGCAGTCGCCCCCCAAGTCAAAGGACAACGTGCAAGCTGAGGCAGAAGCCACCGCCATCTCTAACCTTGCAAATGACACCACCACCGCCACCATTTCCATTACCACCAAACCTTAGGTGTCTGTCCGTTTGCCAAGGCAAGAGAGAGTTGGCTGGCTGCTTCGATAAATTATATATTTTCGTCCATGACGTCCATGGTTTTTTTCTTGTTTTGGTACCCTTCTGATCGACTTTTCTTGTCACTCAAATTGCTTTTGCGACCACCTACCTCGTGGGAATCAAGCTCTTCATCCTTTCGTCCATCTCGCACCAAATTCTAGTTGTCATCATCCTCGCATTAAGAATCTTATTTGCCAACATCATCCTCACATCAAGTCCCAGTTATCATCTCTTCGCTTGACCGCAATTTCGCATTGAAAAAAAAATCTATTTGTCATCTCTTTGATTTACCTCAACCTCGCATTGAGACCTTGTAATCAATCATCACTTTGACACACCTCAACCTCATTATGGTATGGATAATTAGTCGCCGCGAGACAAAGTGTATTGCGACGATGTCTGGTAGCTATTCAGGAGTTAGGCCAGTCACGGCACAAAGTTGTTCCTTCTCAACCTAAGCAAGCAAAAAGAGAAACTTGTGTCTGTGCCTAAGCAGAGGGAAAAGACTTTTCGAGCAAGATGCACGAAGATGGCTCCAGACGCTTGTAGTACCCTTCAATGGTCTCCTTCTTTTCAAAGCCAAACTTGCGCACGTAAAAGTCAATACCGTCCGGGTTTTCAGTCCACACATGCAGAAAGATACCCGCGGCGCCAAGTTCCTGTGCCGAGGAAATCATGTGCTCCAGCAGTTTGGTGCCGATCATACGACCACGGTACGCGGGCAAGACGACCAACGTCATGACATAGCACCATGTCTTGCCTTCCCGCTCCTCGAGACGCGAGCAGCAGGCACCAACGGCGTTCGAGTTGTACAGTCCGAGCTTGCAAAGTTCGGGCGTTGGCGAGACGACCACGTCGTCGTAGAACTTTTGCGCGTAGTTCACCTCGAGGCACGACTGGATTGCTCGCAACTGGCCCACGTTGCTCGCGAGCACGGGGCCAAACATGATCTCCTTCGTCACCTGTGTCGTCTGGCCCGAGGTGTCGAGCTTCTTCCCGTCGGCCGCGGCCGTCATGATGCCTCAGTACGCCGGAGCTTGCTTTTTTTGCTTGCTTACTCGCCCCTCGCGAAGAGCGGACCCCGTCGCGATCTATCTCCCACCGGCCCGCGTCCCGATGCCCCGCGACCGTGCAAGTAGAAATGCCCGAGCAGCAGTCCGCCCGCTATCTCGCCAGGCCTCGCCGAGTCGAGCCTCGCCAGACCAAGCCTCGCTCGCTCTCGCGCGCGCAATGCTCGCTCTCGCGGTGGTTGTTCTGCTGCTGCTGCTGCTGCTGCTTCGGCTTCTCCACCGCCAGTTAGTTGGTCTCCGCCTAGCGTCGGACTTCGGCGCGCGCCTGCGCCGGAGTGTCCGCTCCCTCCTCGGCTCTTGAGCAAGAGCCCTTCCCTTCTCTTCCCAAGTTGGGTTGCTTTCGTCGTGACGTGCAGGTGGCGGCGAGGCTGGTAGGCCATGCCAGCCGCGGCGTCGCCTTTGGGCGCGAAAGCTCCCTCTTCCTCTCTGTCGGCTAGGCTGTCTGCACCGTGTCAGATCGAGCATACTCGGACGCCGTGCTTGCATTTGTTATTATAGCGTATTGTAGCGAGACAGGTTAGAAGGGGAAGTAGAATGACTGAGCGCGGCAACAGAAAGAGCAGTGAATTCGTTTTCGTCGAAAAACCTGCCATGCACGAAATATTAAAGAAGAAAAAATGATTGGTTCGAAAAGTTACAGGGAGCAGTGCACGGCTCGAAGACGGCTCTGGAAAGGCACAAGCACGCAGCAGGCGGCATTTCTCTTGCATTCTTGCTCTTCTTCTTTTCCAAAGGGCGTTTCGAAGCAAAAGACAATCTCATCCTCAAAGCAAAGGAGCACCAACGACACTACATTAAAGAGGGCGCAGAGGTGAGGTCACCAGGTACCTCCTCAAAAACGCTCAAGAGTCTGCGACGATCACGCCACGTCCAACACTCCCCTTCCTTTACATAGCTGAGCTGCCAAACGTCGCAGTTGGCAAACTTCTTTTCCATGCCGAGCATACGACGGAAAAATTGTGAGTGGCCCACAACAAGAACGCATGACTCCTCACGAGCAGCGAGACGGTCCTCAAATGCGCGGATCCGGTCGTCAAGGCCGCTTCCAAAGCCAGGGATCCACTCCGACACCGTTTTCTCACGCAAAACGTCCCATTCCTCACGCACCTGCGAAGCCATCGTGCCCCTCTCCTCGCTCTTCTTCTCTTCGGCAGCAGCAGTAGCAGCAGCAGCAGCCAAGACTCCGTCGCACGTCTCTTTGGCGCGAGCAAGGGGCGAGTGTACAAAGACTTGCACCTTTTTCTCCTGGAGAAGATTTGTCTCGCGCAGCTTGCGCGTGAGCGTGGCGACTTGCTTCACGCCGACCTCGGAAAGTCCCGAGTCTGCGATGCTCGGTTCTCCGAGGAGCGAGAGTCCGGCGAAGAGGTCGCCGCTCGTCGGGAGCTTGGCACTGCTAACATCGCCAGCCCATCGCTTCAAGTGGCCAAGCTTCTCGTTTTCTACGCTCTCCGCATGGCGCACAAGCAGGACTGTCTTGGCTACCTGCGACTGCGTGGGGGGCGACTCTGGTGAAGCTCGCGTCTGCAACTGGGAATGCGACTGCGATTGCGACTGCGCGTCGCTCTCCGCCAGCTCCATCTTCGAGGAAAAATGCTCGACGTGGAGAAAGCAGATTGATCTCGATCCTTTTATTTCTATTCTTCCTTGAAAAAAAAAGCTTCACTCGGAACGAAAGCAGTGCAAGCTCGATTTCATCTCGAAGCCATGCGATAAAAAAAATTGCAAGTGTCAGCTGGTCTGTACGCTTCGACCTGGTCGGGTGACGACACGATCGCACGGAAGATCTATATAAGCCACAAGTAGAGGGAAACCTTCTCAACCGGGGAAGCAGAACTTCCGTGCGGCGCCAAACAGCCCTCCGGGACGTTTGAGAAAACCGAAGCATTGACGTGCTTGAGACTACTAATCTGGGTTCATCGACAACATACAGGAAAAGTCAACACTTATCTCCAGCTCATAGCTGAAATCATCGCCTCCTCCACAAGCGGTCATCATCTGCCAACGAGATTTTGTTGAGTTTCTTTTCAATTGAGAACGCTGATTTGAACTTTCGTTTGAACAATTGTACTTCTTTCTCCAGATCTGCGCAAAGACCTCAACAATATCCACGTGACTCATTTTTCCCACAAAATTGCTGCAAAGAACAAAGTTTCCGCACATGCATTTTCGCGGTATTGCGAGCCTCCCCATGAGGAAACCGTCCAGGCTCTTGGCCTCGGGACGAAGGCACATCCGCTCGTACGCAACGTCTAACTCAGGGCTCATCGCGATAAAGCTGAAGAGGTAGTATGTTCAACACGCAGGTCGAGCGCTTTCGGCATAAACAGATCTTTCATTATGTGTTGGGAAACGGAAATGACGTGAGCAGACAGCAACGCCACAGAAGTGGCAGAGTCAACTTTACACCCTTGGGAAGTCTACGATAGACTTGCTGTACCAACAATTATCCAATCTCAGCAGCCACTAGTTCATGCGACAATAAGGTAAGTCTAACATTGCGGCCAAAGATTTGTGATCATCAAACTCTTCACAACATCCTCGAGACAATATTTAAGGTGAGGAGAAACATCGATCCTCACCACTAGACAAGTTGGTCTCAGCAGAAGCGAAACTCCCGTGATATTCCTAGCTTGCCAAAGCACACTAGCAATCCATTTTTCATATATTTGGCATTTGCTGACATGTGCAAAAACTACAAGTCCTCGTTTGCTCTGACTTTTACGTGGAGGGAAATAATGATTATTTCTGCAACATTCATTCACTTTAAAGATCGTCACGCTAATCAATCTCTTCAGGACGCGGACTATGCCTCGGTTTCATTCATCTTCTTCATTGTCTTACTCTCCTTCAATGTCCCAATCAGATTGATCATTGAGCCCCAACCATTCAAGGATGTTGAGTCCTTCTGGAAGAGGATCGAGCGTCTCGGAGGAACAACCAACATCGTTAAACTGGTGCGATCGAGCGACGCGAAAACAACTGCCTGGAACCGCCGGATTCGCCGCCTTGGGGAGTAAATCGTAGTGTATGCAAGTAGGAAAGTCGGTCTCTTCGTCAGGATTATCAGGGCCAATTTCGAAACCCTGACACTTGGTGTTGACTTGACAGAGCAACTTGCATTCATCTTCAGAGCAGGCCAGGTCTTTGCATGGCTTGTAGCCCGGGCCTGCTCCCCAACACCCGTTCCCTGAACTAACTTCTTCTGTACAAGAAGATGGGATTTTACTCGTGCAGTCTTGATCACGCACAAAGCACCTTGTTGGTAGTTCAGAAGTGTCAGCTGTATACCCTTCTGTCTGGCTTATAGGGTTGAGGATAAGTCTACATTTGCCATAAAACCCTCCAATCGAGGTTGTTTCAAATTCGAAGCCATGGCAATCGCTGGACGCAAGGCACCGAAGACGACAGTAATTTTCAATACAGTCGTAGTCCCTGCAGATTTCCAAAGTTGCGTCGTCGCGATAGGTTTCGTTGTAGTCCTGTTCGTCAGTGTAGATCTCCTTTTCCGTATCTTCGAGCTCATCGTATGAAGTCACAAGGTAAAGCGGACACTGTCCTTTTCTCCCACTTCCCATGCAGGAAAGTGTAACGAAATCATTCTCCCCATCGGCATTGCTGGATATGTCGCAGTATTCTTTATTCGCGTGCACACCCGTGCATTGACCTTTCTTATTCGCGCACCACCATCTCTTTGTGATACCAGTCTTCCAGGGGCACCATTTTTTGCGATTGTTTCTTCTTTTTTTTTTGCAAGTCTTCCTGTCCTCTGACCCTTCTTCAAAGCATTTACAACTCCACGGGTCACCTAAATCTACTTTTTTGTCTGGCTCTTCAGGACATTTGGCATGCAAATGTACTGCAAGTCCCAAGATGACAAGGAGCGCGACATAAAGCACCCGGCGCATGTTTAGTTCGCCAAAGGCACAGAAAGTCGAAAACCCAAACTGCTGAATCACTCAGGTCCTTTTCTCGACTGCTTCCGTGCGCGTCTCGTCGTGAGAAAAGAGTTGCAAGCAAATGGTCTTTTTGCTTCGCAATTCAGGTTTGCAGCGCGCCGAGGCCGCAAAGACGGGGCGAGAGAGCGGTCTGGGGGCACAAACTTCCGTCTTCTTGCACCGCGCAAGGCCGAGCCGTTCTCCCGTCCCGCTCTCTCAAGCTTCTCCTCGCCGCACGAAAGATCATCCTTCTCGCACTTCGTGGCCGGCGCCCAGCGGGAGAACGGACGTGTGCAGGCTGGCTCTGTTCGCGTTGCGGCCCCACCTCTCAGTCCACGTCGTGACCGGGCCGCTCGCTCGCCAGCCAGCACTCACGTAGCGTCATCCTTGCAGCTACACGGGCCGGGCCGGGCCGGGCCGGGCCGCCCCGACAACGCAGCGTGGCGGAAGCGATGCTGGCCGGCGAGCCGACAAGAAGAAGTGTAGAAGAAGAAGTACCGAAAGAAGTAGATGAAGAAGACGCACAAGAAGAAGTCGCAGCCAGGGCGGCTGAATCTATCTGGCTGCGCGGTTCGCCCAAGTCCGCGGGTGTGCATCTTTTCGGCTGGGAGGGTGCGATGGCGCCGACGTCGGATGGCAGGTGGATGGATACACATGGACGGATGGAGGGGCGGATACCCCGGTGCAGTGCAGCCTGGCGGAAAATGTCCGGCCGACTTTGTCCCGGCCTCCTCCTCATGACCTTCTATCGGTGTTCCCGGGGTGATCATTTGCTCCACAGACCCCTCAAGACCTCTCCCTCAAGAATTGCATGACCTCCTCTGCACCGCAGGCTGAGTTGAAGTTGGCAACTTGAAAGAGCAAGGTGACCGTAACGAGATGCGCCGGTGTGGAGCACGTCGGCGCCGCGGCCTTCACTTGTAGCCCGAATCAGGCTTCGGGCGAACCTCGGATGCGCGTCGAACTGGCTCCGGCCCCAGAGGCCGGCTGCGGGCCCAGTTGGTTGCTGCGGGTTCGCCGTTCTTCGGGACAAAAGGCGCACAGTGGTGCATGGCGAAGTGAGGCGCCGCAAGTCCCATTTTCACCACAGCTGCCGTGGTCTCCTCTGCTGGCTGCTGCTGCTTTTGCTGCTCAGTGCTGCTGGTGCAGGCAGCGCTGGCGCGCGATCCGGCAGACCATTCGGTTGATTGCGCATGGGTTGGGTGCATTTGGCCAATTTTGCGGACAGCTGAGCATGCGAAACTCGCGGGGGGGTCGTATTCTTCGGAGGGGAAGGACACTGGTTGATGCAAATGTGCTGCGAGACTTCAGATGACCAGGAGCGCGGAGCGGAGCACCTGACGCAAAGAAAATTTCGATCAACTTTCGTGCGTGTCTCGTCGTGAAGTTGGAGTTGTAAGCAGGCAGGTACTCTTTCGCTCCATAAGCGCAATTGCAATCTTATTTGCAGCGCGTCAAGACCGCCAAGACGAGGTGAGTAAGGGCCCTAGGCGCACGGGAGAACTTCCAGATTTTCGCACGGCGCAAGGCCGAGTGGCCGCTCTTTCGTCCCTCGGCATGAGCTCTGTCAAGCGTTTACTCGTCGCACGAAAGATCATCCTTCTCGCGCTTCTGCCAGTGGCCATCCAGCGGGAGAACGGACACTCTGTGCAGGCTGGCTGAGGAGCGGCCCGGTCACGGCGCAGACCAGCGGGCCCCCAACGCGAACAGAGCCAGCACCCACGTTGCGTTGTCCTTGGATCTGCACGGGCTGGGCCGACCCGACAACGCCGCGTGCCGGAAGCGATGCTGACCGGCGAACCGACAAAAAAAAGTGTAAGAAGAAGTACTGAAAGATAGAAGAAAGTCGCAGCCAAGGCGACTGACTCTATCAGTGCGGTTCGCCAAACTCCATGGCGAGTGTGCATCTTGTGATTTCGGCTTCGAAGGGCGTGATAGCGCCGGCGACCACTGGCATGCGACCAAGTCCCTGGACCCTTGTGCAGTGCAGCCTGGCGGCCAGTGTTCTGCCGGATCTTACCCGTGCGTCTTCCAAATCACCTTTCAATGGTGTCCCCGTGACTGATGGCTGTTTTCTCCGGCCCTTTACTGAAAAATGTCTCTTGAAACAGCCCCCTCAAGAATCGTATGGACTTCACTGCACCGCTGGCCATGTTGAAGCTGCCAACTTGAATTTGGTCACCGTGACGAGATGCGCGTCGATCTGGCTGCGGCACCTGCGGCTGTGGGCTTTGCGGCTGCGGCTGCGGGCATCGCCGTTCTCCGGGACGAGAGTAGCGCCGCGGTGCATGCTGAAGTGAGCCCCCCGCAAGTCCTACTTCCCCCGCAGCTGCCGTGATCTGCTGCTGCTATTGCTACTCGCTGCTGCTGCTGCAGGCTGTGCCGGCGCGCGATCCAGCAGACCATTCGGTTGATCGCGGATGGCCAGGGTGCATTTGGCCAAATTTTGCGGACAGCTGAGCATGCGAAACTCGATGGGGGGTCGTATTCTTCGGAGGGGAAGGACACTTGATGCAAATGTGCTGCGCGACTTAAGATGACAAGGAGCGCGGAGCGGAGCACCTGACGCAAAGAAAACTTCGATCAACTTTCGTGCGTGTCTCGTCGTGAAATTGGAGTTGTAAGCAGGCAGATACTCTTTTGCTTCGCAAGCGCAATTGCAATCTTATTTGCAGCGCGTCAAGACCGCCAAAACGAGCCAGGTGAGAAAGGGCTTCAGGCGCACGGGAGAACTTTCAGATTCTCGCACCGCGCAAGGCCGAGTGGCGGCTTTTCCGTCCATCATCCTTCTCGCGCTTCTGCCAGTGTCCATCCAGCGGGAGAACGGACGCTCTGTGCAGGCTGGCTGAGGAGCGGCCCGGTCACGGCGCAGACCAGCGGGCCCCCAACGCGAACAGAGCCAGCACCCACGTTGCGTTGTCCTTGGATCTGCACGGGCCGGGCCGACCCGACAACGCCGCGTGGCGGAAGCGATGCTGACCGGCGAACCGACAAGAAAAAGTGTAAGCAGAAGTACTGAAAGATAGATGAAGAAGACACATAAGAAGAAGTTGCGGCCTGGGCGACTGACTCTATCAGTGCGGTTCTCCCAATTCCGTGGCGGGTATGCATCTTTCGGCTTCGAAGGGCGTGATAGCGCCGGCGACCACTGACATGCGACCAAGTACCTCGACCCTTGTGCAGTGCAGCCTGGTGGCCATTGTTCTGCCGGGTTTTACCCGGGCGTCTTCCAAATTACCTTTCATCGGTGTCCCCGTGACTGATGGCTGTTTTCTCCGGCCCTTTACTAAAAAATGTCTCTTGAAGCTCCCCCCTCACGAATCGTATGGACTTCGCTGCACCGCTGGCCAACTTGAAGCTGCCAACTTGAATTTGGTCACCGTGACGAGATGCGCGTCGATCTGGCTGAGGCGCCTGCGGCTGTGGGCTCTGCGGCTGCGGCTGCGGGCATCGCCGTTCTCCCGAACGAAAGCAGCGCCGGGGTGCATGCTGAAGTGAGGCCCCCGCAAGTCCTACTTCCCCCGCAGCTGCCGCGGTCTCCTGCTGCTGCCACCACTTCTGGCGGCTGCTGCAGGCAGCGCTGGCGCGCGATCCAGCAGGCCATTCGGTCGATCGCGCATGGCCAGGGTGCATTCGGTCGACTACCATGCCGTATACCAGGACAGCTGAGCCGTGAGGAGCACGCAGCCTCCCGATGAACTACACGTGGGCGGAGCGTTCTCCCGGCCGTGGGCTGGACAGCCCAGGAGCGGGCCGCGTGGAGGGACTCCGAGTCGCGAGGCACGCAAACAAACCGCAATCGGCATTCGTTGCGGCGAAGGGCGAGCAGAGAGACAACAACCAGGAGGACAGCGACCAAGACGACGACAGGAAAGGGGAGAAGAAAGCGCAAAGAGCGCGACAATGAAGATTGGAATACGGTGGATGGCCCTCGTGGCTGCGGCGCTCGCAATGACGATGCCCGCGATGCCGATTGAGGCACGCACTCGAGTGTCTCGCGTCTCCATGCCGGCAAGCGCCGTGGCACGCGTCGTACAAGACGGAAAATCGATTTGCTCTGCATTTCTGGTGTCGAAAGATACTGCCATTACCGCGCGACATTGCGTCATCGACCCCGTTTGGCAACGCGACAACTCCTTCATGGAACGCGAGCTTCGCGAAGACAACGAATTTTTCACCTTAGTCTATCTTGAGTTTATGAATCAAGAAGGCAAACCCATCGAAGTGGGCATCTGGGGCATGAAACTTGGCGACAACACGGATTACAACGACGACTGGGCGATCCTTTCGCTCTCGATTCCGGAGAATTGGCCACCAAGCAATATCCAGCCACTCAAAGTCGGTTTTGAAAGCAAAGATTCAGTTTCTGAGGGCACTGAAGTGTTCGGGTACGGCTTCGATACGCGCGATCTTGAAGACGAAAACGCCATGCCGTATTATATAAGCAAAGCTGATCAATGCAGCCTTGAGGCCAATACAGGTTCGACACCAACGGACGTGGAGCACTCTTGTGATATGAGGGATGGTGCGTCAGGTGGTCCAATCCTCATGAAGTGCACGACGACGCAAGACTGCTATCGTGTCATTGGCGTCCACGTTCGTTATACGAAGGGTGCAGACGCCCGTCCTTCAAGCTCCATGGTTGCGTCAGATCAATTTGTCGCGCAATTGAATCAAGAGGAGGCCCCACCTCAGCTAAAAGCGCGAGTTCAAATCACTTCAGGATCAAAGCAGCTCTACGCTGAGAATGACAATGACCTTGGCATCGAAAAGTACAACCGTGACTCGGACGACACCGCGAAATGGGACATTTACGAGCATCCCAGCGGCGATCACCTGTATCTTTTGCAGCAGACGTCCGCGCGGAAGATTCTAAGCGCTTCTGGTGATGAAGTGAGTATGCGCGATGCCTACGAAGAGCTTACTCACAACTTTGGGGCCTTGACTTCGGCCTGGCGTGTGGTACAATCTGGAAAAAACTTTTGTCTTCGATCAGAGGAGACTGAATCCTACCTTGTTCTCAAAGGCAAGGGCTCTCTCGAGACATCGACCAAGTGCAAAGGTGCGGCCTCGATTCGCTTCAAGGCGAACGATAAAGATATCACGAAGGATGAAGATTTTGTTTCCTCGGAAACAACTGAAGTTCTAGTCTATGATGAGGACGAGCCTACATACGCTCTGATGAATGCGGAGAGGAACAGAAACCTTGACATCCAGGCGCGTGGAAGACGATTTCTATTGAAGTCCTTGGAGAGGAAAGTGTCTGCCGCGGCACCCCAGACGTCACTGTTCTATGTCGTTGCGTTGGACGCTCTGCATGTGCGTCTATATTCTGAGGTCCACAAGGTTTTCCTCAGTGTCTCGGGAAAAAACAAACTCGGAGTCACGGACTTTTGCGCCAAGGATTCCTGCAAATGGTTGCTGAAACCTTACAACAATGGATTCTGCTTGGAGTCTGTGTATCTATTGCAGTCTGCGCAGTCGAAGCGCTTCCTCGATGTCAAGTCCCTAAGTTTCGCTGAGACTTGCGACTCCCTTTCTACATGGCACATTTTGCAGCAGAATGTTACCTTCACTCCATATGCAGAAATCGTCGACAACTCGGGCGGCACACCGGCTCCTACGTTCACGCTACCACCAAGTGCACCCACAGTCCAGCCCGCGCCGACCGCCGCGCCCACGCAACACAAATGTTCTAACAAGCCGGGTTCCGTGTACGATTGTCTGCATCAGGACTACTGCACATGCGACACCGTGGACTGCGATCTCGATACGACCAAATCCATTGCCTGCTTTGCGTATGACAAGGATATCTTCGATGACCTTAAGGGTTTCCAAGCATTGGAAACCCTCGACCTCAGCAACTTGGGCATCGATGAGGACTTTGAGATTCCATGGGGATCTCTGACCTCCTCACTGCGGACATTAGATCTGAGTGGCAACAGTTTCACACGCGTGCCAAGTGGACTGTTCGAAACCGTTTCAAACCTTCGCAGTCTTCACTTCGACGACAACAAACTCGAGTCGCTTCCGTCGAGTCTGGGTGCACTGACATCGCTGCGAGTTCTCGAGGCGAAGAACAACGAGTTGAGCGAGCTTCCTCAGAGTATCTCGAGCCTCTCACGGCTCTCGACTCTTGGCTTGTGGAACAACGACTTCTCCAAGCTTCCCAGCAAGCTAGCCTCTCTCACGGCTTTGGAGCAGCTCAACTTGCAAGCGAACAGCATCCGGTACCTTGATGAAACGGAGTGGGATAAGTTGTCAAAGCTTGCGAGCTTGGATTTGGAGGGAAACAAGATCTCAAAGCTTCCACCAAGCTTCACAGGATTGACTTCTCTCGTCTATCTCTCGCTGTCGAAGAACTCTCTCTCAGAGTTGCCCAGCGGCTTTGGTCGCCTTAGCGCTCTAACGGAGCTCTCCATTTCTTCGAATCGTCTCTCGAGTATCCAGGACAGTTTTACCAGTCTGTCACATCTCCAGCACCTTCAACTCTGGGGAAACAAACTGACAATTCTGCCCGAAGGGTTTGGGCACCTCTCTGCGCTCAGCTTTCTTACGCTCTATCAGGAAGATGGAGATGTGAGGAGACTTTATTCGTCGTCGAAGTCGTTCCCGGAGAGTATGAGCAACCTGCACAATCTTCGTCATCTTGATTTGAGCCGGGCTCTTCGAGAGGGTGAGGATCTTCCATCCTTCATTCCAAAGTTAACTGCCCTCACATACTTGAACATTGGTCGGAATAAGATCACAAAGCTTCCTGACGACTTTGCTGACCTCACTAATTTGGAGAGACTTTTCGCGCGCAACAACTACATCCCCGAGCTCCCGTCGCAAATTGGACGGCTTTCGAATCTGTACCATTTGGTGCTCGTCTACAACAGGCTCAAAACCGTCCCTGCATCTTTCACCGCTCTCTCGTCGCTTCGGTATTTGACGCTGTCCCAAAACACTCTCACGGGCTTACCAGAGTCCTTCGGGCAGCTCTCGTCGCTCACAAAATTGCTCTTCTGGAAGAACGGAAATAATTTCAGGAGCTTGCCGAAGAGCTTTACCGATCTCACTGCACTTACGCATCTCATCGTGGAGGAGAACCCGCAGCTCGATGCCGCGCCGCATCTAACAACGCTGTCCAACCTCGAAACGCTCAGGTTTGTGGAAAATGATTTGAACGAACTTCCTTTGGGGTTTTCGTCTCTGACCAAGCTGAAAGAGCTCGAACTCTTTGAGAACAACATCAGATCAATTGACGAACTGGCACGCCTGACCAAGCTGGAACGGCTTGATCTTGAGAAGAACAAGGTCACGTCACTTGATCCACTCTCTTCTCTGAGCAACCTGAAGTGGCTTGAATGCAATTCAAACGCAATCACCTCGATCGATTATATCACACGACTTACTTCTCTCACGGAGCTACGCCTCAGGAACAACGACATTACAGAAATTCCAAAGGTCTGGACCAGCCTTAGTGTCCTCAAAGAGCTTCACTTCCTGGGTAATGAAGACCTCAGTTATCTTCCCGATGGCTTGACGAAGCTGAGCGCGCTCACCGAGCTGACAATCACCAACACAGACGTATCCGCGCTTCCCGAGGGCATCGGTGAGCTCACTCAGCTCCGTCAATTTTATGCGCACGATAGCAAGTTGTCGGAGCTGCCTTTATCTTTCTCGGAATTGACACGTCTCCATACATTGAGGCTTTCCCAAATCAAGAATCTCAAAACGATCGGGTATTCGGTCTTCAATAGTCTCACTGGACTGACAGAACTACGGCTCAAATCTAATCACCTCATTTACATGCCAGGCTCGTTCGCAAAGCTCACCAATTTGAAGGAGTTCGACTTCCTGCCCGCTTATAGTTATTGCGGTAAGAACTTTCCCAAGTTCAGCTTCCACATCAGCGGAAATACCAACATGATCACATCGGGCCAGTTAATCACATGTGATTAGCTCATAGATTGACAGTAAGCCAATTTCTCAGTAGCAGCCCGCTCCCGCTCTTCTCCTTGTCGCTCAAATCCCTCCCCTCCCTCCTTCCTGATAGCCGCCGGCACGCCAGTCGATGATTGACTACCTGCGACTGCGTTGGGGGCGACTCCGGTGGAGCTCGCGTCTGCAACTGGGAATGCGACTGCGATTGCGACTGCGCGTCGCTCTCCGCCAGCTCCATCTTCGAGGGAAAATGCTCGACGTGGAGAAAGCAGATTGATCTCGATCCTTTTCTTTTTTCTTTCTTGAAAACAAAAACTCGACTCGATACCCTGCGGGGCTAAAGCACCCGCGATCTGAAGTGCGTTTTTTCTGATGGAATTGTCTTATTGGTTATATTCGTAGCCGGCGGAGCCGGTCTTGACGAAGGATGACTTGTAGAAGAAGGAGACTTGGGAGTAGGCCAATGAATAAGAGCTTCCTCGACGCGCAGTAGCTGCTTCACCAAAGTCATCAATCGGTTTCTCCTTGTAGAAATCTCGAAGGAGTCTGTCTGCGTTTGCTTTGAGCGCGATCGCCTTGTCCTTGTCGCCGTGAGCAGCCTCGTACAGGTATTGCGCGGCAGCGAGGCGCGCATGGAGGTATTGTTGAACATCGGGCGCCTGGTTTTCCTTCGCGTTAATGTAGGTCGAAGCAATGTCCGGAAGCTCGCGGCCGAGGTTTGGAAATGACCAATCGTCTCCGACCGCATCGAAGTCACCACCAGAAAGAAAAGCTACGAGGCCCGTTTGGCAGATGACGGGAAGTTGAGAGAAGACGAAGACGCCGGCAATGAGCTGAAGTAGGGCCAGTCTTTGCTCGACAGG